>CM045759.1:139514579-140032936 GCA_025200525.1 Camellia lanceoleosa | reverse complement strand
ATAAAATTAAAAGCATCACAGAGAGAGAGAGAGAAAGAGTGTAAAGGGAAGTTTTAAATTTAATATTAGGAAAAATGAAAGTTTCAAATGATCTTAATAAGTAAATATAAGATTAGAAAGTTTCAATCTTAGGCCTCGATGTCATTCCAAAGATTAGAAAATATAAGTAAGCAAGTCCAGTCCAAAATTTGCCCTACTATTTATTATTAAAATAACATCAACTCCCATGTTTGTATCACCAATTTGAATATACCTCTATTTTTGCTAAACCTTTACCACCATACACTACATTTTACTTGGCCTATTATAATAAATTCACTACTATTTTAACAACAAAAAAGTAGAATTATATAAGCAGTTAGTATTAAAATTAAACTATTTTAATTGAGGTATTTTACTAAACATGATGTATGTGAAGACACACACAAAATATAGAGGTAAAGACACATTTTAATTGAGGCAATATAAATGAGAAAAAAAATCACATAATATAAATTGAAAACACAATCAAACCCAAATGAGAAACAAATCACATAAAAATTAGACACCAATGAAAACCCAAATATTTTGGAGACCCATTTTAGAGAGATATTTCAGAGACCTATGTGAAACGTTTTACAACATAGTGAAGGCATACAAAAGAAACACATAAAACAAAAAAGCCAAAAAAAAAAAAATCAACAAAAAACAAAAAATTGAACCGAGAAACTTAGATATGCCTAGAAAATGAAGGAAAAATTTAAAGAGGATACCGATCTCTTTCTTCTTGGTTGTGTACCAATCTACCTTGCATTTGATCAAATAAAGGCACTTTCGAATCTCAACAAGTTGCTGTTATAGTAAAACCAGAAGGAAGAGTGGATAGAAGAGAGAAAGAGAGCTGAAATAAAACCAGAAAAGAGATTAAAATTTGAAATGAGGATAAAAGAGAGAGAGAAGGACGTCTATGAAAGAGGGATATGGAGGTGTCTTGGTACTCATTAAAGGGGAATCCAAAGAGGCAAACAATGTTATGTATTTGGCCTTAGATTTTTGATTAGGATTGATCTGAGTCGTTGGTTATAAATGTATCTCTAAGACAATTTCTTGCCACGTAGGACAAATTCAAAACCTTTTCCCCCATATTATAGATGATATTCTGACACTTTATTCTCGATAAACACATGTACCGCAGTGCATATGGATATTATATTGTTATGTATAACATCATCTCTTCATGATTAGGTACATTTGTAAAGTACCAATTTATAGAATTCATAACCGTTATGATCAAATATCTCAAAAGCATTGGGACGTGGGAGTATTTTTGTTCCTTTTTTTATATATTTTTTGTTATAATTGACTCGGAGCGTGTGAGTATTTTGTTCATTTTCATTGGACATGTATTCATATTATGTGAATATGCCGATTTGCATTGGTTTACAACGGCATATGCATTGCCACATCAAACTATGTTGCTCGTTTTTCTTGTGTGATTGCATGGGGCGTAGGATTTAACCGTTCAATTCAACAATGTCACAATGAAATGTCTTATTACACATTGGAACATGGGAGTGTGTTCTTCATTTGTAATTTATTCCATTCGGCAATGTCACAATCAAACGTCCTGTTAAGCATTGAAACATTGGTGTGTTGTCCCATTCGCAATGAAATTTGGATCATGGGACAATATAACATGTTATGTTGTGTTTATAAGGAAGTGTATTTCTCGGACAATGGGTAATCAAAATAACAAACAACACAATCTTCTGATGGAAATATAAGTAAAATTGGCTATATGGACACAAGTTACCATTCCATAATTATTGTAAAAGCAATATTATCAATAACTTGAACCTATTAGCCATCCCATTGAGTATAACACAACACATCGACTTTTAATGAACCTGTGAAAACAAATTACAGTTCATCAAAAAAAAAAAAATCCACGTGTTGAACATGTAATTATATACCCAGAATTCATATTGACGTATCATATCAAAAAATATTGTGTGACTTAGACCTTATGGTATGCATAGAGACTAAAATAAACCAGCAAATTTAACATTTAAATATTGAATTCTAACAATTGTAACACCATTATTACCCTACAATATGACATCCACTCAAAGATAAAACCTATTCAAAACATCAACTAATCAACAACAGTGGAAGCATTTATGGTGTTCGGTTGCGAAGCCCTTTTTTTGGGTCATTTATGAACATTTTCACCATTGCCGCCCAGAATGTAGCTGGGGACATGCCATCCATCGAGCTGTCAATGTCGACTTTGTTGACATACTGACGCATGATAAAACACAACAGGATTGCACAATCAATGCAAGACAACACAAGTTAAAGCGTTAGTGACAATTTGTAAAATGCTATGTATGCATCAGTAGGGGGCTGATGTTATTGACAATCATATACCAATGTCTAATTTACAACCAAATATTGATTACAACAAAATATTAAACCCGCAACATCATAAATATTGACCACGATGCCAAAAAAAGGGAAAAACGTATAACACAATCATGGTGTAAAGGTGTCCTACTTGTTAATAATAGCAATATTCATTTGTTCATACTGGTATGTACAATCTTGAAACACCATTAACAATACACATTTCAATGAGAATATTAACAGTTAATATTACAATGTGACTACATCCTCATTGTCACTAAATGTAAGCTTAACATCAAAATTTGAAAGCCAACAAACCAATATTACAACAAATTTCGTACAAATAAGCCTATATTCCAAATAAACACTTCGCCGAATGCCACACACAAGGGTTGTTGGTTTCACAATGATTCATTGTTTATGGGTGCACTGGTAAGAGGTTGAATGTTGTCTGAATTTGGGAAATCTGTGATTGGTGTCGTATGGGTCCATTTTTTAGCTTCTGCTGTTTTGTGTCAATGTGGCATTAGGCTTTTGATGCCCTTTTTTGGGGTTCAATTTGTTGACCCATAGGGTAGAATGTAACTATATCCTCATCGTCACTAAATATAATGTTAACACATAAATTAAAAGCCAATGAACCAATATTGCAATCAATATCATACCTAAAATCTCTATTACAAGTAAACACTTCGCCAAATGGCACACTCAAGGGTTGTTAATTTCACGATGCTTCATTTGTTCAAAAAACTATCACAGTTACCACGAAACACACATTTACATCAAAATCCACCTAAATAACCACTATGTAAATACATTTACCTCTCGTGGTGGAGTTACCGATGGTACCATCCATCCCACGAGACAGCAAATCTAATCACAAAACAAGCCACCCAAAACGTATTGTCACATTGATGTAAAGAGCATAAGCTAAAAAAATACTAGGATGTTACATCACATTAAAACCCATCGACACCAATCACAGATTTCCCAAATTGAATTAATATTCAACACAACATTGCACGCAAACACCATAAACATACCACTAACATGAAAAATTGCAAACAAGAAAAAAACAACATTTAACTAAGCACACATGAATCATAGCATTACATTCCATGTTACACTCAAACATCACACATTATATACCTGTGTGTGTCATTGTCATGAGTTTTGAACACTGAAATGGAAGGTAGTGATCAACGATGTAAGGTTTTGAATCAGCAACCAGGAACGACAATTTGACGTTACTTCTAACATGAGTACATATGCTACAAGGTTGTTTGAAACACTATTCTAATTGATGTGAAAATGTAGGGTTTCCACAATGTATGGTTTGTACACAATCTTTAGAGTGTAAATCGGCAATTCGGTGTGGTGAAACCTTGATCACAACAACGTTTGCACTGGATTCAACAAGGAAATTGAGCAATGTTATAATGGGTCTAAGAATCTTTCTTTGTTCGTAATGTGGGTTTTGACCATGAGTGAGGGAAAATCGACAAAAACCTATAGTACGGATTGTCTAAATGTGTAATTTCATCATAAAGGAAAACCCACATTTATCCAAGCTACATAGAAGGAAACATGGGTATTGTCTACCCTTTTGTGTAATTTCCAATTGATTGAGACCTTTTGGTTCATAAAATGAAAGAGAGGATCAAATAGTTCATAATATCACAAATTTGGATTTATTAGTTCTTCACCCTATTTTCAAAACCAAGTCTAAGTTGATAATTTTACTCTTCATCTACTTTTTTTCCGCCACTCCAATTAACACACGTGCCACACACTTCCTTTGGAGCTTCACTTGCCAAACTTTCAAGTCTTCAAAATTCAAAGTGTTGAGTGAGGTCTTTTCTGAAAAGTACAAAAAAAAAAAAAAAATTTAATTTATTAATTTATTTAGATTATATCACCTCTTTATATTTTACATATATTTTTATAATAAATAAAAAAAAACAAAAGCTATGTTTGGTGTGGCTTTGAAATTATGATTCCACCCCTTCGTTTGCATACACTGTTTGGATGGAGTTTTGAAAATGTGATTCTACTACACATTTCAAAACAGTTTTCTCTTTCACATTTGGATGGAGTTTTCAAAACATATTTCTTTTTCACGTTTCGTCTTCTGCAGAGTTTTTGAATTTTGAGTTTACCTAGTCATCCTCCCGGATGTCCCCCTGAACGTTCGGTCGGTTGACCGGAACAGTGTATTTATTATTATTATTATTATTATTATTATTATTATTATTATTTTGCAATTGATCACATGGTGTTGTGTTCCGATTTTGAACATTCTTCATCGGCGGATTAAACTAAAATCATAATCCAAATCTAGTGTGTGTATATGTATGTTTTTGAGATCACAGATCAGTGAATCTAATCTAATCACTTTGACACCCTCCGATGTTTTCTCTAATTTCCTCTTCGGTTATAAGAGTGGCTTCGCACCATCACCTCCGCCTATTACCACAATGGCGTCAGTGCCTTAATCGGAGAGAGAAAGAGAGAGCAAAAATTCATTTTCGAATTTCCCCGTTTTCTCAACAACCAAACACCAACACATACATATATATATATATATGTATATATATTCATACATTTCGCATTCATCCCCATGGATATGTTCCGATCACATCGGAGTGCTTTCAGCCCTTGGATTTGAGGAGTAATGCCACCAAAATTGATGTGTGAATTTGGTGGTGGCTACTCATGGATCGACGATGGAGGTTATCGCCGTCATGTTGAGGAGAGAGGGAGAGAATGGTGTGTATCTACGATCTAGAGAACCAATTGAGACTCATTGACCCACAGTGAGGTCTAGTGGAAAAATCGGAATTGCTCTATGCAGATTTAGAAGGAGAGAGGGTGGCGATGGGCGGGGTGACAATAGTGGTGGTCGAGAGGGTGGAAAGAAAGAGAGAGAGAGAGTATGAGTGTGAGTGTGAGTGCTGTTATGAGTGTTATTTTTTTTTTGTTAATAATTAATTTTTTGAATTGAATTTTAAAAATATTTTGGTGATGGGTTTTATTTTTTATTAATAATTAATTTTTTGAATTGAATTTTAAAAAGAATTTAGTTATGAGTGTTATTTTTTTTTGTTAATAATTAATTTTTTTACTTGAATTGAAAAATAGTTGGTTATGACTGTTGATAAGATTTTTCAATAGAATTTTGAATTGTATATTTGATTATTAGTTATAACTTTTCAAAACTTATAGCGAAACAAATTTTCTTATTACATATGACATATCAAACATTCAAAACTTCGATTCAACGCTTAATTCAAAACTCAATTTAAAACTCTTTTCAAACCTCATAACTAACAAATTTTTCATATTTAAATTATAATTTTAAAATTTATAAATTTAAAATAACCTTCTTATTAAATTATAATTTTGAAACTCTACTGAATATATCTTTTTTGAACTTTCCAAAAACACGCCTATGAATCTCTCGGGCGTCGTTACTCGATTTTCAATTATTATAAGAAATTTTGTTTTGTTTTTTTTTTAACCGTTAGGAAAAGAAGTTCAAATGAATTATCTCACAAGCTTCATTTCCTTCACCACGCTCTCCTGTCTCTCATCTTTGGTTTTGCACAAGTTTGAACGAATCAAAAGACTGTAATTGATTATTGATTGATTTTAGAGAAAGAAAAGAGACAGAGAGGGTCTACCATTGAAGCCTTTTTATCTTTTATATTCGATTTAATAGAGAGAAAGGGCCAAGAGTTTTGGAATAAACCTCCAGGCTTCGAGGAGTGAGAGAGAGAGATAAAGAGGAAATAGAAATAGTAGAGAAGAGAGATGAGCACAGTGGAGACAAAGCCAGAGATCTGGTGCATCGACTGTGCACCATCAGCGTCACTACTCTGACAACTTCTTGGATTCCTCATCCAATGGTCGCTGGCTTCAATCTACTGGTCTTCAACACCTCCAATCCTCAAACCCATCTGTTCCTCCTCTACAGGTTCTCATCTTTTCAGAATTTTTTTTTTTTTTTGGGAAGATCTGATGGTATGGTTTGAGAGTTCAATCGTTTGTTTAAATGTCCTGTTTTGATTGAATTTGAGAGCAGGACTACAGTTACTATCAGGGCGGTCAGGGATCGAGAATGTATAGAAATGGTCAGAGAAGTTTCAATGGAGGAAGTGAGTTTTTCACAGAGCCGTTGATGCCTCCGATTAATTCGCGGCCTTCGGGACAGAGAAAGAACAGTGAGGACCCAGAGTCACCAAGTGGGTTCAGTCCTGGACTTCTAGATCTACACTCCTTTGACACTGAGCTTCTTCCTGAGGTGGGTTTTGTTGCCCTATCGTGTTTGACTTGTATTTTGATGTTGAGGATTGTAAGATTACATGCAAGTGTTGGCATTGCGGATTTCCCTGCAAAATCTGATCCAATTTATTGTAATCGATTAGCTAATATGTTGGTTAACTGTACTCTAAAACTCAAAAAAAGAAAAATAAATATTGGTTTATCATTTATATGTTGGTTAACCCTATTTTGAAACATGAAAAAGATTATTGGTTTATCATATTATCTATCAAGCATGGACAAGATTCAACAACAGACAGAAACAAATCTACTATTTGTTGTGTGTTCAGCAATACGTGGAGTAACTCGATATAGCAGTAAAAGCAAGACGTGTAGGTGGGTGGATCGACTCATCAAGTTCCATTGAAATAGGATCCACGCAAGAAAAACTCTTGCCATTCGTTGATTGTAAGATTAGATGGAAGTTTTGGCATTGTGGACGGATTGCCGTTGATTGTCAACATGTTTTGAAGTTTGTTGTATGTGCTTGCAATACGAACTTCTTGGATAGAACTCACCCTTGTCACTGACCCAATGGTAGCCCTTTCCTTCTGACACCTCAATGGTGTCCTACCATGAGCGCATTCATACAGTATGGGTGTGGCTTCCCTCACCTATTAGTATTCAACACCTCAGATGATACCATACTCATATTCCTATTCGACATTCAACACCTCAGCAGTGTCTTAATCCAACCTATATGTCACTCACCTGTTATGTATTCGACAACTCAGCAGTGTCTTAATCTAGCCTATAGGTCGTTTCCTTTGAGACTGGAACCACAAAGGTGCAAGTCACACTAATGATACAAACTCCTTGGGTAGAACTCACCCTTGAAAACTGGCTTACGAGGAGAGGGTGTCCAAGAGGCTTATATGCACATAGCTAAGGCCTAAGTTCACCAATGTGGGATCGTAACAACTTATCTCTTTATCTTGTTGAGTTATGATGAATCTAGTGTAGAATGCATTGTTCGCTTGTTTATCTTGTATATTTTTGTGTGCAGTGGGGAAATCAGATTGAAGACCATATGCTTTGGATTTGCAATTTGAAATGTGATTGTGCCAATATGTCCTAATTCTTAGATATCTGTGGTTGATTAGCCAAATAGAGAGCTACATATTGGTTCTTGTAATTTTCTGCATCGTGTACCAATATTTCAGTCCTACCTAGTGCACAAGCCTACGCTTCAGCAGAGTGTGCCAAATGTGTTTTAATTCTTAAAATTTGTAGTAAAATTGTAGTAAAATTGTAAATAACCTAAACAAAGAGACATGATATTGGTTCTTGTAATGTTCTGTATTCCATCTGTGTGCTGATTCTTGTCCTCTGAAATTGAAAATTTAGCTATATTATCCAAGAGTTTATCAGACAACTTTGAGAATTTGTGTCCAAGTTTACTGATGTTTCTTTGTATTCTGTGGGCAGGTGGCAGTTCCTGCCCTATATGATGCTCCTTTGCCATATCGTTCTGTCCGGGGCAGAAGCTTTGATGACACTGAACCATACCTTGCAAATAATAAGCAAACTGGTAGAGTTCGTGCTGTGCCCGATAACAACCTTTTGAAAAGTTTTGCTGCAGAGAAAGACAAGGCCAGTAATGTTGCAAAGATCAAAGTTGTGGTATGTTTCTTCCATTTTCCTTTTTGTTTCCCAATTAAGTTTCCCTCTTTTGTTTTTATCTTTAGCAAATGTGAGGTCTAATAGCTGAACATTGATCGGTCATAATGCCTGATTGTCAGCTTGAAAACTTTGAAAACTACTAATTTTTTAAAGTTCGCCTCATGTTTTTTATCTCTAGCAAATGTCAGGCCTAATAGTTGACCAGTATTAATGCTAGATTGTCAGCTTGAAAACCTTGAAAACTAATAAACTCAATTCCTTGTTTTACATGAGTGTAACTTTTCTCTTCTATGCAATGTCTGATCTACAGAAAAACATGTGCCTTTGATAACCACTCTGTTCTAAGATATGCTAATGATAAATGTGTTGTAGGTGCGAAAGAGGCCACTAAATAAAAGGGAGCTGGCAAAGAATGAGGAAGACATCATAACTATAGAGCCTCATTCCAATTTTCTAACAGTTCACGAGACTAAACTTAAGGTTAGTATCAGTGCCTGGTTCACATGTAGTGCTTGTTATCAAGGTTAAACTATTTTGAAGTATTAGGGGTGACCATTGGTTCAATGGATAAGACTTGGCCTAATAACGGTTATGGGTTCAAGTCTTGGGGCCACCACTTTGTGTATTATGCCAAATGTTAGGTGTGTACTCAATCTTTTCTCTCCCAAACACACATTAATGTGTACTAATTGGGCGTTGTTTTATTTTTATGTAAAAATCTCTTTACTGTCTTCCTTAATTTCCTAGTGTTTTAATCCTCTCATTGTTTTCCTTTATTTTTGGGGCTGAGAGACATTTTGTATGCTACTGTCCAAGAATCTGTGAAAATTGACTTTTGCTTGTTGATACTATGCTTTTGAGTATATGAGAATTGGGTCTTGGATTTATGTAATTAGACTAGATCTTTCTCACTAGCACATCCTTATGCCATTTTATCTTTCTTACCCTCTTTGGGTTTTGTCTCATATCATTCCACCTTTATGTTCATCCTCTAAGTCACCAGTTCGGCAAATGTGTGCCAATACTTTCAATTCATGCTCTAAGTCATGAGTCCGTGAATTAGTCCTGATCCTGAACTTAATTGAAATTTGCGAATCTGCGAATTCAATGCACAAGTGGCACCCTTACCTGGCAAATTAGGTGACTATCTATCATGTTTATTAAGATACTTTTTGACTTATCTGAACAATTTCAGTTAGTGGTGCTCTTATGTCCCTATGGATATTTTGTTTCTTAGATGCTTTTAGTTAACAAGTCAAAGGTTGTTTTGATGCATTTTAAAAATGGGCCTTGTCTATTTGGGTTGGATAGTGGTAACTTTCTTCATTTTATCCATTCAAGCAAAATTTTGCTAGTAAGATCTGATTCTAAGTTCTGTCATGCTTTCCCATCCCCACCCTTCCTTGACTGTTTCAAAGTGGCAAAATTAGGAGAACTTAATTTTAACGGTGTAAATGCAGCATTGCAGCAATCATGAGTATTAATAGTGGGAGTTTGTTTTGAAAGTTTTCACTAATACATTTGTAATCCAGCACTCATTCCACAAAAGCATTATTTAAGCTTTTCTTTTTGTGATAGAAACAGCCCCAACAAAAATTGGATTATAGTTATTTTGGCTGTAATTGTTGGCACTGTCCTAAGATAAGAACGATGTATAAGATTGTATTTTATTGGGGTGCTTCTATTTACCAAAAAAAAAAAAAAAAAACCTCCTTACACCCATTTGATAAAAAAATATAAAATAAAAAACCTTCTTATACCCATTTAATAATTATACTCCTCCAAAATTTGAACTTTTATTTTATCTCCTTGCACTCTTCATAATTCCACCCAAATCCTCATCCCTGTCTTCCAACTTCACATTACACTCCTATTCTTTCAAACCTTTACTGTAACCCTCCACCAATCACCACCTCCGACTGCCACCTTCGACCACCAACCCCCATCCCCACTGTCGACGCCTCCCCACTGGCAACCACCTCCCAAGCTCCCCACCACCGCATGACCCCGATCCACCACCGCAAACCCCTTCTAGCTCTACACCACTGTGACCCTCCCTCCCAACTCCTTTTATCATTGAGACCGTCCCTCTTGGTCCTTTCACCACTGCAACCTTCCTCTTCCTAGCCTCTTCACCACCACAATCACCTTGCAACTGCCCACCCTTGCGACTCCCTTCCCATCCTTTCCCCCACCTCACAACCCACCTGGCCAGTCTTCTTTAACCCCTAAGAGAGAGAGAGCAGGAGGATGATGGTGATGACAATAGGGGAGGTCGTGGTGAAGGATGGTATAAGGAAAATTAGGGTTTTGATTTTTAGGGTTTGGGTACTTTTTGTTAATTTTAGACAGGAATAAAATTGTATAAAAAAATTTAAAAATAAGGGTTGTAAGGAGATATTTTTATTGTGTAAATAGAAGCTTCCATTTTATTGTTCTCTTATCTTTTATCGAATTTTCTAGTTATGGGTGTATATGAACAAGATTCTTCGACCTTCATGTAGTTGAAAATTTTGAATCTCAATATTCTTCAGGTTGACCTAACAGAATATGTGGAAAAGCATGAATTTGTTTTTGACGCGGTGCTGAATGAGGAAGTTTCAAATGATGAGGTGAGTATCACACAAAAGAAAAAAGAAATGACAATGAATGGACAAGATACTTCTGGTTCCACATAATGGAAATAATTTCTTAGACTGCATGTTAATCTTGGTTTTTCATTTTTTCCTCACAGGTGTATCACGAAACTGTGGAGCCCATAGTTCCAATAATTTTTCAGCGCACCAAAGCAACTTGCTTTGCATATGGGCAAACAGGTAAGTAGCTTTATCCACAGCTCTGATGGAATCTGTTACAACATTCCTACCATACCTGATGCAAATGATATGACAGCTCCTTTTGAAAACTATTACAAAAGAAGAGGAAAATCAAATTCAAAAGCCAACATTATTATATGGCAAGATTCTACCCTAGAATTAGCCTAATAATGATGTCTACTACATTCAGCCAATTTTCAGCAAGCTAATGTTGAAAGTTTAGTCACCAACCACCAATAAAATTCTAATTTTCAACATGATAATGCTGAAAGTGTTGGAATATAGAATATTGTGTATTTAAGAGATCCAGTGATTTCTATAAATTACGGTTATTTAGGGATTTGTTTTTAAAATTTGATTGTGTAATTATTTAATTCCTTTTTCCTGTGTATCTTATATTTATTATATATAGACATGATCTTACCCAAATTAGGGTAAGCCAGTTTTGTACAACTTTCTTCTTGGTATCAAAGCCAAAAAAACACTAGCCGCTCCTCCTATCACCACCGCCAACCTCTCCTCCCTTTCCTAGTAGCTGACTCACCTACCCAGCCCCCTCCAACCACCCTATACCACCCGAAACACTCCTCCTCTTTCTATCAAGATCTTCATGGCTTTGGGAAGGGACATATGGAGTGGGTTGAAGGTTCTGGTTAAGGTTCAGGCTGAGTTTGTTGTTTGGGGACCGGCGTTGGCAAAGGGGTCGGCTATTTTGGCAGTGGTGGTAGTGACTGAGTTAACCTCAGAAGGTTTCTGAGCCATGCTACTACTGGTGGTAGTGTTTGGATTGCGGCCAAAGGTCTTCCGTACCGGTTCTTTGTCATCTACTATAATTCCCTGCTTGATGGTGTCCTCTATCTGAACTCCTATATCATGTAGCTCTTTGAAAGTGAAAAGTGGAAGGACTATCATTTTCTGCAAAAAATTATCATGCAGATTTTTTACTACCATGCGGATTTGATCTTTCTTCGGTGGTCTGTTAGTCATCATTGCCGCCTCCTTGGCCCTCCATCTGGTAATAAAGGCTACAAAACCTTTATTTTATTTTTGTCAGGTTGCTTCTAACTCTCGGGTGGTCACTTCAATTTGAGTATTGTAAGCATATTGGGTGATGAAAGCCTCAGCTAATTCTTCCCAACTCCGTTTCACTGAAGCTTCTAGCTTGGCATACCAGATGACAGCCACTCCTAACAGAATTTGTCTGAATAGAGATAGCTTTTGCAGACGAGTCAAACCCATAGGCTTTAGAACATCAGAGAATAAGCGGATATGCACCATAGGGTCACTAGATCCATCGAATCTATGACTTTGTGGCATCTTGAATTGCTCAGGCAACTTGATAGCTGTTTCAGTATCTTCGATATCTGGGATAAAGTTAATTACTTGCAACCTTTTAAACATTTTGTCCAACTTGGCTAGTTTTAGCATGGTCGATCAAACTCATTTGTTTCAGGAAAGAGCCCTCCCGTTGGTTGTAGAAGGAAAGGTCCTTCCGATGATTCGCAGAACCCTCAAGTCTTCTAGTAAGTTGGGTTTAGGAAATTCTTCACTAGTGGAGGTGGGATTGGATGAGCCACGAGGTGGTTGAGTAGCGGATGCCCCAATGGGCGTCTAATTCAACAAGAGCATCGCCATGGGTGACAACTATATTGGCCATAGCATCCAAACTACGTTGAAGGGCCAACAATATGTCGACTATATTTTCTGGAACTTGAGCCATCACCGATTCCGGTAAATTGAGCGGGGATGATCTAGTTGGTGAAGAAAGGGTACATTGAACAGTTGATGAGGCTTTTGCTTTTCTTTTTCTTGTAACCGGTGGCAAAGAAACTGACATTGGCTGTCCTTGAACCAAATCTGCAGTCTTACAGAGTCTACCAATGCGAGTCCATAGAACTTGGGGGATATTTGACTGTTCTGAAGCTATGGTGCCCAACTACCTTGCAAAATAAAACGGAATCCCTAATCAAATTTCAGTAGCATTCCAGCTCAACTAATTACTACTTTGAAATGCCTAAAAAATTGAACTTAACCCCACAAACTGAAATGTCTGAACTATTCAACTGAATTTGAGAGAACCCCTGTATAGATTCCATACATTGCACATAGTAGGAAAGAGAACAAACACACGTATAGGGGTTAGGGTTACGCTGTCCTAGCTTTGAAATGATTTAGGGCTTCACTATTCAAACAAGTGGTGTATCATACATCCTAGAAATGGGAGAGCATCCTTTCCTAATTTTGGAAGGTACTATAGTTCACTACTATATATACAAGGTCAGCTCTACTCTAGGGGTTGAAGTCAAGGTGAAGTTACCAGGGAGTCCTTTGGCTAATAACCAATAAAGAAACCAGGAAGTTAGAAGAGTCAATATAGCTTCTCTTCAAAGTCTGAGAACCTTAGATAGCAGAGCTACCTTTTTGACAGATCTGAAAAGGTTATAACACAAGGCCTCAAAATTAACGTAGAGATAGGTATAGTGTCATAAAAAGTTTGCCTGTGCTCCCGTTAGTATCTGGGCAACACAAAGACTTTAATTGCACCAATGCATTCAATGCAATGAACATATAATTGAAAATAAAAGTTATATCATGGAGTTCGAGTCAAGGTTTCATAAAATTCCCAGCAGAGTCACCAAAAATTGTAACATAGGGTACCCGAGCATGTTAAACAGTTCGGAACCTCGACTTCTTTGATTTGGTCTCACGAGTGTAATGTGAAACATAGATGAGAGTCCAAATTTGGCAACTTTTATAGAAAATCCGTTTTATTACAAAATTTTTGCTAAAAAAATGGATCTGCATCACGAGATCTTAGAGTCGTCACCCGTGACTCGTGCCAAGGCCACTATTCGTCATAATCAAAGATGCTTGGCTCGGAACCTTAGGTATGAGAGGGGAAGGTTATTAATTGAGTACCTCCGCTCATCCGATCAACGATCGGCCTCTACTAAACCATGATATGAGTTTTGTGACTTTATATGTTCACATTCCGGTTATTAAATAAATCCTACAATTTATTATGTAAAGTATACAAGTATACACCATGTCACTCATTTTGGAACAATTTGATTTCAAGTGTTTTGAAAGAGTCTTCAAGATGTAAAGCTAAAATTTGAGTTTACAAATTTGAAAATCAATATCATCCCAAATTAAGCGACACAACCTTTATCCACCGACATTCATACAATTATATCATGTAAGCAAGCAGCCTCATGGTAGAATGATAAACATAGTAAGAAAAAACACACACAAGCGGGATGCTAAAGCATAACAACTTGCATATTTATCGATGTCCCGCGAATAGCTACAAAACAAAGGTAGCGAAATATGCATGATCTTATATACAAAATCTAATGCAATTTACACATGAGATGTAACTAAAGATTCGGCTTCTAAGATATGACATGTGAATCATTTCAAGAACATGAGGTAGCGCGTATAATCACATAGGAACTGATTAAATCCATAAATGCAAACTTAGCCAAATCAAGATACATGAAACATGGATGCAAAGCATGGATATGATAAAAAATAAAATATGATGCTTATGTATAAATAAAGCAAGCAAGTAAAAGAATGAGATAGAAAGAAGTGGGGTAGGAAATTATTACAACACTTGAATAAATAATTACAAATCCAATGAGAGAGGGAGGAGGAAAATATTACAATAAAATAAAAATCTCACAAAACACTCAAATTAAAAAATAAAAAAACACAAAATAGAAGCTTCATGTGTCTTGAGGATTGCCGGAAACTTGTATGCGCCGGAAGACTACTCCGTTTCGTCCAAAAGAAGCTAACTGGTCAGCCAAATAGGCCTAGCAAAACTTGTCTTGTTGCAAAACCGAGAAAAGTAACAAACAAAGAATATATAGGTGGTTGAACTAACCACTTCCGGTTTTATTACAACAAAACTAATACGAAGCTAAAGTAAGAAAAAACAATATAAGATAGAAAGTGCTAGAAAATGCAAGAAAATGAAAGAATTGAAAACTAACTGCTTCCGAGTAGATTACAACAAAACAATATGAAACGAAAGTAAGATAATGAATTTGAAATAGAAATGAAAGAATTGAAAATTTAACTTCTAAAGAAAGAGTGGATTTCTTGATTTTCAAACTTCGTCTTGATCACTCTCAAAATTGTGAATTATGATCTTAATCCTCAATTCAAGAGCTTGGAATTTGAGCTTAGAATGATGGTTTTGGACAAGTGTATGATCACTCTTTAATCTTCTTCAACTTAGCAAGACTACTCTCTCTTGATCAAAGCTTTAGGAATTGGTACTTGAGTGGTTTTTGCAAGGGAAGATGAGATGTATAAAGGCTTGGTAACTTCACCAATTTGGCAAAACAATCTCTTGTTTTCAAGGCATTCTTTTCTCTCAAATTCTAACTCAAATTTAGCATTTTCTCTACACTTCTTCCAATTTATCTTCAACTCAAGACTAGAGCTCTCATTATATAGGCCAAGAGCTAAGACCCTTCATTTTTGAAGAGTCAATTTTGAAAAAGCCAAAACAGTTTCATCTTTTGAAGAGCCAATTTTGAAAAGCCAACCCCTTCCTTTTTTTGAAAAGCCAATTTTTAAGGGTCAAAACCCATTCATTTTTTGAAGAGCCAATTTTGAAAAGCCAAAACCCATTTCTTTTCTTGAAGAGCCAATTTTCCCAAAACTGCTAAATTTTCTGGACAAGAAAAATGCAGAAAAAGATTCTTGAATAGGTCTAAAATAATTTGGCCAAAACAGGTGTAAGTTTTGAATTAAAGCTTAAATCTAACTTTTTTGCTGAGAAATTCATAAAATAGCACATTCCAATTTTCATCATTGGGTGATCAAAAGAAAGCGCCCAAGTCTTAAGGCTGGTCGAAATGGGCTGTTTACATGAATTTCAAAGGATCGATCGAGATTTGTACGAGAAGTACTATTCTTTCAACTCGCCGGAGTTGATTTTTCCCAAGCCAGGGAGAAATGATGCAAATGATGTGGAAACTCCTTTTGAAAAATATTACAAAAGAAGAGGGAAATCAAATTCAAAAGGCAAGATTTGGCAAGATTCTACCCTAGAATTGACCTAATAATGATATCAACTACATTCAGCCAATTTTCAGCATGCTAATGTTGAAAGTTTAGCCACCAACCACCAATAAAGTCTAATTTTCAGTGTGATAATGTTAAAAGTTTAGCCACCAGCCACCAAGATTTTCCAAGCATTATCATTACTTTGAAAATCTCATTAAAGTGTATCTTTTACTTCAAATTTTGTATTATTTGTCTTCTATTGTGTTGAGATGCTTATAAATAGGTAAGCTCGCATGTATTGAACCCAACTTAAAGAAATAAGGAAGCAGCTTGCTATATCTCTAGATGTGTGATACATCTCTCTTTGGGTTTGTGTGATGCAACCCTAACCCTTGGGTGTGATTGCCCAAGAACCTAGGTGTGATTGCCTAGTTTTCTTTGTTTTAAATATGTAAGCTCGCATGTATTGAACAGAACTTAAAGAAATAAGGAAGCAGCTTGCTATATCTCTAGATGTGTGATACATCTCTCTTTGGGTTTGTGTGATGCAACCCTAACCCAAGAACCTAGGCGTGATTGCCTAGTTTTCTTTGTTTTAATTACCATTTCACTTCATTATTTCTACTACATTTTCCTGCCTAAAATCCTGCCTGTTCTTCCTGTCTCAAAACTAAAATTTCAACTCTCTAAACTCTACCTTAAAACACCCAAAACCTAGTCACAATCTGTCCTAAACCTCCCATAAACATTCAGCCTACCTTCTCACTTTATTTACCCTATTTTGGTGCTGAAAGTTTAAAGATCCTGTATCAATACCACTCAGAATCGAGCAATTTCTACCACATAGTTAACAAGAAAATTTGTTTGTAAAATTATGTTTCGATTTTTAAATAAGAATCCTATGGAATATATTCTATTGGGAATTCTGATGCCATAAACATATGCACTGTTCATGAGTTTATGAACCTAGCTGGTTCTAGGTGTGTCGAATTTGTGACTATTCTATCATTTAGTCAGTACCCTTCCTTTTTCAAGGTTTTTGTGTTAAAAAAATAGAATATTCATATCCATTTTTTATTAAATTTTCATCCCGTCCAGACTACAACCTTTGTTATGGAGAGTATGACACGGTTCTTACCAATATCATGAATCATTTAATTTGTATTAGTGTATTTGGTTGTTGTTAAACCTTAATATCTGTAAATAAAAGAATCTGTATTTCATATTTTCATAAATTTAAATTCTTCCACCTTTTCAAAATATTCTATAAAAATTGCAGCCTGTGATGGGACATACTATTTATTCATTACCATCTGCATCACTGTATTTGTTATAATATTGAAACAATGATTATTTGTATTAGGTTAATTACTCTTTACCCCATGGTTTGCTTGAAATCACATACACCTCTCAACTTTAAAAATTGACATGTACTCCCCTTTGTAGTCACATGTAAAGTGAAACTACTGATTTTTCCTTCTAAACAAACAATAGGTGTGTTGTCACACACAACTAATGCATTTTTGTATTGATTTTGAAATGTTAAATCTTTTTCTTTCCCATTTTGTCTTCTTCTTTCCATTTTCTTTCTTCCTTTCTCTAATCAACCTGCCTTTGCCATGGGCAACCAACACTAACACAACCAGCCACCTGCCATCAATTCATCTCCCACCCAAACACCCACCTATATAGAAAGCCATAGTCACAAACCCCACCAACCACCTTCCTTGGCACAATCACAAACCTATTTAGGCAATTAGTTGAAATGTAAGTGTTGTTTAGTACAGAATCAGTTGTGTTAGTTATCTATGTGACTGAAGAGTTTGTTAGAAGTGGTCGAGGGAGATGAGTTAGTTGTAAGAGTGCAGAGGAATGGGTGTTATAAATATTTGTGGTTTGTTATCAGATAAGATGTCTAGACAAAATAATGAAATAGTATCTCTTTGGTTGCACATCAAGGATGGAGAAGATGGCTCATGAAGTTGTCTCAAAATCCATTCGTTAAGAGTTAAGTATTTATTCCAATGAGTTTTGTTTGGCGTAGCTTGAGTAATATAATAGCTTCAGTGAGTTTCTCCAAAAGCTGCATGGTTTGGTACTAAGAGAAATTGTGATGCATTCTATAGACGAGCCAAGTGGATGGTGGACCACATATGTTGGCTATAGTGGGCTACAAATAGTGACAACATTGAAACACTTTAGTTGAGTGAAGTATGACATCTTAGATGATGTCACTTCCTACTTATGACATCTTAGATGATGTCACTTCCCTCTAATATGTTGTCTTCTTTAGATGGAGCCATTTTTTACTTATTTAATACGTCTTTGCTAGAGATGGCCTATTGCAAGCAACACTTTTGGAGAATACTTGAGAAGCATTTTTTTTTTTCATCACTTGGTGGGCTGAGGCCAAAGTGGTGTGCTCAGCACTAGCTTGGTGAGTATGGAGGACTAAATTGTGCAAGCCAATCTTGGAGCAGCCATTTTTCTACTCTAGTGAAGTTGGACTAATGACGAGTTGAAGCATCTCTCACATCAATGTGTTGGTCCTGAGCTGCGCCCTTACTAGGTGATAGTGCTTGATGCAATGGTGAGGTATCTCCAAGAGTGGAGGTCTAGCCGAGGCAGTCAACCGTAGACTTGTTGAGGCAGCAATTGTAAGGCCAAGTTTTGGAAGGAAGAGATTTGTTTGCTGAGCAAAGAGTAGCTCAGTGGGGTCTTTAAAACTTAGGAATGAGTGTTGTTCTTTCATCATTGAGGAAGTTGTATTTTGGCATGGCCAGAGTGAGTATCTTCGCCGTCTTTAGATATGTTTCAATGGAGAAATCGTGGTAATGTGCCAAGTGGTGTGCTTAAGCCAACTTATGGGCTGCCATTGTTGTTGAAAATGTGTGGCAAGTGTCAATTCTGAACCTCAATTGCTGTTGCTGGGTGTCTAAAATAGGGAATACGTGGGAGTTTTTTGTACTAAAAAAATGTTACCCAGGTATTGTTCAAAGCCCAAAAACATGTTGCTCGCAAAAGGCCATCGCTAGCGAAGAAACATTAAATAAGTGGAAAATACATCCATCTAATGAAGACACATTTGTGGTTCAATGTTGTCACTACTATTTGTAACCCACTATGTCAACATGTGTGGGTGTGGCCTACCACCACCCACTTAGGTCATCTACAAAATACATCACAACTTCTCTTAGAGCCAAACTATGCACAAAACTACATACGCTTCTTTTATAGGAAAATCATCTTATACAGCTTTCAAGAACTCACGGAAATTATTTTACTTAAGTTTTATAAACCAAGCTCATTGAATACACGCCTCAATCCGTCAATATGGGTTTCGAGGCAACTTCTCTCTCCATCCTAACTCAACAACCATGGCAGCCTCGCCTCCTGCCACGCCTATAAGCAAGGCTCACTTAGATAATTAGATTTGGTTTCTTTGCCACATAAGATTCTGCCAAAGACTCGCTTAGAAGTTAAAAGTCATACCACTCCAGCTCATCAACAGACCCATGCATAGTTAAAACTTGTCTCTACCTCAAAAGTCATGGCAATAAGATCAACAAAGGTTTGCTCGAAGTTATGCAACTTTGTAACTCGGTACCATTTTCCACCCCTTTGGCTTGGTAATCGAACCGACTTGGTGGGCTTGTCCTGCCACCGGTCTTATCTGATGCATTCTTCATGAATAAAGCCTCGAGCACCTTTAATCGTGATTTTCAACTTCGATCACTAGCAAGCAAACTGCTGGTTCCTCGTGGTATGTACTGAGCAGCTATATGCTGCTCATGTTCACCTTGTTCAATACAGCATTTGCTAATAGCTGCTCTATCCCTTGTTCAAAAACAAGTGGAAGCCCAGAAGTCCGGAGTGGGGTCCTCCTCTCTAAAAAAACATCGAGCTGCCTCTCTAAAGTATTGCGAACGAGCTAATGCTTTAGGTCTCTATGCTTCACATTTCGCAAGCAGCCAATTTTGAATTCACGCTCTTAAGTTCACTTGACTTGTGCTCATATGGAGCTATTTTAATGGCAATGTGAAGACGTCTCTGTACACAAGCAGGATGGGCATCATGAGTGGTCTTCATCATCATGGGAACTGGCAAAACAATGCAACAGTTAAACAAAAAGGAGGTAATAAAACCACTTGACCCAACCCAATAAAATTAACTCAAGATCCATTTTTAAACTAAACCCATCTATACTCTGTAACCATTTAAGCCCAAACCACACTTAACAACCAGCCCAAATTAATCATTTACCCCAATCAAACCAGCCCACAATTACTACCAAAGTCAAACCTAATTATAAGTTGCCCAACCCAAAAAAATTTAACCCTACCACGGTTAAGGTCCATACTTCCCAAGCAAACCAGCCCTTAAATCCAGCCGGCATCATAGTAACTCAGGCCCAGTCCTGAATACAGACAAAGCTAGCCTTTATCCATACACCAAAAACATATTTGAATCCAGCTTAATCCAGAGGCCTTGTCCTATATCCTGTAACATCTTGACATACTTAAATCTCAACCTCATTCAATCAGCCCATAATTAACACATGTTAGGCTTAAACATCAAAACCAAACCAACCTGCAGTGAAAGAAAACCCAGCCTTTAAATCTGACCCAACCTCTACTCTTTGTCCAGAACATAGGCTAGACAAAAAAAAAAAAATCCAACAGACCTCCTATAACTACCTCTTTTCCTTTCTTTTCTCCTTTCTCCCTACAATGTTCTACCCCTCTTTCCATTTCTTTTTACCATGATGACCAATTCAGAGTCATATTCAAAGTTTGAAATGTTTTCTCAAGACCAATAAGAAATACATAGATGTCAAGAACAATTACTAGAGTTGATGCTTCAGATGACTTTGGACAAAATTGTTGGCTCAGATTTTAGAGGATACTTCTGAACTCCTTGAAGTGATTGTGAATATCAGAAGAAAATTGCTGATCAAGAAGCCCAAAGTATGAAGAATGTGATATTATTTTGGAAGAAATTTTGAAAGTTGTTGAAGTCCAAGAAGCCAGAGTTAAAGGGCAAGAAATTCCCATACACACCACATGGTTTTGCCAAAGAAATAGCATCCTATTGAATTGATGTCAACTAATTCTTAGATGAAGTTAGATAGGATTGATTTTATTGGTGTTGAAGATTTTCTTCGTGTTCAATTCGTGTTTGGTGGACCTCATCAGCAGCTTGACCATAGAGATTAGTTGGAATGAGAAGAAAATCAAATCTACCATTGCCTGAAATTTATGCAATTTGCAACTTTTGTGATCTTCTCTGTCAGCTTGTGTCGCACCACAAGTTGCCACCCATTGCTGAAATCAAATCCATGCCAACCCGTTCTAGTGCGGTAGCCATCTCTAATGCTTTGTCCGTCCTTGTGCCATCTGAGCAACGGGTGCTGTATTAGGCTTATTTTTTGACACTTTACTTAGGTAGCTAATCCCATTCGACTTTTGCATGTTGGTTTGCAGTATAGAGAATATAAGGTATATGTGATTTTTCATGCAAATGACATGGGGGTGAAAAACCCAATTATTGAGAGTTCAAATCCTAGTATTGTTTGAAGTTTTCAACTTCTTCAAGTATTGAATGAAGGTACTCAAGTCTTTTGCTTATCATTACTTATTTATTGGTTGTTTACGTAGGCCACTGTTGTTGGGGGACTATAGTATATAGAACTGTGAAACTTTCTTGGTTAATTTACACTGTCAACCCCCTTTATACTTTGAAATACCACTGTCCTTTCTCAACTAGCACCGTTTAGCAAAACATTGAATTTACTAAAATACCCTTTTTTCTCTAGTCAAAATTTATTGAACTTACCTTTTCTCTCTTCTTCTCCTTGTTTCCTCTCCTTCGACTTCACCAAGATCTCTCGTAACTATTACCCCTCAACCTCTACCATAACCACAAGGTGTTTGAGAAACCTGCCACAAACCTCCATTGTCAACTACCCTTAGACCTCCATCAACCTTTGCCATTGACCATGTAACAATCATCAAAACCACTACACCACTAGTTTCCTCAAGCACTGGCCACAGTCAACGGTCACAGCAAAGGTACCACTATATCGCTTGACAAACCCACCAGCCCCCGTAGCCATTTCAACCCATCTTTGGCATCACACTCCACCATTCCATCTAATTCAACCTCAGCCACAAGCTTTTGGCCCCAAATATGATTTGATATGCGCAATTGATGAGCAATTGATTTGTGTGTGGTTAGAACTGAGATCGTTTATGCAATTGATCTTGATGAGGTTTTCGTTGTTTTGATCTGTACAATTTTGTTTGTTTTTACTCCATAAATTAGTGGAAATCTGGGAAGACAAACATCTTTCTACTTCCCACTTTGGAAAGGAACCATCGATTGGTGAAAATCTACGAAGAGAGAGAGGTAGGGGTGGCAGTGGGTGATGGTGGGTGGTAATGTTCTATGAAAGTGACGGTGGTTGTGTAACATGCCCGGAGTACCCATGCAAGATTAAACAACAGACCCTCGGTCTATTTGATCTAGTCTCACAAGTGCAAAGTGAAACGAGACATTTGCTTAAATGGATCACATCGATCTCGAGAGTCGCCACCTAATATTTATTTTGGAAAAATTAGAAAACTCGTGACTCGTGCCAAGGCTACTGTTCGTCGTAACCAAGGACGCTTGGCTTGGAACCTTAGGTATGAAGGAAAGGTCATTAATTGAGTATCTTTGTTCACTCGATCAAAAGATCAGCCTTTACTAACTATGATATGATTTTATTTCCTTTATGTGTTCATATTCCAATTATTTAATAAATCCCAAAAAATTACTATGTGAAGCATACAAGTATAGACTATGATGCATATCCACAAATAAGGAAAGCAAGTAAAAGAATGGGATAAAAAGAAGCGGGGCAGGAAATTATTACAACACTTTGAATAAATTATTACAAACCAAATGAGAGAGAGATGAGGGAATATTACAATAAAATAAAACATAACCTCACAAACACTCAAAATAAAAGCTTTATGTTCCTTGGAACCGTCGGCGGAAATTGGTCAACATAGGGAGATTACACCACATTCTCTAAAGAAGCTAATCACCGCCAAATAGGGGCTCTTCGCCAAATAGGCCGAGCAAAACCTGCACACCTGCCTTCCACAGAACGATTGAACTTCTTGATTTTCAAACTTCCTCTTGATCACCCTTAAGTTAAGGAAGTGTGTTCTCAATCCTCAATTCATGGAGCTTTGGGTATGTGTGGTGGAAAAGGGGCTAACTCTCTTATTTTTCCTCACTTTTAACAACACTCACGCTTTCCTTTGATCAATCATTATGAAATTTGGCTATTTTAGAATTTTTGGAGTTGTTTTGGATGTATAAAAGGTGTGATTTCAGGTGTATAAGCCATGGAAGGTGTATATGGAAGACTAAGTGTTTTTGGCTTAAAACTTGAATATTCTTTTCTTTCTCTCTCTCTTTTTGATTAGCAAAAAAACTTTATTGATGGAAAGCATACAAAGTATGATACATAACATCAATAAAGAGGAGGGTGCAAAAGCATTACGTAAATATATCAAGAACCCAACCAGGTTGGCACCAAGATGCCCACCAAACCATCTGCTAGCACATCCTTCAAGCCCGAAGATGGTAAGCAACCAACCAACAGAGCAAAACAAAACAAGAGAAAAAAAAAAAAAAAAAAAAAAAAAACCAGAAAACTACAATGATAGCCCCAGCAGCCAATGACAAAATCACCCTATGCTATCAGGATTCACCCAAAGAAAGCAAGAACAACAAGAAATCAATCTGTTGATGGAACCAGCCACCTTTTTCTTTTCTCTTCTTCTTTAATTTTGTCAGTTTTCTCTCTACAACTGATCATTCTATATAGGCAATGAGGAGAGTTAAGGTCAAAAGAAGGTTGGAGACAAGAATGTGATAGGAGGGCAAAGTTTTCAAAGTGGTTAGATTGATCCCTTTTATGGATGCAAACAAATTTCTTTTTGATAATGGGGATGATTAGGTATGTATTTGGTGATATATGGGTCGCCAATGGGGTAGAGGAGTGTCCCATACGCACAAAAAAAATGCAAAATACACATTCTCCGCTGCTTTGTTTGAAATGGTCAAATATTATTTGGGAGGAAATATAACACAAGGTGATGCTTTGGCAGAGTGGTTAAGGTTTAGGGTGTAGAGTCTTAGGTTGGGGGGGGGCCTGTTCAAATCCCTTCATCGTCATTCTTGTTTCTTTTTTTGGGTAAAGACATGTCAAGACCACGCCAAAGAAGACCGCCATGTTAGCGCCACAATCAATATTTGATGGAATATTCGCATATGGACGTAATATTCTCGACTTAATAGAATATTCTCGCTAATGTAATATTCATCTCTCTAATTTGTGACTAGTTTTGAGACAAGAAGACTTGTTTCTAATTAAAACACTTGGCCAAAACAGGTTTAGGGTTGGAAATGAAGCTAGGGTTGGAAATAAAGCTCAAATTCTATTTTCTTATTGAGGATTCTATGAGAAACACCTTCTTGATTTCATCACCAGGTGATCAAAAGAAAGAGCCCAAGCTATGAAGCACGGACACGTCTCGAGGCAACAGATGGGTGTCGACACGTGTCGGACACGCCACGCTGCTGACACGCCAGACACGTGTCCGACACTCGACCTAACGTGTCCCTGTTTTTCTTGAATTTTTGCAAAGTGACACTCTTCGTGACACGCTTGACACATCGTGACACTTTGAAACAGAAGAAACCCTAACCAGAAGAAACCCTAACCCATTGAAGATAGAGAGAGAGAGAGAGAAAAAGAGAAAGAGGAAGAACCCGAAGCCTAGATCGAGTCCTCTTCGCCTCGACGAGGTATTGCCGCCTGCTCGCCTCTCTCTCAGGTTCGCCTCCTCTCTCTCAGGTTCGCCTCATCGCCTCATCTCCTCTCTCGCTCTCGCCTCTCCTAATCGCCGCCTCGATCGCCGCCTCCGATTGAGTCCTCTTCTTCTCGCCTTCTATCTCCTCGCCTCGCTCTCCTCTTCCTCTCTTTTTTTGGTTTGACTCTCTCTTCACTTTTCTTTATTCTTTTTCTCTCAGGTCACTCCTCTTTGTTTGACTCTCTTCCTCTCTCGTGTCACTCCCTCTTTTATTCTTTATTCTTTTTCTTTTCACACTGCTTTTGTAAATAAATAATATAAATAAATACAAATAATATATTTATTTTTAATTTTACATATAATAAATAAAATAAATGAATAAAATAGTATATATTTTT
The DNA here is from genome assembly GCA_025200525.1 of Camellia lanceoleosa. Taxonomy (NCBI): domain Eukaryota; kingdom Viridiplantae; phylum Streptophyta; class Magnoliopsida; order Ericales; family Theaceae; genus Camellia; species Camellia lanceoleosa. Next base: position 140,007,496 of record CM045759.1, on the reverse strand, counting down.
TAATTGTACATATAATAAATAAATAAAAATAAATAAATATAGTATATATTTTTAATTTTACATATAATATATATAAAAATTATATATATTAAACGTGTCCCCAAGTGGTCGTGGTCCTCTATTTTTTAAAAATTTATGCTTACATGTCCGTGTCGTGGTCCGTGGTCCTGCGTGTCCGTGCTACATAGAGCCCAAGTCTTAAGGCCTGCTAAAATGGGATGTCTATAAGGAGTGGGCGTTACTTTAAACCTCCGCATCTAGACCAAGTAGAATCATCAGGAAAAGACAAAGAAGAGGAGAAAGAGAAAGAGAGAGAGGCAGAAGAATACCGGTTCTAAAACAATTAAAAAAGATCTAGGCAAACATCTCCATATGGGAGCTTTTTATGGCTTCCTCGAGAACATCGGCAAGCAATGTTGTCACTTACCAAGGCTAAGTTGTCAATCGATACAACGCGAACAACCGTGTCACCGATCACCTCGAGAGAAATAGTCCCCACAAGAGCTACCACCAAGGATCGTAACACAATAAGCCTTGTATGTAGTGGTAGAATGTAGAAAGAAGTGGACCCTTGTAGCTTTGGTTGATAATCGTTCTTATTAACGCTTGTCCCAAGAAGGACCGCCACACAATAGGGTTGAAACCTTAACTTCACATCAACAAGTCGTGGTCCAAGCATATAACAACACCAAGAGATGTTATGGGACTTTCAAAGCCAAGATATTGGTTGGTCCTTCAACATGAAGCAAAGTTCCACGCATGGATGTCCCGACAACTTTAAACTTATCAAGTGCACTTCGTTGCATCAAATGAGAGCGCTTTAATCGTACCACCAAATTGATGAAATACTGCATAATGGAGGAGTTGCCACAAGAGGTTGGGAATTCTACAATCCATCCTCCTCCGGCGACAACGCCATTATTAGAAATACAACATGGAGAAGAAGATGTCTTTCTTTCAGTTTCACATTGGCCAAAGCCCAACCGTGCAAATGATCATGGTCAAGACAAAGGAACGTATGTCAATGCTCGCTTGATTTATCTCATGAGTAAGTCAGGGGCATATTCCCGACGGGATTAGGCAAAAGTGGTAGAAAAGGCGCTACATAGTGAATGAAGTATCCCATAACCCGCATGCATTTGGGTTGGTATACACCTATAGCAGAGGACCGGAAGAGGAAAACGAAGAAATTAAGGAGAGAATCAAGACTAGAGAACGGGAAATAGTTTGAAATGATCCATAGGCTAATTCGGAACTTTGAACAAAGCGTCAGTCTGTGAAGGAGAGGATTTTCCTTTCAGAGATTTCAACCATAGATTAACCAAGGGAACAAGAAGAGATATCCCGAATTTGAAATCTTCGAGCACCAATTTTTTCCAAAGTTGAAGGGAAATAGGCGATCCGAAAGGCCAACATTGGTCAAGATAGTGACGACAAAGAAGCAGGATGAAATCTCGGGTCAAACACCGGCCGCTTGTCAAAAAGTCGGATGTTGTCGCTGAACCAATGAACTCGAGGATATGACCATTTTTGTGATCGGGAAAAATCACCGTTGATTGCTCAAGCTTCATCAGGATGTAGTGATTGCCCGCAAACAAATTGGCATTTTGAAAGAAGTTTTATCGGGAGTTCTCAATTGTTATTGAGTTTGAGTCCGGCGGACGGACTGTGGGGTTGGAGTCGATTCGAGTTTGTCCGGATATAAGAGTCTTTTTTTTCTTTTCTTTTTCGAGTCTGTTGCAACTATTGAGCCCGAGGCTTTGAATGAAGATGTTGTGATTTCGCTATTTCTCTCAGGCTTATAGTTCATAGCATTGACCGAATTTTAATTTTGATGAAAACGAAGAGGAAGAAATTCCTGGTTTTGAAAATTTAATCAATGGAGGAAGAAAGACGCAAGCCATTAATTGATGAAATTGTGTTTGTTAATATGGGCAGTATGATCCTCACGTAGTCCGATTGGTTTACTTTATCTTCGAGGAATGCAGTGCAATTAGTTGCTTTATTAAAGGAATTTAAAGATGTTTTTGCGTGGTCTCATAAGATATGTCCGAATTGATCCAGATTGTACAACATAGATCCCTGATCCCAAGGCTCGACTTGTTAAACAGAAGCTTTGTAGAATTCGGCCTGATTGGACATTGAAAATCAAAGAAGGGGTGACCAAAAAGATCAATGTTGGTTTCTTGCTTGTAACAAAGTATCCGACTTGGTTGGCCAATATTGTGCCAGTCTCGAAGGAAGATGGCAGAATCTGAGTTTGTGTTGACTTCCGGGATTTGAACAAGGCTAGTCTGAAGAATGACTTTCCATTGCCACATATCGAGTAGACTTCACTGCAGGGCATGCCTTACTGTTATTCATAGATGGTTTGTTAGAGTATAACCAAATCCTTATGACTCCAGAGGAAGAGAAAAGATAGCATTTACCACACTATGGAGGACATACTGCTACAAATGACATTCAGATTTAAGAATGCTGTACACTTATCGAGAGTCTCTACCACTTTTGCTTGACATGATCCACAAGGAAATTGAGGTGTATGTAGTGTTATGCCACTCAGCTTCCTTGTGGATCATGTCATGCAAAAGAGTGGTAGCGGCTCTTTGATAAGTGGCCCTGACATTCTTTAAACTGAATGGCATAACCTTGTAGCAGTATGTCCCCCATGGTGCGGTAAATGCAGTCTTTCTGGGGCCATAAGAATCTAGTTATACTCTGAAAAATCATCCATGAATGACAGTAAGGCATGCCCTGTAGTGAAGTCTACCAATTCGTCGATATGTGGCAATGGAAAGTCATCATTTGGACTAGCCTTGTTCAAATCCCGGAAGTCGACACAAACTCAGATTCTATCATCTTTCTTCGGGACTGGCACAATATTGGCTAACCAAGTCGGATACTCTGTTAAGCAAGAAACCAGCATTGATCTATTTGGTCACCTCTTCTTTGATTTTCAATGCCCAATCAGGCCGAATTCCGCGAAGCTTCTGTTTAATAGGTCGAGCCTCGAGATCAAGAGAGATCTTATGTTGTACAATCTCCGGATAAATTCCAGGCATATCTTCATAGGACTACGCAAAAACATCTTTGAATTCCTTTAATAAAGCAACTAATTGTCCGCGTTCCTCCAAAGATAAAGTGGAACCAATCTGGACTAAGTGAGGATCCTTCTCGGTACCCATATTCACGGACACAATTTCATCAATTAATGGCTTAGCATACCTTTCTTCCTCCTAGTTGATTAAATTTTTCAAAGTCCGAGGAATTTCTTCCTCTTCGTTTTCATCAAAATTTTGAAATTCTGGTCAATGCTATAAACTATGGGCACAGAGAAATAAGCGGAAATCACAACATCTTCATTTAAAGCCTTGGGCTCAATAGTTGCAATAGACTCAAAAGAAAAAGAAAAAGAAGACTGACATCCCAGACAAACTAGAATCTGACTTAAACCCCATAAACCCATCGGACTCAGACTCAATAGCTAATTTAGAACTCCCAATAAAACTTCTTTCAAAATGCCAATTTGTTTATGGGCCAGTCACTGCATCCACGGTGAAGCTCTGGTCAATGCTATAAACTATGGGCACAAAAATGGTCATATCCCTTAAGTTCATTGGTTCAGCACTAGTATCCGACTCTTTCAACAAGGCACAAAGTACCAAGTTAGATCCAAGATTTCATCCACGTTGTTGCCACATCGCTCGACCAATGTTGACAATCGATTCGCTTCTTCGCAATTAGAAAGTCGGTGCTCAAGAAGATTTCAAATTCGGGATATCTTTTCTCAATCCATGGTTCAAGAAATCCACAGAAAGGAAAATCCTCCCCTTCATGGACGAAACGCCCGTTCAAAGTTCCACGAATTAGCCTATGGATCATTTCAAACTGTTTCCCAGTACTCTTAGCCTTTATTCTCTCCTTAACTTCTTCGTTTTTCCTCTTTCAGTCCTCTGCTATAGATGTATACCCCAACCTAAATGCATGCAGGTTATAGGATACTTCATTCACTGTGGTGATGCCTTTTCTGCCGCTTTTTCTGAATCCCATCCTAGGAATATACTTACTCATGAGATAAATCGATATGTTCCTTTGTCTTACTCGAATCCCATCTAGTTGGGCTTCGGCCAATGTGAAGCTTGAAAGAAAGACATCTTCTTCTCCATGCTGTCTTCCATTGTATAGGTATTTCACCAGCTGGTGTACGGTTGAAGAAACCGCTCTCATTTGATGTAACCAAGTTTTGCCCAGCAGTAAGTTAAAAGTTGTCAGGACATCCATAACGTGGAACTCTGCTTCATGTTTAGAAGGACCAACCAATATCTTGGCTCTGAAAGTCCCCATAACATCTCTACTCTCTACTGGTGTTGTCATATGCTCAGACCACCTGACTTGTTGATGTGAAGTCAACCGGTTTCAACCTTATGCATAGGCAGTCCTTGCCGGACAAATGTTAATAGCCAAACCGGTATCAACCAGAACTACAGGGATCTACTTCTTTCTACATTCTATCACTACATACAAAGGCTTATTGTGTTTTGATCCTTCAGGTGGGAGCTCTTTGTCAGAGAATGGGGATTGTTTTCCGTGTGATCAGCGACACCAGTTGTTCTGACGTTGTATGGATCGACAACTTAGCCTTGGTAAGGGTTGACAACATTGCTTGCTAGTGTTCTCGGGAAGCCATAAGAAGCCCCATATGGGAGATGTTTGCCTGAATCTTTTTTAATTGTTTCAGAACTAAGTCTTCTTCTGCCTCTTTCTCTTTCTCTTTCTCCTCTTCTTTGTCTTTTCCCGATGATTCTGCTTGGTTTGGATGCGAAGGCTTAAAGTAATGCCCACCCCTTGTAGACATCCATTTTGACCGACCTAAAGACTTGGGCGCTTTCTTTTGATCACTTGATGATGAAATTAAGAAGGTGTTTCTCATAGAATCCTTAGTAAGAAAATAGAATTTGAGCTTTATTTCCAACCTTAAACCTGTTTTGGCCAAGTGTTTTAATTAGAAACAAGTTTTTCCATCTCAAAAACAGTCACAAATTACCTTTCCAAGAGAATATTCTCTTATTCTGTTAAGGTAGAGAATATTCTGTTAAGTCAATAAATATTTCGTCCATATGCAGAATATTTCGTCAAATGTTGACTGTGACATTGACGTGGCGGTCTTGCTAACGTGGCATGACTGGATTGGTCTTTGCTGATGATGTGGCACTGACATGTCTTCACCCAAAAAAAGAAACAAGAATGCTGGTGAAGGGGTTTGGACCCTCCACATCCTAAACCTTAACCACTTCGGCAAAGCATCACCTCCCAATATGAAACAAAAGCAAGGAAATAAGCAAAATAATAATAATAATAATAATCATCATTATGTGCTAAACAAACTACTCTATGAAATATAAAGTAAGAAAATAAATATGAGATAAACAATCCACTTGGATTATAACAAAACACTATGAAATAAGAAGCAAGAACATAAATATGAGATAGAAAATATAAGAAAATGAAAGACTAGAAATTCACCTTCTAAAGAAAGATTGAACTTATTGATTTCCAAATTTCTTCTTGATCACCCTCAAGTTTAGGAAGTGTGTTCTCAATCCTCAATTTGAAACTAAAATGGAGCTCTGCGTCTGTGTAGTGGAAAAGTGGCTAACTCTCTTATTTTTCCTCACTTTCAACAACACTCACTCTTTTCTTTGATCAATCACTACTGAAATTTAGCTATTTCAGAACTTTTGGAGTTGTTTTAGATGTATAAAAGGTAAAATTTCAGTGTGTATAAGCCATGGAAGGTGTATATGGAAGATGGAAGTGTTTTTGGCCCAAAACTTGAATATTCTCTTTTCTTTTTCTCTCTTTTCCTCACTCTTTTCTCTTTAATTTTGTAGTCCTCCTTCTCTCTTACAATCTAATCATTCTAATATAGGCAATGAGAGAGAGTTAAGGTCAAAAAGAAGGTGGGAGACAAGAATGTGATAGGAGGGCAAAGTTTTCAAGGTGTGGTTAGATTGGATCCCTCTTTTATGGATGCAAACAAATTTCTTTTTGACAATAAGGGATGATTAGGTATGTATTTGGTGATATATGGGTCGGCCAATGGGGTAGGGGAGTCCCATACACACAAAAAAAATGCAAAAATGCACCTTCTCTACCTGCTAGTTTGAAATGGTCACATATTATTTGGAGAGAAATATGACACAAGGTGATGCTTTGGCAGAGTGGTTAAGGTTTAGGATGTGGAGTCTTAGGTTGGGGGGGTTTCAAGCCCCTTTCACCAGCATTCTTGTTTCTTTTTTTGGGTAAAGACATGTCAGCGCCACATCATCAGCGTCACAGTCAACATTTGATGGAATATTCTACATATGGGCGAAATATTCCGTGACTTAACAGAATATTCTCGCCTTAACAGAATATCCGCTCTCTAATGGAATATTCTCCTAGAACATTTGTGACTGTTTTTTAGACGGGAAGACTTGTTTCTAATTAAAACACTTGGCCAAAATATGTTTAGGGTTGGAAATAAAGCTCAAATTCTATTTTCTTTTTGAAAAATTCTATGAGAAACACCTTCATCAAGTGATCAAAAGAAAGTGCCCAAGTCTTAAGATCGGTTAAAATGGGGCGTCTACAGGTTGGTAGCTGGTTGCAAGTGATTGGTGGTGGGTCTTAGTGTGGGGAAAGGGAGGGGAGGGAGAAGATAGTAATGCAAGTGTTGGTGGAGTGGCTAGTAGTGGCCTGTGGAAAGTGGCCCATGGTTGGTAGCCAATGGCTAATGGCTAATGGCAAGTGGCTGGTGAAGTGCCACAATGGAAGAGGATGGTGGTGGGTGTTAGTGGGGAAAGGGAGAGGAGACAGAAATGATGGTATAAATGGAACAGAGAGATATTGGGTTGTGAGTAAATTTGTTGGGTTTTGATGCACTACTAGTGGTGATTGGGTTGAGTAAATTTGTTGGGTTTTGATGCACTGCTAGTTGTGTTGCAATTTACAATGGAACAGAGAGAATTGATGGTGTTAGGTGTAAGAGAAAGAGTTGTGTATTAAGGGTAAATTGGGCATTTTTAAATTTTTGTACTAACATCAGCAATTTGCATTTGGTCAACAAACCACTGACTAAGGGATGGACTCAAGTGTTACATACATTTTTAATGGGAGGTCAGTGATATTTGAGAGAATACAGGAAGTCACTGATTTCAGTATTATTCAGGGTGGCTGGACATTTACCCAATTTTCTATGCTTGGTCATTATTTGGCTGCTTTAACTGCATTAACAGCCACTCAATTTATTCAGCTTCTGCATTGTACAATTCATGATGTTTGTTAAAGTTGTATTTTTTATCCATCCACGCACTCTGAATTTAACCCCATTTTGTTGCTTAATCATGGTTGAGATCTTGCTGACGATAAACATGTGTGTGTGTGTGTGGTTAAATGCTTGGATTTTCTAACTTCATTTCTAGTTTTTAGTGAATGTAAATCATTGTTTTCTCCAGACATCTTTAAAATGAATACTTCAAAATTGGACAAGGAAATGGGAAAATTATTTGCCTTTTCCTGTTTAAACCAATGAACTTGTGATGTATCTCATACTCACGGGTTTCTACTATCGGATGTCTTTTTTTTTGTTTTTTATAGTAAGCTTTCAATGACTGATTGTTTACTTGTTCAGGAAGTGGAAAAACCTACACTATGAAACCATTGCCCCTTAAGGCATCCCGGGATATCTTGAGGCTCATGCACCATACTTACCGGAACCAAGGCTTTCAATTGTTTGTCAGCTTCTTTGAGATATATGGAGGAAAGCTTTATGATCTCCTCAGTGATAGGAAGTAAGTTCTATTTTTACGTCCTGGTGGAATTCTATGTTACCATTTGCAGACTTCAGATTTTCATGAAATTTAATTCTCTACTTGTTCAGGAAACTTTGCATGAGAGAGGATGGTAAACAGCAAGTTTGCATTGTGGGTTTGCAAGAGTACAAAGTATCAGATGTGGAGACAATCAAGGACCTCATTGAGAAAGGAAATGCTACAAGAAGCACAGGCACAACTGGTGCAAATGAGGAATCCTCACGATCACATGCCATACTTCAGCTTGTTATTAAAAGGTTAGCTGATGGCAATGAATCTAAGCCTCCCAGAGTTGTTGGCAAGCTCTCCTTCATAGATCTTGCTGGAAGTGAACGTGGTGCGGACACAACTGACAATGACAAGCAGACAAGGTTTATATCACTTCTCCCTTTTATTTTTCCCCCCCTTAACAAAATGCGGAACTTGTAGGCTGTGTTTGGATCATGGATTCAAGTAGGGATTTGCAAAGGAATAAGGAAAGGAAAATGTGAGGGAAATGTGAATGAAATATAAGCTAAATTTTTTCTCCACTTCACTCGCGTTTTCCTTTCCATTTCCAAATGAGTTATGCTAGAGACCCCAAATGATTTACCAAATTTTATACCAAACCTCTAACATGGGAATGGGACCACACATGTGGGTTTGTGTGGATCCCACACTCATGAGAGATTTGGTAGAAAATTTTGTAAATCATTTGGGATGCATAGCATTTTCCTTTCCAAATCCCTACCCAAATCCATGATCCAAATACAGCATTAAATATGGGCTCCCCATGACAGAATTCATTTCAAATGGATAAATTTGACCATTTGTCTTGGGGCTATTCGTTCCTTCATAAAAAATAATTAGTCATCGCACTATATTTCTTGTAAATGTTGTCAGTCTACTAAATATATATAATTTTCTGATGGTAGTTAGTCTTGCGATACAGGCACAATTTGTTTTTCTTTACTATTTTCTCTAAGGTGTTTTAGAACATCTAATGCAGAATGGAAGGTGCTGAGATCAATAAAAGCTTGCTTGCATTGAAAGAGTGCATAAGAGCACTTGATAATGATCAGGGTCATATTCCTTTCAGAGGCAGTAAATTAACTGAAGTTCTGAGGGATTCATTCGTTGGAAACTCTCGGACTGTTATGATCTCTTGCATTTCTCCGAACTCTGGATCTTGTGAACATACTCTTAACACCTTAAGATATGCTGACAGGTACTGACAATCTTTTGATAACAAAAATTTATGCCTTTCATTTTTAGGTTTTTATTTTCTTTCTCCCTTGTTTCTGTGGGACTTAATCTCTCATAAATACTACTTCTTAGGGTGAAGAGCCTTTCAAAAGGAACAATTCCAAGAAGGATACTTTGTCATTGACATTAAACCTGAAGGAATCAACAACAATGCCCTTATCATCAATCTTACCACCTGGGCCAACCTTTGAAGATGATATTGATGATTCATGGTTTGAACAAGCTGATAGGGATGAATTTGACCTTTCAGAAGAGTTCCAAGAGCCAGAGAAGCCATTATGGAAGAAGAATGGGAAAGTGGAATCATATGGTATCTCGAATTCAGAAGATAAAGTGAGAAGATCCATTGGGCAGACAAAATGGAAGGACCCACCAAAATTTGATATAAAAAACTTGCATCCTGATAATGATTTGAATGCCCTATTAAAGGTAAGGTTGTGTTTGGACATTTTTTTATCAGCTAAGGTTCCATATCATTGACTCTTGTGGTTGTGTTGTGTGTTTCAGGAAGAGGAAGATCTTGTTAACGCTCATAGGAGACAAGTGGAGGAGACAATGGATATAGTTAGAGAGGTTAGTGATAGTTTGCACTGGCTTATCTTTTTCTTCAAGTAGAATTATACCTTCTTTGGATCAGCTTTTTAGCTAGCTTTTTTATTTGAATTTTGGCTTTTGGTAAAAGCCAAAACCCCATTAAAATAAAAAAAAATTTAAAAAGTAAAATGTAAAAAATCCGAATATTAACTAAAAAGCATCTATAAAAAAAGTAAAAAGCTTGTTAAAATTGGAAGATTTTGGAAAAGATCATGACACTTGGAAGATTTTGGAAAACCTTGCACGATCATCACTCCCTCCCTTTTGATCTTTCAAATTATCCCATCATTTTCATCATCCTATTTTTGCAACCTGTGAATTTCTTTGGTTGACCCACTTTTGCATTCCACACGTGCATGTATGACTATATAGATTCAGAATTTTATGTACTTTTTTCATACTTGCAGGAGATGAATCTGTTGGTTGAGGCAGATCATCCAGGAAATCAGTTGGATGATTATGTCTCTAGATTGAATGCAATCTTGTCCCAGAAAGCTGCTGGCATTGTACAATTACAAAACCGTTTGTCTCATTTTCAGAGACGTTTAAAGGAGCACAACGTCCTAGTTTCTTCTTCTGGCAACTGAATTTTATACAGAAGTGCATATAGACGTCGGATGTGAAGGGATTTACTTTCTAAGAACATTGTTGCAAGATCAATCCGTTTATTGTTTTGCTTTATACAAGTCTCTGGTTTTTCTGGTAGTTTATTTTCTGCTGCCAAGGCAAGATTTGGAGTCTCAGGGGTTATAATTTTCCTTGTTGGAGATCCCATCTATGATTTCCGGGTTTTTTTTTTTTTTTTTTTCAAACTTAATTACAGAAAACTATTATTCACATGCTATTTGGCATGATTTGTTTTGTAAAGCTTTATAGTTTCTTCATGATAAAGTGGATATTCTTGGACTGCATTTGTTTACTGTTTTTCCTTTCTAATTTTATTGGTTATCCCTCTGTGAGTTTGCAAACTGACAACAACAAAACAAAAAAAAACACCAATTTGTCTTTGTGGAAATTTATCATTATGGTTCATGAATGAAGCTGTCAAGAAAAATAATTTGAGGCAGTGATTTGAACACCAAATCCTTGTCTTGATTCCTATACCACTTTGGTTTTAAATGGCTTATGAATAAAATACTGAATATTGAGTGTAACAATAACTCCGCGTTAGACCTCATTCAACATTAAGGCCTTGTTTGGGTACTCTAAAAAAGTCAAAAAGTCACTATCCTATTTAAGTCACATCATCTTATTTAAATCACATTATCTCTCTACCACATCACTTTAAACCCAACCCATATTTCATAAAAAGTAAAAAAAAAAATACTTATTTGGATCATCCCAAATCACCCTAAGCATTAATTGTGTAGATCCAAGCTTGAATTATATAAACAAATTACAATATGTATATATGATCCAAATTTATTCTAAGATTGATAGGGAGGGGTCACATATCAAATGAATTTAGGTCACTTTTTTTTTTTTTTTTCACTTTCCTTTGCACACAGTATTACTGATTTTGCAAATGGTAACCGAGTGCAAGATTGATCGATTCTTCTAGTACATCATGTCCTAATTAAAGAGTAGCTTATGGGTCATTCTATTTACACACTACTTTTCCTCTCAAGGCAAATCATTAATTAATTTATTTTTTATTACAATTTTAACCTTAAGTGAAATGACTATAGATAACAAGTTATGATACACATCATTTGTGTATTTATCATAAAGAACAAGAATCAATATAATATAATTCATTATTTTCAAACTTGTTCCTTACGTATCTTCTTTGTCAAGAATCCAAAAACCCTAAAACCAAAATCAAAAACCCTTCAACAAATAATCAAAAATATAGTATTATTGAAGATTTTGATTGGATTCAATGAAGGATGCATCTGATAATTCTCATTTGGAACAATGAAGCAATGAAAAGGTTATTTTTTTTGTTGTTTTTGTCTTCGCTGTATGAGTGGTAAATCGTTGTTCGGTTAACCAGAGGTGAATAATATATCATTGTTTGACAAACTACAATCGAACAACTTACATATGTTCAACAGACTACAATTGAACAAATTACATATGTTCAACAGACTACAATTGAACAAATTATATATGTTCAACAAACTACAATCGAACAACTGACATATGTTTAACAAACTACAAATGAACAAATTACATATGCTCGTCAAACTACTATCGAACATATTCCATTTGTTCGACTACCTAAAACCCTAAAATCTAAGCGAAATGGGAACTCACTTGTCGCTTTACTTAAGCACCAACGTTTTCACCACTACTTAACTCGTGTTGAGCACCAACATAGTGTTCACCGGTTGAAACTGAGACTGGAGGGGAGAAGATGGAAGAAGGTAGGTGTGTAGGGGTGTGTGAGTGAGTGAGGGTAAATATGGGAGTTTGTGTATATATTGTTGTGGATGAGTGTGTGAGTGAGGATAAATATGTAAATTTGTGGTGAGTGATGAGTAAAATATATATTTATCAAATTATTAAAGATGTGCTTTTAAAAGTGGTTTGCCTTGAGATAAATTTAAATGTGTAAATAGAGGCACCCGTAGCTTATGACTGTGTTTTACCCACTATTAATAAAATTTGAATATCAAATTTTAGATGGGTCACTTATGCATTGACGTAAAATATGAAATATGGATCCATTAAATTACTAAATTTAATACACGGAGTCATGTCCAAAATTTTTAGTACCAAAATATAGTTGTCATAATATCATTGTAAACAAAGCTTATTCTGTTGAACTTCCAAATTTGTAATAGGGTGATTACAAAATCAAACAACTATGATTACATCTGACTCTCTAAGATGACCCAACAGTCCTTGTCTACACTTCATCAAGAATTCTGAGAAAAAATTATTTGGTGCTCTTGAGGGGCAATACTCTTCACAAATTACAATCATCATGTTTTTGTTTCCTAAGGACCTTGTTACATCCCCCTAAAAACACTCCCCCTAATCCCTCTAATTTTCATATCAAGTAAAAAAAAAAAAAGAAAAGGAAACAGTTGCCCAAATTGAAAATTAGGGAGATTAGGGGAGTGTTTTTAGAGCTCCAAATCATTTTCCGCTTCCTAATTATTCTACACAAAATCGTAGACTCTACTTCTTTACCAATCACAACACTCTTGTGATGTGACGAGTCGCGTGACCGTGACCTCTTAACACCACCAAATAACTTGTCAGTTCTGAGGATATTCTTGTCACATCAGCATGCTAGTTATTTTAGCTTAAACTAAGGCCAAGTTTGGATACTTTCAAAAAAGTCAAAAAGTTAAAAAGTTACTCAAAAAGTTAAAAAGTTAACACTATTCACCAAAAGTCAACAATTACGACTGCATAACTCCCAATTCAAATTTTCCTCTACAAACCAATTTTTACAATTTTTTATTACACATTTTTCCATAAAAAGTTAAAAAATTAACCCAAACATCCATATTTTCAACCTTAATTTTTTAGTCTAAAAAGACAAAAAGTACATTTATTTAGTCTTCCCAAACTTGGCCTAATACTCGGGTCTCGTTTGAGAACATGTTAATTTAGTAACTTTTTAATTATTTGGCTAAAATATGAGTTAAAAAAAACTAATATATTTGGGATGATTTTTTAACTTTTTACGAAAAGATATGCAAAAAGTAAAGAAAAAAGAGAATTTTTAAACTTTTTAGTATGAAATGTTGATTTTTTGACTAATTTAATAATTTTTTAACTTTTGGACTAAAAGTTTCCAAACGAGGCCTCACTTGTAAGGGAATATCGTCATTGAGACTCATTCATTCCCGCTCAAATTGTGATATTCATAACGAATCCTCTGAAGATCAAGTTTTCAAGAACTGAAAAACCAGAGAAGATCAGAAAACACAGAGAGAGAGAGAGAGAGAGAGAGAGAGAGGGATTTATGATCATACTGCTCGAACTGTCCGAGATGGATTTCATTAGGAAACTGAGCTTCTTGGTGTTCCAACTGTGTGTATTGATCTCTCTGAAGAAAGAAAATGCTGAGACCAAGAATGGTTCGCCAACAATCACTTGGTCTTCCTCCTCTGACTCAGCTTCAATTTTATCATATCCATCAATGTCTCTCCCAGTGTTCATTTCATCCACCGAGGCCAAGAAGTTCAAAGATGTCTACGAATCACTCGAATATGATTTCTACCGTGAATCTTGCCCTCGCTTCCAGAAAATCATCCGATCAAGCATTCATTGTCTCAACATGGCACGCTCCGACGTTGCTCCAGCGCTGTTGCGGCTGGTTTTCCATGATTGCTTCATTGAGGTGAAATTTCTTCTTCTTCCTTCTTCCTTCTTGATCTTGATACCATCTTATCAGGGTTTTTGTGGGTTTTTATTCAATCTTGATAATTTTCCTTGCAAACACTCTGATTTCAATCTAAATCCAATGTGCTTTGTTCCTTGTTGGTGGTTTTGATTTGGGTTTATCATAGTTCAAATTGGGTTCCTGCTGTCTTGTTCACCATCTGATCAGGGTTTTGTCCTTGAGAACTCGCTGATTCTAATCTGTTTTCTTGCGGTGCCTTTTGTTCTTTGTTGGTGATTTTGATTTGGGTTTTTGTTATTTCTCTGAAACTCAGTGAATTCTATCCTTAGTCACATTGGGTTCATACTGTTTTTGTTTGATTGCTGTGATTTGGGGTTGTTTTCTAATCAATTGTGTTACAGGGTGTGACGAGTCGGTTTTGCTGGATGCCATTGATGGAGTTGACAGTGAGAAAGAGTCTCCTCCAAATGAAACCTTGAAGGGCTTTGATCTAATTGACATCATCAAATCGAAGCTCGAAGAAGCTTGCCCTGGAGTAGTTTCTTGTGCTGATATTCTTTTCTTGGCTGCTAGAGAAAGTGTTGTTCTGATTTGTTATCTCTCTCTCTCTAGCTTGTCATCTAACTTAGAACTGTACCTTGAATTTCAGGGTGGTGGCCCATTCTACCCTCTGAAAACTGGTAGGAGAGACAGCAATCTTTCTTTCTCAGAAATTGCAACATACGAACTTCCTAGTCCCCAAGACGATCTCCCTCAAACCATCACATCGTTTGCATCAAGGGGATTTGATGAAAGAGAGACAGCCAGTCTCTTAGGTACTAAAAAAATTTAATTTCTCACTTTCTTTCTCCCTTGATTTCTCACTGAAAAGAATTGTTTAATATCTTTTATCTATTTGCATTATTGTTATGTTTGTCAATTGGCGAGTCCTGGTTTCTCTTAGATTATGGCAATTTAAATTCTCTACCTGGTTTAAGATGAGCTAAATTTGTCTTAAATTGGTCTATTTGGTTTCTCAATAGAACTTATAAAAAGTACAGTACTTAAAACTTTCAATTTGTTTTAAAGATATCATAATTTAGAACACTGGAAAAGGGATTATAATATAAAGGGTGGTTAGGATGAGTTTCATTTCTTGCATACCAAAACACATAAGAAAAATGATTGCATGTCATGTTCGATTGCATGGGTATCTATGTTTCAGCCATTTTCTTGTCAATGAAATCTCAGATACGGGTCATATAAAAAGTTCATTCATATCCATTTGGTGAATTTTTTTATTTATTCTCTTGATGTATAGTCCAATCCGAAATATATGACCGAACATGGTTATGTTGTTTTGGAAATAGTGCTAAAATTTGGCTTTTTATTTTCTTCCCTTTGCTGCGTAGGTGCTCACAGCATTGGAACAATTCGCTGCAAATTCATCCTCAACCGGCTTTACAACTTTTGCTGGACTGATGAGCCAGACCCAACTATAGACATCGAAGTCGTCAATCTCCTGAGGTCAAGATGCAACAATGGCCACACATCACAATCATCATCGCCATCAGCATCACCGTATTTTGTCAACGGCTCACCATCAGCATCACCATTTCTGTTGATGGCGCAGTATCTTCCTCACCTGAGGAGGCAAGAGTGGAGATGGGCTATGCATCACGGGGATCTGGTTTTGGCATGTTGTACTACCGTAGTCTTCTAAAGGATAGAGGAATCCTTTATGTTGATCAGCAGCTGACAGTTTGCTTAGTCTTCTGTGGCAATCATGAAGCTTTCCAATCTCAGTTGTTCAAAGGTGTCCTGAGTCCCAAGTTAGTCTTAATTTTGTGATTGTTCTTTGAAGTAGTCTGGAATGAAATTTTGCAATCGTATGTTATGATTTGTTCATTCAATGGAAGAAATGATGAAAATTTCTCATACGATTTTAATTGACTCATCCAATCAGTAAAAAGAATTCTCTAGCCATGATAGTGATGCGTTTGGATGTGGGATTTTTCTTGTGATCATGTGATTATAAAAAAATTTATACCCAAAACTACATGTAGAAGAAATTTGACTAGAGAAAATGAAGACACAAAAATATTAAGGATTTTTTTTAGTAAAAATTGGTCATAGGGTCTTAATGTCTCCCAGTGAAACTGGATGCATATGAATTTTTTTATTCATTTTTTTTTTTTTTCCTGATAAAAAGAACATGAGCTAATCCATACATACACATGGCAAAGACACTAGCAATTAGCAGAGAGGGGTTTACAGAGTTGAAAAAACAGAACCACACTCATGTAGAGATACAGTCACACATGGAGACACACAGAGGAATCCAAGAGAGAAATATGGATTCATATTACACAGTGAAGAAAGCATTGGCTGCAGTGTGTCTAGAGAATCAAAGGGCTGAGTCTCCGCGATGAAAGAACTCGGAGGACATATCAATGAAAAACTTGTCGACAATATCAAGGTAAACCGGGCATGTAAGGCGTGAATAGTAGTGTAGCACCTCTTCTATGTCCAACACATAATCCACATCATCGTTCATATCCATCATCTCCAACTCGTTCATCAACATCCTCTGTGCCAACATATAACCGTCTTCCCTTTTTCCTATCTTCTTCTCTAATTCATGTTTGTTCTTCGGAGCACGCTGCTCTTCGATACAAGTATCTTCCTCATTCATCGGCAATTTGCCTGATTTTATAGACTTCTTGCTCGTCTTCACCGCCTTGTCATTATCAGACTTCCACTGCTGAGAGAAGTCTTGGTAGAATTGATCCAATTGCTCCATGTTTGAGTTGTTGCAATATAGGGGGTTGAGAGGATGAGCTTTGGGGAGTTTTTGGTAGCCCCCAAAGAGAAATGACTTGAGGTTTTGAAGGGTTTTGTGAAAGAAGATCTTGGTCTTGTGAATGGCTTTTCTTAGCAGCATTTTTGTGGCTCTCTAGTGTTATTTTTACAAGGATATTTATCTCTGTCTTTTAATTTGCTTTCTTTCCTCTCTAGAGGGAGGTTGCTTCAAATACACAGCTAATATAGACAGAGCTGTGCTTGTCCACGGTATGTCTTGAATTAACAGAACATTTTAGGTTGTACTAAAATTAAAGAGAATTAGGAATCCAATGATAATGAATATGTTTCATTTTGACTGCTTGTTGTTGAAAGCCTAGGGCTAGGATGGCATTGATTAAGAGGAACAGTTAAAGGTCAGTGGGTTGGTGAAAGCTTTAATTATTGTGTTAATCATTGCTTTCAACCACTACTCTCTGGCTTCCATTTTAATACACACAAAAATTATGTGATAATTTCAACACATGAGATTCTTGAGATATATAATCTAGCGATTGTAAGTATTTTGTATTTCTTGCTTGACTTTTTACATTTATTAGTCCATTTTTTATAATTCTGTATCTCTCACTCTTTGACTGTTTGTCTATATATTTTCAATTTTTATGGGTAACCAAATAACCAAATAAAATATTTTTCATTTTTTATGGGTAATCAATCATGTAGTGGGAGTGTGCATCTCTCACTCCTTGGCTGTTTGTCTATACATTTTCAATTTTTATGGGTAACTAAGGCCTCGTTGGGGAACATATTTTTTAGTAATTTTTTGATTTTTTAGCTAAAATATGATGTAAAAAAAATTAGTATGTTTGGGATGATTTTTTGATTTTTTACGAAATGATGTGTAAAAAGTAGAGAGAAAATAAAATATTTGACTTTTTGGTATAGGTTGTTGACTTTTTGATTTTTTTAGTAACTTTTTAACTTTTAAGCTAAAAAGACTGCTTCCCAAATGAAGCCTAAATAACCAAATAAAATATTAATTATTTTTATGGGTAACAATTAATTAATTAATTAGTTTTTAATTTTTTACAAATATCAATCATATAGTTGGGAGAGTAATAAAAAGAGAGACAAGTTTTTAGAACATAGTATCCCTGATCATTTTTTTTTTTTTTGGTTCAACCATCCGGTATCCGACCTTTAGGCCGACTAATCCGGATCCGGGGAGCAGTTCTGGATTAAAGGCTCAAGTCCCCTCCCAATTGGCGTTGCGGGGAATCGAACCGTAGTCCGTCCTTCCAAGCCGAGCTCCAATCACCACTCGGCCAACAACCAATTGGTAGTATCCCTGATCATTAAGAAGCCTAGAGTCTCTCTTTTATTATTGCAAAAAGGCAGTTGATTTGATACTAGTATACTACTGTGTTTATTTCCTATCAAATTATACTGGCTAGGATTAACTTGGGGTCACTGTGCGCAATGCCCAAGTAGTGACTGTTATGCGGTTTGTGAAATTCACTTCAAGTTTTATTTTGATAATTTAAATTATTTATTTTTAAAAAAATATCGAGTAGAATATATCTGTAAATCATTAAAATGATTGGATATTGATATGCCCTTTATCAACTCATATTTGTATATAAACAAAATAAATATGTAAGTATCAAACTGAATACGAGGGTGACTTGATGAATAGGCTACTGATGTCTGATCAATCTGACTGCTTACAAGTATGTTTTATTGAATATTCCTTAAAAATTGAACAGGACGACGGATCATCAAAATAAGACAAGTGAGTCTCACAAGTCACATAATAGTTATTGTTGTACGCAATGCACAACAATGACCCCAAATTTGGCGAGGGTGTACATGGATTGGTTTGGTTCGAGTTAACACTAAAATTAGAACTAATCCAATTATTTTTGAACACATGACTAAACCGATATCAATAATAAATAATTAAAATAAACAAATTTTTAATATTTAAATATAAGCCAAATAAAAAACACAATATTATTTTATACATGCCAACAACTGTGAATATTATAGTGAAGTCCAACTCAAGATTAAACACAACCATACAAATTAAATTCAATAAGATTTTCTTTACATGAGAATCGTTAAATGCAATTAAGTCCATTATAATAGACCAATTACGTGAAAACATGTCAATGTAAATAGAATATTACATGTAATAGGTTTGATTCTCTGGTTGGTTTGGTTTAGGCCTAAACTAAGAACCAATTCAATTCTATTATATTAATACTTTGAAGACCTAAAACCAAACTAGTGTACTCAAAAATCGAACTAAACCAACTCCCAAAAAATCAGATTGATTCGATTCTTGAGTTTACTTAGGTATTTTGTGCACCCCTTATACTGGGATGCCACAATTACCCCCAAATACTTGAATGCAACCAGATGTGCATCAACTTTGGCTAGGGGTAGTTTTCTCATTGCATTTATAAGGAGAGGACAAGTTGTTTGGTTTGGTTCCCCACCTTTCAAGAGGTTGGTACCAATCTTGGTTGAAATCAGGGAAAAAGTGAGAGAATGGTTGAAATCAGGGAAAAAAGTGATAGATTTGACTGAAATCAGAGATGATGAGGAAGGATGATATATGGATTCCAGATCAGTGAAGTTGCTTTCCTTTCCTTCCAGCCACCAATGCCATATTATTAGTCACTCTTCTTGTCCTTATTAGTTGTTGATCTTAAACCTGCCTGCCTGCACTTAAAAATATTTGGATTAATTATATCAAAACATCCTTAATTATTAGCGAATATCACTTTATTCTTTTCATTTATGAATTTATACATAATTACCCTCTCAACTTTGAAAACCATGCAAATGCACCCTATTTGGAGGTTGTTTGGAATGGGTGAAAGTGATACATTTTCAAAGTTGAAAAAGTCAAAATATACAAGTTCATAAATGAAGAGGTAAAGTGATATTCGTTAATAAATAAAGGGTATTGGTTAGTAATGCCTCTTATCTATGAATCTATACATATTGATTTTCTCAACTTAAAAATTATATAAATACGTCTATTTCGGAGGTGGCATGAAAAGGTGAAAATGATATATTTTTATAATTGAAGAGATTAAAATATACAAATTCATAGATGATGAGGTAAAATAATATTCACTAATAATTGAGAAGCTATTGGCATAATTAACCCAAAATGTTTTTAAGTCAAAATCTGTTGCATTTTGGAGAAGCAATTAAGCATTTGGCTATGTGCTGTATAAAGAGGACTAGCATGCTAGATTGTGACTTCAATGCAGTAGCGGCCTAAGAGATTTTTTGGCATCAAACCAACCAAACATCAAAATGAGATTTATCTTAGTTGGCATTTGAAAAATCGAAACTCTTTGTAGCAAGATTTTTTTAATTTTTTTTTGGTGAGTCTTGAGCGACAGTCTTAATAGTTTAATGGTTGAGCCATCTAGTATTTAATGTATTAGAACTAGTGATTATATGAAAACTAAAATTACGTACTAAAACTGACTGATTGCATATGCATCTGTTTGGTTTCACTTAAAAGAGTAATTTATTGGCTATATAAACAAAATGGTTTTGCCAATTTGGATTTAGCTTAATTAGCTAAAAATAAAAAAATAAAAATTCAACATGATCCACCCCTATATGGCAAGTACTAGAAAATAAATAAATAAAATAAAAATTTAAAATCTAATTCTATTTACTAAAGACAAAAAAAAAAAAAAGAAAAAAAAAAAGGAGAAGAAAGAAAGAAAAAACACAAATGTCAATCATAAAAGCAAATTTTTTTTTGGCATTTTTCCAAATGTATCAACTTTTTTAACAATAATTCTATCCTACAAAATTAAAAATAAATCACTACTATAAAAAATAAATCACAAATAATAATCATATAAACTGTTTAGTCTTTCATTTTTTCTTATATACTTAAAAGTCTTATTCTAATTTGAATTACATAAAAGGCTAAGTATAAATTTGCATGTGTTATGTGTTGAGAGACAAATGTAGGTTGTCTCATAATATTGAAATTACTAAACGTAAAACTTAAAAAAAACTCGTTAGTATATTTTTTCCAAACGTAACACATCAATGTCACACTCTGAAAACGTAACACTCTAATGTAACGCACTAAAAAATTTATTAGTATATTTTTCTTAAACGTAATATTTCACAAAAATTCCTTAGTGTACTTTTTCCAAATGTAGGACTCCAATCAATGTAACACTAAAAAATTTAGTAGTGTAATTTTTTCCAAACATAACACTCCAATGTAACACAACAAAAAATTTCTTAGTATACTTTTCTTTAACATAACAACGTAACATTGTACTTTTCTCAAACGTAACAATGTAACATTTAAAAAAAACTCCTTTGTGACGACCCACCTTCTTTTTCCCTTTTCTTCTTTCTTTCTTCGCTTCATTCTCTTTTTATTTTCGTTGGATTGAAACGTCTGGGAATGGTTTCCTAGTTCTTATTTCGTTCGGTGTTGAATTTCGGTTGTTCCGGAGGGTGTGCGGGTGAGTCCGGGGTGCCTGGGGGCGAAGTTGAATTTTTGGGTTGCTGGGCCAGGGCCGCACGTACAGAATTGGGCCGCTCGTGCAGTGGGAGGGGCCGCACGAGCGGTGGAGGCTGCCACCCAGAATTTGCATATTGTCTAAGAGCGCTCGAGCGGAGGAAGGTGGTTCGTACGAGCGGCGGAGGTGGGTGCTCGAGCGGTGGAGATGGGTGCTCGAGCGGTGGGGAAGGCCGCACGAGTGGCCAACTGGGCAGTCCGTGCCCTGTTTTCTTATAACGTTTTGGTCCGAATTTAGCACCCATTATACTCATCTCCCTCTCACTCTAAACCCTATATTTCTCCCCCTTCTCTCTAGAAAAACACCTCAAACATCTAAAACTCTTTGATTTTGCTAATCTTGGGTCAAGATCTTCATCATCTCTCTCACGATCTTGAAGATTCAAAGCTAGGGCTTTATTGGGTGGAGGAAAATCCAAGGCTCTCTTTCATCTTCTAACTCTAGGGTTTCATCTCTCCATCAAGAGCTTGAGGTAGGGTTCTCCTTTGAGTTATATATATGTTTATGTAGGTTTTTATTTGTTGATTTTGGTGAGCTCCTCCTCCTATTTCGAAAATGTTCTTGGTGGTTCAAGAAATTGAATGATTTGTAGATCAAACACTATATTGTGTTCATTTAAGAACTTTTCTTGAAACTTTGAACAAAATGGGTTGAGATTGAAGTTGATGAAAAGATTTCATAAAGAGGATGAGTATTTTTAGGATTTTGTGAAAAACCTAGAAATTTGGGGGTTTTGGGAATGTTGGATAAATCAAGGGACTTTCTTGAGACTAATGAAAGGGTGAGTGAAAAATTCTTATTTGTGTTGTATCATGAAGACTCTAGTTGCATATAAATTGGAAACCTCACTTGATTTGTTGGCAAGATACTACAAGATATATACATGTGTGTGATTACAAATTGTACAATGTTGGTTCCACGATGTATGAGTATTGTAGTATATGGAAATTAGTTTTCAAGCATTGGTATGACTTTGGGATATTTAGAATGTGAAATTATACGAATGATAATTTCGTTATTGTATAAAGATCCATGATAGCAAATCTTGGACTATATCATGAAATGATATCGATAAGAGAGAATGAGAAATGTAATGGTTGGACAATGTTGTTGGAATAACTTGAAATTTGAGGAAAACCCACAGGTCATGAACAAATGATTGCATTGCATTTTCATTCATTTGGTAATTTGCATCTTGGAATTAAAGTTAGAAATATTCACTTTGTGAAAAGTTATACATACGTCTTGTGAAATGAGAACTAATGGAAATGTTAAAGGGGTAAATACGTTGGTAAGTCCGGATAGGGGGTGTAGTTGAACTTGATAAGTTGGCCTTAGTGTCCATGGTGAAAGACCAGAAAGCCGTGCGGATAGGTGTCGAGCCTTCCAGTTAATACCAGTAAAAATGACAATTTGGTAGTACTTGTATAGTCTACTTGCAGACACCAGCCTAGGGATTACCAGAGTCATATTTACCGCTCCTCTTGAGTAAACTGGATGTTGGAATCAATGTGATTAAAAATGTAGTTGAAAACATGATGACTTTTCTAATAAGCATGGCATACGATTTCATTTTTTTTAAAAAAAAGAACATGACATGGCATCTCATTGCATTAAATGTTGGGCATCTTACATAAATGTATATACTTTGTTAAGGATTTATCTACTGGGCTTTATGCTCACCCCTATGGGTTTTGGTGCAGGTAAAGATGTGGTGCTCCCGTTGAATTGAGGGCGTGGAAATGTATTGAGAAGAGTAGTGTGCTCTTTATTTTGTTGTGATTATCTGTAAAGCCAAGGGCTATTTTTGGTATGGGTCCGAGAGACCACTTTTGTGTAACCAGGCTTAAGCCTCCGAAGTTGTAGCCCGTAAGGGCATTTTATTTATTTTTGAAACTAGATGTTTCACATGCTAAAGATTTAGATGTTCTTTTATTTCGTTGAATGTATACCGCATGTGGGACTTTGTATTAAACCCTTTCAATCAAATATGGAAAGATGGAAGGATTATTGTTATTATCTAGTGAATGTTCATTAATGTGGGTAGTTCATGTTGAAATATTTTCGGGGCGTTACAACTTGGTATCAGAGCTACCGGGTTTGAGTACTTGAGGCTCGCAGGAAGTGGTTGTCATACCATAGTGAGTTCATTTCGCATGATTAGGAAATGTTTTGCTTATTTGTAATGATGTGATAGCATGCTTATGTGACTATGTAGGTATGGGATTAGACTTTTGGGATGTTATTTGCACCTATTAGATTCCTTGAGGTCTTATTAGAAGGGTACTTGATCAATACTCATTCTATTAAGAATTCTTGGTTTCTTATGGGACGAATTTCATCACTAAAGGATAATTCATATGTGCTTAAATGACTACATGCTTATGTGGAGTGAATTGAATTGTTGTGTGATAGGATATGTGTAAACCGTTATAGTTTAACGTGTGAGGCAAATTGTGAGCACATTTGGAATTATGTGCTAAGTTTGTTTATTTTGTTCCTTAATTAGGATGTCTGAAAGAATTCGAACAAGAGGTGGTAGGGGTGGAAGGCGAGGGCGAGGTCGAGGTCGCCGGGGTGTACATGAGATACTGGTCCATGAGGTTTCGATACAAGAAGAGGGTCTAGGCCAAGCTGACATGGCCGAGCAAGTAGGGCAAGCCGGGCAAGCCGGCCAAGCCACAATGGGGGCTCTAGCCCAGGAAATGGCAGGGGCATTGAGGGAGTCCATGAATATCCTTAGGGCAGAAACCCAAGCTAGGGAGAACACCGTAGAGACAAGGGCGAGCTTCCTTACGAGGGAGTTCTTACAGGCCAAGCCGGATGAGTTCCATAGTGGCCCTGATCTGAAGAAGGCAGACGAATGGTTAGAACAAACGGTAAAGACTTTTGAGATGCTCCATATAGAGGATAGCGAGTTGAGGGTGACCCTTGCAAGTTATTATCTAAAGGGTGATGCGGGCCAATGGTGGAAATATGCCAAGGGCCGGATAGCACCGACATGGGAGGCATTTGTGGCGGCCTTCCAAGACAAGTATCTACCTCTTACGGCTAGGGAAAGGTTGAGGCAGGAGTTCAAGGACCCCAAGCAATTAAATATGTCCATGGCCGAATTTGAAGCGGCCTTTTCTAGTTTGTCCTGGTTTGCACCGGAATTGGTAGTGATGGTGGAACGCCGTTGCTTTGAGTTCGAGCAGAGGTTGAGGACGAAGATTCTGTTCAAGGTTGCCGGGAACATGATCCGAGAGTATGATCGCCTTGTGGAGGCGGCTGCACATGTGGAGATTATTGTGGAGGTCGAGGAGGAGAGACTTCGGAATTGGAGGTCTAGGGGCCAAGGGTCACAGGGGGACTTTAGGCCCAACAAGAAGAGTGAGTGAAATTTGGGGGTTTTGGGAATGTTGGATAAATCAAGGGACTTTCTTGAGATTAATGAAAGGGTGAGTGAAAAATTCTTATTTGTGTTGTATCATGAAGACTCTAGTTGCATATAAATTGGAAACCTCACTTGATTTGTTGGCAATATATGTATATACATATACATGTGTGTGATTACAAATTGTACAATGTTGGTTCCATGATGTATGAGTATTGTAGTATATGGAAATTAGTTTTCAAGCATTGGTATGACTTTGGGATATTTAGAATGTGAAATTATACGAATGATAATTTCGTTATTGTATAAAGATCCATGATAGCAAATCTTGGACTATATCATGAAATGATATCGATAAGAGAGAATGAGAAATGTAATGGCTGGACAATGTTGTTGGAATAACTTGAAATTTGAGGAAAACCCACGGGTCATGAACAACTGATTGCATTGCTCACCCCTATGGGTTTTGGTGCAGTTAAATATGTGGTGCTCCCGCCGAATTGAGGGTGTGGAAATGTATTGAGAAGAGTAGTGTGCTCTTTATTTTGTTATGATTATTTGTAAAGCCAAGGGCTATTTTTGGTATGGGTCTGAGAGACCACTTTTGTGTAATTAGGCTTAAGCCTCGGAAGTTGTAGCCCGTAAGGGCATTTTATTTATTTTTGAAACTAGATGTTTCACATGCTATAGATTCAGATGTTCTTTTATTTCGTTGAATGTATACCGTATGTGTGACTTTGTATTAAACCCTTTCAATCAAATATGGAAAGATGGAAGGATTATTGTTATTATGTAGTGAATGTTCATTAATGTGGGTAGTTCATGTTGAAATATTTTCATGCTACATCCTTAATATACTTTTTTCCAAATGTAACACTCCAATCAATATAACACAAAAACTCTTTAATGTACTTTTTCCAAACGTAACATTCCAACCAATGTAATACACAAAAACTCCATAGTGTATTTTTCTCCAACGTAACACTCCAATGTAACACAGTAAAAAATTTCTTAGCATATTTTTCTCAAATGTAACAATATAACATTCCAAAAAAACTCCTTAGTGTATTTTTTTCAAATGTAACACTCCAATCAATATAACACACAACTTTTTAGTGTACTTTTTCCAAACGTAATACTCTAATGTAATACTCCAATGTAACAACAGAAAACCACACTAATGGAAACGTAGATTTTCACGCTCGACAACCAATACTTTAGCCATCAATCTTCCCAAAAAGAATCTTCAACACCTTACCTTTCCATTCCCATCTAAAAAATAAATCAGAAAATTAGAAAAATAAATCACAAAAAAGCATTCATCTAAACTTAAATGATACAAAATCAAATAAATATAAACTTTTCAAAACAAAATGGACTAATTGATTCATAAAAAAAATTCTCAAGACTAAATGGATTAACATTCCTCCATATAAGATTTATGAATAATTTTTTTTTTTTAAAAACATTTACCAACCCATCCCATATATCAGCGTGCATTTTCAGAGTAAAAATTTAGGCCACGTTTAGTTCACTAAAATAAAGGTGAAATGCAATGATAATTTTTTTAATTATTCATTTATAATAGTAAATGATAATTTCATTTGTTGGAAATTGGGCCGGATTTAGAATTTGGACTCGATTGAATTGCCCATGATGGCATGACCCAATTAGGAGAGATCCAAATAACCTAATAGATTATATATCAAGATATGAGATAATTTTAATATGGGATAATTGTCAATATATTATATGATAATTATTAATTAGATATTATAGATATGGGATAGACATTATCTGGGGTAATATATCTATCCCATGGGTCTCTTAACTCTCCTATATAAACAGACATTGGGTTCTGTATTTCACACAACTAGCCAAAAAAAAAAAAAAAAAAAAAAATATATATATATATATATATGTTCTCTCTTCTTATAAACCATTCTATTTTTGTACTGTGATTGGTGTGGTTAAAACTCCATTAGTTTTACTCCATTACTATGGAGATTATTTAAGAGTACGTGACTCATCTTGTAACGCCCCCAAAATAATAACAGAAAACCCATCCATTCATACATACATTGCTACAAGGGATAAACATCTTTACATGTTAATCAACAGAATTAAACGCCCCATGGGCTTACATCTTTCCAAGCTAACACTTGGTTACAAACAGAAGAGTACTAACTCAAATACATGAAAAGCCCTTGGCTTGAAATTACATGTAATTAAAACAAAATACAGTCAAAACCACAATCATCTCACGCCTCTAGCCTCTCAAGCGATATCCTTGGAGGTGGCATGCTCCAAGACTGAAAAATGGTGTCCCATATAGGGTGAGCCACACCAAAGAGAAATACACTAAACCAACTATGAACAATGCCTAAAACATTAGCAATCAACAGATGGCCTACACTTATACATTCCGAGACAACACTTACATTCTTTTACCATTTCAAGACAACCCAAATTTTAAGTACCAATTCACTTTCCATTTCTTTTTCAACAAGAGTTTGAAAACCTGCTCAAGATCTGCCAAAACCTTTTCGCGTTATATCACTAACACATAAACCACTTTCATTCTTTACTTATGACACACATGTTGGTGTTGTATCAACTTCACATAGAAACATTTTCTATACTTCACAATTGATAACGATATACATTTTAGTGCTATATCAAACCAATCCATACACTTCCGTACTTCCCAAAACAATAATGATATACATTTTAGTGCTATATCATATCAACAAACAACACTCCAACACATCTCCATGAAAGAGCATATGAGCTATTTCCAATATTTCTCCATGGACAAGCATATAAGCTACATCCAATATTTTCCATGGACAAGCATATGAGCTACATCCAATATTTTTCAATGGCCTAGAGGTACATCCCCATCTTCCCTAGCCATCGATTAACCGTTTAGAGGTACATCCCCATCTTCCCTAAACCGTGGAGTACATCCCCTATCTCCTCCCATACACAAACACAAACAATGCATATAAACACATAACCACATACGCATTCAATCAATACATAAAGTTAATGTATTCGATCACTGTCATACTCTATGACATTTCCACTGATTAGGTTTAGTTTGCCTAATCAAGATGCATTGTCTACAACAATCAACACTACCTCCACCCAGTAGCTTGAGAGCTTATTTCTAAACAGAAATAAATGCACAAATGGATAATATAACCATATTTCAATCGTGAGTAATACATTCAACTACACCCTTTAACCCCAGACATTCTCAATTTCCACATATTCAATCCAATTCTCATTCTCTTTAATTAATTATATACATTAATTAATTAAACCAATTAGGCAAATTACCATAATTCACAAAACAACCCTAAGGCTCCATTTTCATTTACAATCCGTCATTTACTCCCTTTCCTATGCCAAACATGCATACAAAGCTCATTTCTAAACAAAACCCCAACTTTTGTAAAATTGCACAAAAGGCCCCAAAGTTTCTCAAAAATTACGCAACAACCCCCAACATATCCAAGTGCTAAAATTTAAAGACAAAGACCATAAGAAGGAGTAGGATATCCCTACCTCGAAATTCGAGCCCAAACGGAGATGAAGACCAAAACCCAAAGTGCTCCAAATCCCAACTTTTTCAGATTAAAACGAAGATCTCACCACCCTCTATCTTATTAACAAAGGACTTGGGTTAGATCCACACTAAAGAGAGATGAAATCCTAGAGAGAATATATGTTTAGAGAGAGAGGGAGTCGGCTGCTAAGGTTCCAAAATGAAAGAAGAAGAAAAAGTGAAGTTCTCTCGCCGCCGCATCGATATACACCAGGCTCGCCGAAGGAAGACCCGGCCGCCGAGCGACTGCATACGTAAAACACCCAACACCGCCAAAGCCTCGCCGAGCTAAGAAATCCTCGCCGAGCCAACCATCGACTAGGCTCGCCGAAGCGAAGAAAGCTCGCCGAGCCAAAGAATGTAAGCCTTCAGTTGCAATCGCACTAGACGACGCCGAAGCGACGGATACCGCCGAGCGAAGAAACAAAGCTCGTGTTCGATTTAGACGCAATCGCACGCTCGAGCGACGCCACCCTGGATCGACCCACCAGACACAAGAAACCACGCCGCCGAAGCGACCAAATCTCGCCGAGCGAAGGAGCAAAATTTCGCACCAACACTTAGCTCCAAACACAACCAAGCCAAAACGAACTCCAACACGTCCTATAACCCAAATACAAAGTCTAAAAGGACGCAACCAAGGTTCAAACAACCTCTAACACCCACGGACATAAGTCCGAATCACTGTACACCAAGGGGTAAACCCGGGATCGCTATACATCTTCTAAGCTAGATTTATTCTGCAATCTGTTTGCCCACAATATATATCTGAATACATATTATTTTTCGCTGTGTATATAGTATTATATTTTCTTCATTGATAACATAGCCATTATTAAAGTGTTTTCGTGCTATTGAATATCCATAAAATTAGTATTTTGGAAAATGCCTCCAACCCCAAATAGTCTTTGGTCGTCGTGTAGCCTTGATTGGGCCAAAAAAAAAATTTTTTTTTTCCAAATAATGGCGCAGTCACGTCATCAAAAGTAATTTCACTGGGGTCCGACTTCACTGGGGTCTGAAGCAAGGTTCTAGTATTTTATACTAATATATGTATGTATATTATTTTTGTTTGTATAAAATATTGATGTTTGGTCAAAATGATTTTATCAATTTTTTTATTCTGTTTATATATTTTATGAACATTCACATATATATAATATTTACAAAATTACATTAATAGATGATGAATCATTATTGGTAGTTTTATAGGAGCTTTTTTGATAAATCCACTTTTTAAGAGCTTTATTCCATCCAACCCATATTCTTTTTGATTATTCCATTAGGTCCTATTTGAGATAAGAAGACCAAAATACCATTTTCATCTATTTATGTTCCATTTAGTTCACATTATTTTCTTATGTTTCAATAAGTCCTATGGGTGGCATAATTACCAAAATACCCCTAATGTGAATGTTCACACCGTCAATGTGAATGTTCATATCGTCAATGTGTATGTCGATCCTCGTGGGTGCCCAGAAAAATTCGAGTCGGGCCGGGGCGGGCTTGACCCGTTGACAATGTGAATATTCACATTGACAAGTTAACATTCACATTAATAGGAGTGTAAAATTGGCCCGTCTCTGGCGGTGAGAAACTCGCCATGCCTATTGGCGGCTTTGGGCGGGCGTCTTGCTCGCGTTGACAATGTGAATATTCACATTGACATGTTAACATTCACATTAATAAGAGTATAAAATTGGCCAGCGGCCCAGGGCGGGCCCGACCTGGCCCGTTGACAATGTGAATATTCACATTGACATATTAACATTCACATTGATAAGAGTATAAAATTGGCCTGGGGCCCATGGGCGGCCAAAAGCCCACTCACGGCCTGTTGACAATGTGAATATTCACATTGACATGTTAACATTCACATAAAATTAGCTCGCGCCTCGTGGCTACTCGAAACCCGCCCACGGCGCGTGGGCGGCCCGGGGCGGGCCTGACCATTTTTTTAAAATTCTTTTTAATTTTTTCTACCAAAATTTTATTATTTTCCACAAAAAAAGACACTAGGCCTCGGCGCGGGCCGGGCCTCGGACGAGCCTTGAATGGGGCTTAATGGGCCGGGTCCAATGGGCTTCAAACGAGCCTTTCCCGGCCACCACCATGGGCCAAAAAATTAGGCCTAGGCCCTAGCCCTGGCACAAGGGTATTCGGGCTTTGGACGGGCCGATGGATCGAGCCTCGGGTCGGGCCGGTGGGCCTGGGCCTAGCCTCGAGCTTAGGTAGGGCTTGGACGGGCCTGGCCATTTTTTTAAAATTCTTTTTAATTTTTTCTACCAAAATTTTATTATTTTCTACAAAAAAATACATTGCGCCTCGGGCGGGCTGGGCCTCGGACCGAGCCTTGAATGGGCCTTAAGCGGGCCGATGGGTCGGGCTGGGCTTCAAAGTGATGGCCTAGGCCCTAACCTAGGGTCTCGGACATGCTCGGACCCGGACCCAAACGAGCTTCGGCCGGCGACTTACGTCTGGGCCAATTCTACATTCCTATCAATGTGCATGTTAACATGTCAATGTGACTATTCACATTGTCAACGGGCCGGGCTGGGCCGGGCCTACCTCGAGCTGTGGGCAAGTTTCGGGCAGCGGGCAAATTTTACACTCCTATCAATGTTAATGTTAACATGTCAATGTGAATATTCACATTGTCACGGGTTGGGCCAAGCCCGCCTCGGGCTGTGGTCGGGCTTCGGGCCAATTTTACACTCTTATCAATATGAATGTTAACATGTCAATGTGAATATTCACATTGTCAACGGGCCGGGTCGGGCCCGCCCTAGGCTGCTGGCCAATTTTATACTCTTCTTAATGTGAATGTTAACATGTCAATGTGAATATTCACATTGTCAACAAAGTCGGCCCGAGCCTGCTCGCTTTGACCGCCCACTGCCGTAAAGCGGTTTCGGGCAGCCACGAGGCGCGAGCTAATTTTACACTCCTATCAATGTGAATGTTAACATGTCAATGTGAATATTCACATTGTCAACGGGGCAGCCCGGGCCCACTGTGACGCCCCAAATTTTTGGAACATCAAGGGAAATTAAATAAACAAAATGACTTAATAAACTAAAAAGTTGACATCTTAATAGGGCATTCCAACTCTCGTACATAACCAAAGGTTCAAATAATATTAAATAAAAACTTAAAATTATCCAAATACAACATCAAATGAAATTATAAGGTCCTTAATAGCTAATATATAAGATAATAAAGTTATTCGACTTAGTCATGATTTCAAGTCAGCCAAGGCTCTACGTTAGCGTCAACTCCATTTCAGCTTCAATTATATCCTCACCAAAACCTGGCGTAAAACGCCAGGGCAACAAAAATATATGCCACGAGTTTTGCAACACAGTAAGAAAACATAACCAACTTACCATTCTTTTTAAGAGAAAAATAATGAGATTATAAACATGAGATAACAATATAATTGTAAACATAAATTACAACCATTAAAATAATTTCAATAATTTTAATAAATTAGGTGACACTCGAAATCTCACCAAAGAGATTTAACTTACCAACCACTAAGCATGGCAACGGTTAATCTGAAACCCTCCCTTGGTCAAATATTTAAGTGTTACCAACCGTAACCACCAGGGATGCTCACGTCCGGAGTTATATACCCAAGTAGTGGCATCCGTGGTCTGCCCCAAGAAAACAGTCTGCCAGGGGTACGTAACCTCCCTGTGTGCCACCAGCACATCCACTCTTATTCCAAAACCGAATACCGAAAATGGTTCAAATAAGTCCCGTGCCATCTTAGAGTTTCGCAACACAATTTACGTGAGAATTCTCAAAACCAGGGCTCACCCTGAACAACCGGTATTGACCGTCAACCCTTAATTTCGTACACTCTTTAAAACCAAGACTCACCCTGAACAACTGGTATTAACCGTCAATTGTTAACTTTGTGTATGCCGTTAATCATTTCAGTTAATTTTGATATTAATCACAAATAAATTTCAATTTTTAATCACAAATAATGTTATACCAACTCATTAAAAATTTCCAACATAAAATATTACATATGTCACACAATAATAAATAAATGTACAGAACATTCAGTAAATATGTTTGGGTCATTTTTCAGAAAGAATTTTCCATAAATAAGTTATAAATAATTCTGTAAAATTCCCAGAAATTCTATGACACAGATTTATCACATTTTCTTAAATTAATTCCATACTTAAATTCATAATCAAAAAATTTATTATGAAACTAGACTACTCAAATTTCATATTTTAGTTAGAAATTACCAGATTTGGCTTAACATAGAATTTTTAATAAATTTTCAAACATATAGTAAAATTTGTCTTACAGTTTCAGATTTAATTAAAAATTTGTATAAATTCGTATAAAGCTCAATAATTGTTGCAAAAATTCCTGAATGAACTAGACATCATTCTCAACAACTTTGTAGAGGAAATCATTTCAAAATTTTGAGCATAAAATTGTCTAAAAATTAGTACAAGTTTCTGGCAGATTGAAGAGTTATATAATCAAACCAAATAAAATCTTTAATCATCTCTTTAATGGCACAAACTACACATGCAAGTCTAATTCCAAGATTATATCATGATTTTAAGGCTACTAATAAAAAAAATAACCTTCAAATATTTAACATACAAATCACAAATTTACATATAACTATAAACAAAATTTTATCTAAATTTTTAGCTATTTTAACATATGAACACAAATCTAAAAATTTAACAATTAAAGAGAATGAGACGGTTATGAGAGTTTTCTTACTATGTTAGGTTGCTAACGATTTATCGTCCGAATTTGATTTATGATTCTGATCGTAAGATATGACCGTCTTGCCTCCGTGATCGTCTTCCTGAAATTTCACATCAATCGGACGCGATCTCACCGCTGATCTTCCAAAGGATTCTCTAAGAACTTTTAGTTGTTGATCATCATCTTAGACTCAGAATTTGCAAGATCTAACCCCAAAAATGGATTCTACACATCGAAAAACCTAAGGGTGGTCATCCCCAAAGTCATAGGACCACTTGATTAAGCTAAATGTACTAGGATGCACCGTAGCACCATGGGCCGAGAAACGTTGGATAAAATTCAATTCATTTTCCCCAACAGCCGTAGCATGCACGAACAGAAAGACCAGAAATTTAGTTTCAAATCCACCACTTCAAATACTTGTATCTTCTTCATCGTAACTCTGTTTTATCTTATTTTTCTATCATTGGATTCACCTCACGGCCTAATTTTTGGTTCACTACTCACACGCCTCGTTCCGTCTCTTTTTGCATGCCATCGGATCTCCAAAATTTGACGAAAAATAAGATTATTTTTCTACCGTCTCGGACATTTTTTTTTTTCGAACCAACTTTCGGACTCCATAACTTTCTTAATTCTTAACGGTTTTACTTCATTCTTTCGCCAATCTCTTCAACTTACTTCGTACTTCATCTTACATGGCCTATTTTTCTCACTTCTTCCTGGAATGGATGGTTTTGGCATGCCGAAAATAAGCCGAAGACCAACTTTTAAAATTCAAAATAAACTTCTCTAACTTTGTTTATTTCTCCTCCGTCTTCCTTCTTCTTCTCTTTCTTCACCTACAACACTTTGTGAATGGTGGTTCTAGATGATAATGGAAATAGGTGATGGTGATGGTGGTGGTGGCGGTCCGACGGTGCGCCAATGGTGGTGAAGTTTACGGGTTGGTTGTTCGGATGGTGATAGTATGGGTTGAGGCCATGGCTATGGAGGTTGGGGGGAGGAGGAAAAACATAGATAAGGAAGGAGAAAGACAGTTTTGAGAATGAGAGGTAGAGAGAAAGAGAGGGAACCTAGAGAGATGAAACTGGAAGTGAAGAGAGGTGAGGAAGACTTAGGCTCAATTTATAGGCAAAATGAGGAAGATGAAAAGAAATAAAAAAATGAGAAATTGAACACCTGGTGGTATGGCATAGCATGTTCACCACGTTTTCTTTTGTTACAGAGAATGATAGCATGTGGAAGGTAGGAGGTGAGAAAACATGGGGAGCAAACCCATGATTTTTGATTGGGTTTTAGTACAGAAAATATTACGTTTCAGTATAATTTGATTACAAAAAAATATAAAGAAAAATATAATAAAAATATCATACGGTTCAGAAATTAATATTGAGTAATAATATAAAGTCAAAAATATTTTATTTTATTTTATTTTGAATAAATTTTCAGTATAAAAATATACAAACTATTAAATTCAAAATATTACGAATAATTATTTAAGAAAATTAAAAATATACATATTATTTTTATTATATAAAAATACGGGGTTTCACACCCACCCCGGGCCGCGGGCGGGCTTTTGGTTGCCCATGGGTCGCGGGCCAATTTTATACTCTTATCACTATGAATGTTAACATGTCAATGTGAATATTCACATTGTCAACGGGCCAGACCGGGCTCGCCCCGGGCCGCCCATGGGCCACGGGCGGGTTTCCCGCCGCCACGGGACGCGGGCCAATTTTATACTCCTATTAATGTGAATGTTAACATGTCAATGTGAATATTCACATTGACAACGAGTCGGGCCCGCCCCGGCTCGCGGGCGGATTTCGGGCTGCCCACGGGCCAATTTTACATTCCTACCAATGTGAATTTTAAAATATGAATGTTCACATCATAAAATTACTAACCGTTCCAAAAATATTTATAAGGGTATCAAAATTAAATATATGGGCATAAGTGTCCAAGAAAATAGTGTAAATCAAGAAAAAAGACTTTATGGAATAAAACTATACATACATGGAACTAAAGGGGTTAAAAAATTTCTTCATGGACTTCTTGGGTTAAAACACTTCTAAATGAGATTTATCAATAAAAATCCCATAAATATAAATATAAATATTGTAGGCCTGAACAAAGATATTTTTTAGTTTATGTTTTTAAATTTTTTTAAACATTTTGTTTAAACCAAACGTGTTTATAATTTATATTTTTCTAAAAATAAATAAAAACCAATTTATAAAATTTTTATAAACATAAACCAAAAACGTAAATATTACCAAACTCTATCTAAACTTGTCCCCACCTCCCTCAGTCTCAAAATGTGTACGCCTTCCCGTATTCCATTCCACCGTTCTCATTCGAAAACTGTTGTAATCTTTATTTTTGTAAAGCATAGGCTAGCTTTCTTTTGGTTTTTATTTTAAGGTCAAGTTTGACAACTTAAAAATAATTCAACTTTTTATCTTTTTATATTTTTTTCATTATATCACCTCTCTACTTTTTTGCACATCTTTTCGTAAAAAGACAAAAAATACACTTATTTAGGTTATCCCAAACAACTCTTAATTAATATATAATTATTTTTCAAAAGCTCAACGGAGCTGTAATTACCCCCCTCCCCCCCCAAAAAAAAAACACTTTCAATCAAATACTTTATTGTAAAAAGTACATGATTATGTATCATGAAAAAAATTAAATTATTTTTGTATATAAATTTTCTTGTAAGTTGAACTATTACTAAATAAATAAATAATTTTTAGGAAAATATTTTTTCCCCCTAAAATTTCCCCCCAAAAAAAAAAAAAAAAATTAAAAAATCAAAACACCACTCCGTTTTTGGAATTAGGGGGATTCGGGGAGCTCAAATTCGGGCTCCCTAGCATTGATGTAATTTTTATTACGTTTTTCTTTCTTTTCTTTTAATTCATCCATTTTAAGAAATATTTTCTTATACACATATTCTTGACACTAAATGAAGTCTTAGGCTTCGTTTGACAACCACTTTTTTGGTTAAAAATGTTAAAAAATCATAAAAAATGTAAAAAAAAAATTAAAATAAAAAAAATTAAAATATCATATCATTCATATCAATTAATCATTTTTTAATTTTCTATACAACTAAAAAAAATATTTTAACCACACTAATTTTTTTTCTACCTAACAAAAAAATAAAAAATTACTAAAAAAGTTAAATTTTCAAACAAACACTTAGGTCTCGTTTGAAAATTGATTATTTTAGTTAACTTTTTGACTTTTTATGAAAAGATTTGTAAAACATGATGTGATAATTTATAGTGACTTTTAAATTATTTTAGCCAAATGTCAGACTATTTTTATGGGTTGTTTGGCATTGGCATAGCCAACTTTTTTGTGTTGATACTTTTTTAGCCTCATTTAGTTTTTGTTTTGAGACTTTTTTTGACTTTTGTGAGAGAAAAAATATAATAATTAAGGGTAAAAAAATAATATTTTATCTTATTGACTTTTATAGTCAATTTTGTCTTTTTGTGATTATTTAACCTTAAAATGAATGCCAAACCGGAGCTTAGTATGACATTTTTTACCTACACATGGTTTATCCATAAAATTAGTTTAAGAATTGACTATTTTAGTTAGCTTTTTAATTTTTTACGAAAAAATAAAAAAAATAAAAAACTAATATAATAATTTATAATGACTTTTGACTTTTTGATTATATTAGCAACTTCCTAAAACATAGAATGCTATTATCCAAGTAAAGAGTTCAAAATATTTCGAATGAAAAAAAAAAAGAAAAAAAAAGGTAAAGAGTTAAAAAAAAAAGTTCAAATAAATCAAAATGAATGAATCAAAAATAAATAAATTATAAAAAGAATAATGTTTGAGAGCTCGAAACTTTGCCCTCCCTAATCCCCCTAATGCCCAAAACGACGTCGTTTTGGGCATTAGGCTTTTTTTTTGTTTTTTTTTTTCTTTTTTTCCCTCCATTTTCACGCAGGGAGAAGAGGGAGAGGGAAAGGGATAGGGAGAGAAAGAGAGAAGAACAAGGGAGTCATCGCAGCAGAAGAGGGAAGAAGAGGCTGCCGTCAGAGTCCGCCCAATCGCTGCCACAGCCTGCCGCCTCCGCCGCTCGATCGCTGCCGCAGACCGATCGTCGTCCGTCTCCGCCTCTACCACCTCTGCCCCCACCTCCGCCTCCAGCCCAATTTATTAGCCCCCTCTAGTCCCTTCTTCTCCCTCCTCCTCCTTCTTCCCTCTCTCCTTCTTCCCTCTCTTCTTCTTCTTCCCTTCTGATCTTCCTTCTTCTGCACAGAGAAAAAAAAAATAAAAAAAATAAAAAATGGCAACGTTTTGGAATTAAGGGGATTCAGACTACGTAGCTTTCGAGCTACGTAGCACTGTTCTTATAAAAAATTAAAATGAAATGAAAGGGGCAAGATTGAGCAGGCACAAATTTCAACGCACTCAAGACACACGCTTCACCTGTTCCAAAAAAGAAAAAGAAAAAAAAAGACACGCCTCACATCATGAACCGGCGATGAATGTGGTGGAAGAATTCCCGGTCGGCCCCACCACTCCAGTTGTTCAATTCAGGGTAATTGAGTGGTTTCAAAAAATATTTACACATTTATGAAGAAGTTTATGATTTTAATATTTTAATTCTTATAAAATTTATTATTAATATGTAATTTTTTTTAATTTGTTCTGATTTTCCCTTCAATTTATGCCATTTCATGTGTTTTTTTTTTTTTTTTGTGGTTAATTTTGTAATTTCATATTATTCATAAAATTATCACTCTGTTTGTTTTAGAATTTTTAAAAATAATTTTTAAAATTTTTAATTCATATTTTTGTATTTTTAAAATATTCTAATCAATTGTACGAGGAGCAAATATTCTGGCGAGCCCATACTCCTTTCTTCCAAGCTCCGTCTCTATCCGATCACCTGCGAGGACAACGGCGGTGAGCTACCCGGCGGTGTGTGGCCGGAAAACCCCTCCGACGATCAAGTTAGCACACACCATGGGATGGAGAGAGAGAGAGAGAGAGAGAGAGAGAGAGAGAGAGAGAGAGAGAGAGGAGTGTTGTGTGTAAGTATTTCTCTTACCAAAAAATGTCCATCCCGTATGGGAGGCGTAGACATGCTTATATACCCTTTGCGCCCCAAATCTACTCCTAGTGATCTCTCGACACATGGTATTGCTATCCCATCTGTCAGCACAAATCTTGCTGAACATCACCTAACCCAACTGCCAGCCCACTTCATCGAGCTCGGCAATGGGCTACATCATCTCGGCTATCAACTGCCATGCTGCACTTTATGCCTAAGTGTTCTCATAGCCAAGCTCAAGGAGGACCGAGCTCGGTCGCATTCCGGCATAGCCGAGCTCGGGACAACTCATACTGGTTTACCATCGACCTTTCTGCCAAGCAAACCTATGAACCGCGGAATACCCATGCCTTGCCTGGCACCGGATATCTCACTTGACCGGCTTCTACATCATGAAGTCAAGTAGCTTGGTCCCACCACACCTTGCCTTGATTGGGTAGATCCTTTCAGGATAGGGCCGCACTACCTCGGCCCAAATCTGTCCGGCCCAATCCTGCACTATAAATCTCCTTTCAATTGCCCCTTAATTTCGTCTGCAAGCGTGGATCGATTACTTATTCCGACTGGTAGCACTTCCTCGGTCCTCGGTTTATAAACATGACCAAAGTTAGTCGACATGGTCGCTTCAAAACTTGTCTTGGCCGACTACTCGATCCACCATCCCGCTCTTGACTTTCTATTGCCGCCTCATCTGACCTTCCTGTCTCTTCAATTCTGATGTTGCATTAATGGGGGACACGTGTCATTCTCTTATTGGCCCTCGAGTAGCCAACCAACGCGTCTGTTGGCATTTCAAATTTTTGGCGACCCTGGGGTCTATATACACGCCCCCTTTTCCTCATTTCGTCCCTACTGCCTCTCCTCAAGCCTTCGACGTTTCAGAGCTCAAGCATCCCCAGCTAAACCTCGTCCCTGCCATTCCTTGCATTTGTGCTCGAAGAAGTAGGCCCTGCCCTCTACTGGTAAGTCCTTTGAACCTCATTTTCGCTATT
Source organism: Camellia lanceoleosa (assembly GCA_025200525.1). NCBI lineage: Eukaryota > Viridiplantae > Streptophyta > Magnoliopsida > Ericales > Theaceae > Camellia > Camellia lanceoleosa. The sequence goes on along the minus strand of CM045759.1, from coordinate 139,968,309 downwards.
TCAATTGGTATTTCGCATATTAGGGCACTTAAATACATAGTTTTTAGGACATAGGCACCCAAAATCATCCCAAACCCATAACTCTCCTTGCTGTTCTTCATTTTCCCTGAAGAACATTGAAGATCTGGGGCGGACCGGGCTCCAGGTCCTCCTTTGATCTAAAAAATCACTCAGACCGAGCAAATAAACTGTTTGTCCCAACTTTAGTAGAAACCGGGATAGCCAGAGGACTTGGCCTCGAGCTAACATCCGTCACTTTGGGTGATCGAGCTCCTTGGTTAGCCTTTACGACCGAGGTGGTTTGGCACACTTCATGACCGAGCTAAGGTGAAGTTTCGCTTTTGCATCGAAGGCCCCTCTTACACTTGCCATCCTTTTCCTGCAGAGTCCAAGGGGACCACAGACCGTTACCGAGGCTCTCAAGGACCGAGCAGCCACCAATCCCCAGTCTGTGCCAAAACCTCCTCAACCGAGCTAAATTAGTCAACCACTCATGGGGAAATTCCGTTTCCTTGTCGACACTCCGGCTACCCTGGCTGCGTCCCGGGAGGAGTACGGCATCCCGGCCGATGTTCACTTAGAGCTTGCCGAGTTTGAGACAACCCCTTGGGGCAGATTAGATCAATGCCCCTTTACCGTGCTGTCCATCATTGAAGGAGGCCTCCGCTTCCCGGTCAACCCATTGATGACCGACTACGACCAAACGTGCTTGCACCCACACAAGTATCAACCAACACTTACCGCATTATCAATGGCGTACACGAGCTAAACAACCAGCTAGGCACCAACTTAGGTTTAGCCGAGATCCTACGACAATACACCCTTGGGCACACCGGCGATGGCTTCGCCTATTATTTAAAAATTTGATCGGGTAAAGAAAAAATAGTTACCGGCACCCCAGATAAGGACTTACACGACGATGACTTTTTCTGGGTGTCTGGCAACTATGAAACAGCCGATGTACCGGGCTGGTCAATTAGCAAGAATTTTGGTGAAACATGTAAGTCGCGCTAACTTGCTCGGTTAGTTGCCTTTCTTCAACATTCTGTACTTAATCATTTTTCTTGTTTCCTTGCAAAGAATCCAAGCCCCGCAAGCCAACTACCAATATTCCAATGTAGAAGCCATCCGGATCAGAACGAGTTGCTTTGCTACACTCCAACTTAGATATTCAAATTTCACGCCGAGCAAAGTTAGACTTTCTCCGTGCTCCATCACCTCCTCCGCACTCCAACTCTACAGACGTGCCGCTAATCCGCTTGACCAAGAACAAGAGATGGCAAATGAAGTCAGATTAATAACCTCTCACAGAGAATCACGAGATACCGAGCATCATCACCCGCTCTCCAAATGGTCAATCCAAAGGCCAGGTTGCTTTTGGCATCTCCACCACCGCAAGCTACCAAGAAACACGCCGTGCTGGAAAAAGGCCTCGCTCAGATCCTTCTGCCGAGCTAGTTGAGGAGCTGACCACCGAGCAACCCGCCGTCACCGTAGACCCAACGCCGGCATAGCGACCACAGCTCAAACACCGGGGAAAGGAGATCCCAGCAACAGCCTCCGTGAAGGGCAATAAAGAACATCTACTCACCTTTGACCTCTCCAAGGCCCTTCTACTACTGAGCGACGTGGTCGGCAGTGACCGTGTTCCAAACACTCGGTTGGTGAAGTCGGCCGTGAAGTCCATGACCAGGGTAAGAGTCTCAAACTTCTTCTCAAATTTTCACAAGTGTTTGCACGGTTTCCTCTCTGATCAATCTTTCTTGCAGGCCATCCAGAAGCAACACTTGGTCATGTAGCGAATTCATCGACTGCGGCAGAGGGCTAATGACACTGCCAGCCAAGTCCAAAGTCTTCAAACCGAGCTTGGCCGAGCAAAGTCTTCACTCGAAATTGCCAATGCCGACAACAGCAGGTTGCTCGGCCAACTCGGAGATGCCGAGAAAAAGAGGGATGAGCTCCAGGCCGAGCTGGATGCATTAAAAAAGTCCAGGGAGAAAGAGCTGGAGGATGAAAACAATGCCGGCTTCAAGGAGGCCGAGGAAAGCTACAAAAAGCAAGTCTTCACCACCCAGGACATCTACTTTAAAGCCGGTTGGAAGGCTGCCTGCACTCAACTTGGCCAAGGTCCTGACACCGACGTGTTTGCCTCTCCACAGGCCGTCTTCCTACCGACCTATCTTGTGCCATATACCAACGACGTCTTTAGCGCGTTGCCGGCTGAGACCGAGGAAGGACTTGAAGGACATGGCGAGGCAGACGTTGAGGGAGAGGACCGCCAGGAGCAGGTGCAGCCCGGCCAAACAGCGACCGGTGTCCAAGGCCAAACCCCACCGATCAACCTGGAGGAAGCTGGTGACGAATTTACTAACCTTTCCCCCCTTGTGTAGTTTTCTTTGTTTTCTTTCTTTTTGCTTTGCATATGTAACGGGGCTGCCTGCCCCACCTCTTGTACATATTTCTATTATTAAGGAAAAAGCTGAATTTTCTTCAAGTGTTTGCGCGGTCTTCAAGCTGAGTAACCTCAACCGGACAAAATACTTCGGCAACATTAAACATCTTGCTCAACTTAATTAACCGTCAAAGACACCTCGGTTTGAATAAACAATTAGCATAGTCAACCAGTATAAATCATCTCGGTAGTTAATCCAAAGCTGAGCGCAACATCAGCTCTTTAAACCGGAATAAACATCTCGGTTGAGCATGCCTAGGTCAAAACATCAACTCTTTTAACTGGAGCAACTCATCTCGGTTGAGAATATCCAAGTTGAGCAAAACGTCAACTCTTTCAACCGAAATAAATCATCTCGGTTGAGAATACCGAAGTTGAGCAAAACATCAACTCTTTCAACCGGAGTAAATCATCTCGGTTGAGAATACCGAAGTTGAGCAAAACATCAACTCTTTCAACCGGAATAAATCATCTCGGTTGAGAATACCCAAGTTGAGTAAAACATCAACTCTTTCAACCGGAGTAAATCATCTCGCTTGAGAATGCCTAAGTTGAGCAAAACATCAACTCTTTCAACCGGAGTAAATCATCTCGGTTGAGAATACGCAAGTTGAGCAAAACATCAACTCTTTCAACCGGAGTAAATCATCTCGGTTGAGAATGCCTAAGTTGAGAAAAACATCAACTCTTTCAATCGGAGTCAATCATCTCGGTTGAGAATCTCAAAACTCAAAGCAACAATAAAAATGCTAAGGCAAAGATGAGTCACTTCTATATATTGACAAAAAATGAATATTACATGAAGTGTAAGGAAAAAAATTCCTTTGCACAAAAAGAAAGCAAAAGCTAGAAATAATACAGCTTGAGGTTGGCTGCATTCCATGGCCGGGGTATTCCTCTACCATCCAAGTCCTCCAAGTGATATGCCCCCTTGCCCGCCAGACCGGTTATCTTGTAGGGTCCTTCCCAATTTGCCCCTAGTTTGCCTTCACCTGGCACCAGGCTATTGCCCATGACCTTCCTCAAGACCCAATCACCTACTTTGAACGGTCTGGGGTGCACCGTTTTGTTGTATTTCCTGGAAAGCTCTTGTTAGCAGGTGGCCACATGGATGAGAGCCTTTTCCCGGCGTTCTTCCACTAGGTCCAATTCCAAGGCAATGGCTTCGGCGTTTAGTTTGGGCTTAAAACTTTCACTTCTGAAGGTGGGCATACCAACTTCCAAAGGGATGACCGCCTCCATGCCATATGCCAAAGCAAAAGGAGTTTCCAGAGATCGCCATGGGTTGTTCGGTATGCCCAAAGGACACCGGAAGTTCTCACCACTTTCCTTTGGCTTTCTCAAGCCTCTTCTTTAGTCCATCAAGAATGGTCTTGTTCGTAGCCTCGGCTTGACTGTTGGACTGCGGGTAAGCCGGAGTAGAGTTGGAGAATTCGATCTTCAAATCTTCACGTAACCCCCGAATAGGCGTCACAAATTGGGTGCCGTTATCAGAGAGCAGACTTTGGGGGACGCCAAACCGCATGACCACATTCTGCCAGACAAACCGCTTCATGTCTCTCTCCTTGATTGTTACCAAAGGCTCCGCTTCAACCCATTTGGTGAAGTAGTCTATGGCCGCGATGAAGAACTTCCGGTTGCCTGGTGCTGTTGGGAGCTGCCCCACTATATCTAGCCCCCACATTGCAAAGAGCCAAGGGGTGAGGGAAGGAGTTCTCGCCTACCGGTGGATCCGATGAGCAAACTGCACTTCTCACACTTACGAACATACTTCGCAGGCTGCTCGCATGCACGGCCGCCAAGAGTTTTATGCGAAATAGCTCAGAGGCCAAGGACCCGCCTCTATATGATCGCCACAGATGCTTTCGTGAATTTCAGACAGAAGGCCTCCACGCCGCCGTGCACACACTTCGTAGGGACCGTGAAAGACTTCTTGTATAAAGCGCCGGATGGAGAGAGCCAAACCGCCTCGACTTCACCCGTACTTTATGTGCTTCCTTCTTGTCGGCTGGAAGGGTCCGTTCTCTGAGAAAAAGGATGATAGGGTCCATCCATGAAGGACCTAGCTCGGCGCAGAGTACTTCTGTCTGCTCGGTTTCCTCAATGCTGGGTCTCGGAAGGAATTCAATCAAGAGAGGGTTGGGAGATGTGCTATCGACCATGAAAGCAAGGCCTGCCAACTCATCCGCTCGAATTTTCTTTCGCCAACTGCTTGGACCCTCGACGCTGAAATCGCTTGATGTGGTTCCCGACTGAGCTTGGTACTTCATCATTCGGTCATCCTTGCTTCAGAAACCCCGTAAACTTGGTTAACCACAAGTTGGGAATCATCAGAACCATTAGCTCTGATGTTTGCATCCGTTGCTTCTTGAGCTCGGCCAAAAGCGCCTCATACTCGGCCTCATTGTTGGATGCTGGGAAGCCAAGGGTGATAGAATGTTCGATAGTCAGTCCATCCGGTGAAATCAGAACAATACCCAGCCCGGCACAGTGACGTTTCGATGCTCCATCGACAAAAAGTTTCCATATCTATCCCATAAACAGCTTCTAACATTCTGATGGGTCCTGGGAGGCCTGAGGGTTGATGGGATCATGGTTGCTTGGCTGTTCGGTTCCAAGCTCTGTGCTGAGCGGTTCCACTTCAGCCCCCATTGGCGATTCGGCACCGGACTCAGCAAGTTGATCCATAATGCCTAAGTCCGTAGGTGAATCGCCAGGTTGCGGTATTATGCCATCAAGGCTCATAGATCGGTTCCACTTCTTTCCCTCGCGATGCGGTATCGACAGATCAGTTGTTCGGTGGTACCCAACTCCGCCGCCGTGATCACCGCGGTGTGGTATCGCATTAGCCAAGGTGCTTTGGCGGGCGTGAGTTCTCGCCGCCAACACCGCCAAGCTGTTGCATGTCGGTTGGGCTTGCATTCACCTCTCCATCTGCCGTGGCAATATCGACCGGGAATACCGGATGAGTTCTAGGTGAAAATTCAGCAACGAAGTCGGCCAGAGTCTGGGCTTTTATGGCAGTGCGTGGCTGGAACTTTACATCAAACTGTCCCAATTTGACCGCCCACTTAAGAATTTGACCAGAGAAGTCTGCCCGCTCGAACAAAGCTTTGAGGGGGAACTCAGTCAAGACAATGATGGTATGAGCATGGAAATAGTGCGCCAACTTCCTTGAGGCCATCATCAATGCCAACACAAGTTTCTCCAGTGGCAAGTATCTCGATTCTACCGGTAGCAAGGTTTTGCTGACGTAGAAGATAGGGAGGTGCTTGATTCCTCCAAATGACACGCAACCAAGACCGACCGCATCGTGAAACGGCCAGTAAAGGTAGAGTTCTCACGGCCGGTGTTACCAATAGTGGCGCCAAGACAGATACTTTGAGCTCGCCAAAGTCTTGGCCACACTCTTCATCCCATGAGAACTTTGATTTTAGTGCTTGAAAGAAGGGGCGGTAGCAATCTGATGACCGGCTTATAAAACGATTAAGCGGCCATTCCGCCAGATGTCAGACGCCCTTGGCCGAGCTGGGCTGTTTTAACTCTTGCACGGCTCAAATTTGTGTAGGGTCTGCTTCGATACCTCGGTTCGTGACTAGGAAACCCAAAAATTTTCCGGATCCCACGCCGAAGGCACACTTAGACGCATTCAGGCGTAGCTTGTGCTTTTTGAGAATGGCGAACATCTCAGCCAAGTCGGACAAATGGTCTACTTGATGCCGGCTCTTAACCCCCATATCATCAATATAAGCCTCCATTGTTTGGCCTAGCAGAGGTGTGAACATCTTGGTCACCATCCTTTGAAAAGTCGCCCCGGCGTTCTTCAAACCAAAAGGCATGACTCGGTAGCAGAAGAGTCCACTTGGTGTAGTGAATGAGGTGATTTCTCGGTCGGGCCCATGCATGGCAATCTGATGGTAGTCATGTAGGCGCCCAAGAAATCGAAGGTTATGTCCAAATTGGCCAAGTCCACAAGCTGGTCTATTCTAGGCAGAGGGAAGCTGTCTTTCGGACAAGCTCGGTTGATGGTCTTGTAGTTGACGCAAACTCGCCACTTCCCATTCTTCTTGGGCACCACGACGGTGTTTGAAATCCACCGAGGGTAGTGCACTTCCTGAATCGCTCGCGCCTCAAGCAAGTTCTTTACTTCCTCTGCAACTACCTCGGCGTGATGCAGCGCTGATCTCCTTGTTCGCTAGATGACCGGCTTGGCTCCCGGGAAGACATTAAGATGATGGCAAATAAAACTTGGATCGAGACCGGGCATATCGTAAGGCGACCATGCAAAGACTTCGATGTTGGCCATCAAAAACTCAACCATCTCGGTCCTTTCTCGGGTCAGAAGGCTTGAGCCGAGCAAGAAGAACTTGTCCGAATGCCTCAGATCAATCAGACTTCCACCAATTCCTCGACAGCTTTGTCCTCGGCCTTGGTGCCCACATCGTCAAGGACTCCCCGGTCCTCCGGTCCCTCAATCATTTGAATGAAGCCTTTGGCAGCCCGGCTCCCGTTGACTGCCACGAAGCATTGCTTCGACATGACTTGATCGCCCCAGACCTCCTCGATTGCCCCCATAACCGAGGGGAATCTCATCACCTGATGGTAGGTCGATGCCACGACTTGCATAGCGTGAAGCCATTCCCTTCCAAGGATCAAATTATAAGTAGATGGCACCTGTAATACCCAGAACTCCACTTGTTTGACCACGGATCCCGCTTTGACCGGCAGGATAATCTTTCCCAAAGGCCACTCTGGTTGCGAGTTGAAACCAATCAGTGGCGAAGATGCCGGGGCCAAATCTGTATCTCGGAGCTTGAGCTGTTTGAAAGCGTCGTAGTACATAATCTCGACCGAGCTTCCCTGATCGACCAAGATTCGTCTGACATCAAATTCTTTGACGCGGAGTGTAACAACTAGGGCATCGTTGTGTGGCGCCGAACGCGTTTCTAGGTCTCTGGAGGAGAAACTGATCACATCCTTCTCTTCCGTCTTTCCCCTCTTGATCGCAGGCTGAGCCGACAAAACTTCCCTCATGTGCTCTGCCTTCTTGATCATACCTCGGAGCTCGCAAACACGTGCCGGTTCCACTATGCCGTGGATGACATTAACAACCCCTTGTGGAGGCGCATCTCGGTCATCCAGTCCCCACGGGTCAACCGGCGCCTGATTTGTCTTCACGCTGCCATCAATGTAAAGGTCCAGGTGTCCGGCTGCGACTAGCTCTTCCAAGTGTTGCCTCAAAGGCAAACAATCCTCTGTCCGGTGGCCTCGCTCCCGGTGAAACGTGCAACGGTACCTTGGATTGAAGCCCTTCTGTCCGTCGCCTAACTTAGCAGGAAACCGGACATACTCCTCGTCACGGATCTCACTTAGTATACGATAGATTGGAATCTTAAAGACCGTGGTGATGCTTGTCCTTGCTTTCAACCTTTTGTTTGCATCGGCTACGTCATCCCGGGGGTAGTCATCCCGGTCATTCCGACGTCCCCTACCCCGGTTTTTGCGATTTGAGCCACCGTCCGATTCCTCAGTGCGGTCATTTGATCGGTTGGACTCTTGTCCGATCGCGTGCACTTTTCCAGCCGACTTCTTGTCTGTTGCTACTGGAGTTGCCTTTGCGGTAGATGCTGACGCATCATCCTCAACTCGGATATGCTCATTGATGCGTTACATGAGCTAGCCCATGGATGTCGGCTGGTGCATGGTAGCGAGTCCCGCAGTCTATGTCTGACCGGGAGACCACGCTTGTATTGTGTTATTGCAAGGTTGACCGGGCAATCCAAGATTTCATTGAAGGTCTCCCAATATTTGGAGTTGTATGCCTTCAATGTATCGCTCGGTTCCATCTTGACACTCAGCAGGTGGTCAACTTCCTTTGGTGTTTTTGTGTTGGTTTTGAAGCGCGTCACAAAGGCTTCGGCCAACTGATGCCACCTCTCTATGCTCCCCTCCGGCAGCCTCTGAAACCATTTCAAGCCCAGTTCGCCTAAACTTGATGGGAAGATTAGGCACATAAGTGCGTCATTCTGCCTATGTCCGGCCATGACCTGTCGGAAGTGGCTCACATGCATGTAAGGATCAGTTTTTCTGTCGTAGAGCGTGAATTTAGGCTGGTGGAAGCCTACTAGAAGTGGCGTTGTTTCTATCTCCAGGGAGAAAGAGGTGGCGCTCAGCCTCGCCAAGTCTGTATCTAGAAGGAGTGGCGCTGCTAGGCGGGGTGGAGGCATTCCGACCTCCTCGCTGGCGTGAACCCCATAGGATAACCGCTGGAACGCCGGCACCCTCTGAGCCTTCGGGCGAGCCTGCTCTTCAAGATCGCCCGCAAATCCTTCGAACAACCGAATAGGAGTACCTCGCCGCCGCCGGACGTGAGGGTGGTAAGTGCTATCTTGCGCTGGACTTCTCTCGCATGCACATCTAATCACCAACCTTGTAACTTCGGTAATAAAATGGACGAGTGTGTCGTTGACTCGATCGCTCGAACGGTGGGGTTGGGTGCGCCACCGTGGTCTCCCACTCCAACTACACCCTTCCTTTGACATGCCGCCTTTCTCCATCTCGCCGCCATTCGACGGATGACGGCGCCCCGTCCTCGAGCTTGTGTTCCAGACGCTCAGATGTGATTCTTCCGCCACCGATGACCGCCTCGACTCGTGAATGACCATAACTTCTTCCGCGCTTATCTCGACCGTCTCTCCTCCCGGAATGTCTCGTGTCCGCCATTGAGGGATGGCGGATGTCCTTCTTCCGCTCGCCGACCGGTAACTCCATCGATGGCGGACAACGGAATCTCGTCGTTGTTCACCATGTAAGGCGATCAGATGAGCCTGGAAGACAAGGTTTTGTCTACAAAGTTTTCCCACAGACAGCGCCAATTGTACGGGGAGCAAATATTCCGGCGAGCCCGTACTCCTTTCTTCCAAGCTTCGTCTCTATCCGATCACCTGGGAGGACAATGGCGGTGAGCTACCCGGCGGTGTGTGGCCGGAAAACCCCTCCGATAATCAAGTTAGCACACACCATGGAATGGAGAGAGAGAGTGAGAGAGGAGAGTGTTGTGTGTAAGTATTTCTCTTACCAAAAAATGTCCATCCCGTATGGGGGGCGCAAACATGCTTATATACCCTCTGCGCCCCAAATCTACTCCCAGTGATCTTTCGACACGTGGTATCGCTATCTCATCTGTCAGCACAAATCTTGCTGAACATCACCTAACCCAACTGCCAGCCCACTCTACTGGGAGCTCGGCAGCCGGGCTACATCATTTCGGCTATCAACTGCCATGCCGCACTTTATGCCTAAGTGTTCTCATAGCCAAGCTCAAGGAGGACCGAGCTCGGTTGCATTCCGGCATAGCCGAGCTCGGGACAACTCATACTGGTTTACCGTCGGCCTTCTTGCCGAGCAAACCCATGAACCGCGGAATACCCATGCCTTGCCTGGCACCGGATATCTCACTTGACTGGCTTCTACATCATGAAGTCAAGTAGCTTGGTCCAACCACACCTTGCCTTGATTGGGTAGATCCTTTCAGGACAAGGTCAAGACTACTCGCCCAACCTTGTTCGCCCAATCCTGCACTATAAATCTCCCTCTCATTTTGCAATTTCATATTATTCATAAAATTATCACTCTGTTTGTTTTAGAATTTTTAAAAATAATTTTTAAAATTTTTAATTCATATTTTTGTATTTTTAAAATATTCTAATCAATTTATTTTATTATTTAGAACCACTTAACTTGATATATTTAAAAAGTATAAAATTTATACAAAAATCTTTTAAAAAAATATTGAATTTAACAAAATATAAAAATATACTAAATTTTTGTAATTTTGTAATTTTTTTTTTTGTATTTGGTGAATTTTTTTTTTTTTTATAAAATATATCCAGATTAAGTGTATTTAAAAAATTAAAAAATATGTAAAATATTAAAAAAAAAAAAAAAAAAAAAACTCATTTGTTTTGAAAAGTAAGGTAAACTAAACAAGGTGAATTCCTCATCTCAAATCATTAATATATTTTCGTTTTGTGAGGCATTCTAAAAAATTATTTAGATTTTAAATTTTGTTAACAATTTTGAAGATATTATTTACAAAATTAATTAAGATTGTTTAATTAGGAAAATAATTAAAATATATTTTTGATCAAATTAAATAGCACAAATATTTGAAATTAAATCAACAATTTGAGACGAAAGGATTATAATCTGGTACTGTTGTTACAAAATCATAGAATACAATTTAAATAAATTAAAATGAAATTAAAGGGTGCTTTTGGAAGTGATTGTTTTAGACACTGTTTGGCATAAATTAAATAAGTATATTTATTTAGATAAATGTATTTATTTGGGTCAAATCATTTATCTGCTTTTCTTTAAATTATCCCAAACTGTAATGCCCCCAAAAATTCAACATACATACATCCATAAACATATATAAAAGATAGCACAACTCAGAGTCTTAGTTCTTTCATTTAATATAATTAATGATTACAAGAGTTTGACAGAAGTAATTGCCCTATTGGCTCACACCTTTCCAAGCTTTAACTTGGTTATAACAAAAGTGAGTTTTGCTCATTATATCTTAAGCCTTTGGCTTTACAAAAAGTATACAATCAAAAGGTGAAGCTCTTGCTTCTGAAAATTTCTCCAACGCCATTGTCTAAGTGGAGGCATGCCATCATTATCTAAAAATATTATTCCCAAATAGGGTAAGTCACAGCCCAGTAGAGATTATCTAACACAGTATATGAAACTTAGCAAAGATATAAGTACAAGTGCATCAACCATGTTTGTGTCAAAACCTTTCACAATTATACATATGTTCATCAAATATCAATTTAAGGCCTTAGTCCATTCACTTTTGACTCTTATTCCGTCCACTTATTTGTTTCCATTCATGGGTCAATCTTATTATTATTCAACAATCAAACTGAGACTACACTCAATAAATTTCAACCGTACAACACATATGCATAAAACACTTCAAACTTCCATTTCACTTAATATTTTGTCCATGGGCAAATACAAACGTAGGCTATACAAGCAAGATAATTTCCATTTTACGGATATTTTGTCCGTGGCTAGGCACACATGTATAATTTCGACTTTTACCTAGGACACTCACCAACTTAATTATAGTGAGTCCAACCCCTTTCTCATTCCAAACAACATCCATACATATGCAATGTATTTAAAAATGATAATCAAACATGAAGCACATTTCCTTTGCACTTCCAAACAAACATACATATACAATGTATAAAACCACGGTCATATTCAATGACAACCATCAAATATTAGTTTCAATTTACCTAACCCACATGTAATTTCTACAACCGTCAAAGCTATCCTCTACCGATAGCCCAATACAGTTATCTCTAACAGATATTCAATCTCAACAGATAGATTATTCAAAACTTCCAAAAGAATAAGTTAATACATAACCAATCCCACCATTTATATCAAAACCCTCTCAATTTCACATTTTCAATGCCAATTCCAATTTTGTACAAATTAATAGTTTGATCCCATTTAGGCAAATTCTATTTTTCCCAAATATTAGCCAAGCGCCATGATCATTAAAATAGACATAGCACAACATCATTTTCAAACCCACAAACATTAATTTCACTTACACCCAAAACCTTCCTTTTTATTTTATGCCCAAACCCTAGGTTTGCTTAAGACATTCCCAAATCACACCATTGTTACACAAGTGACAAATAACTAAGCTAAAAACCATATGAAGGTGTAGAAAGATCCTTACCTCAAAGGAAGAAGTTAAGCCAAGCAAGAGTGAGACTCCAAGAATGACGAAACCCACTTTTAATTGGATCAAAAGGAAGATCTTGATTTTCTCTACCTTTTTCTCAAAGGCACGAGGGTGGAAAGATCAACGGATCTAGATGAAATCTAAGAGAGAAGGTGAAATGTAGAGAGAGAACCTCAAGAACAAGCTTTTTGAAAAGTTTTAGAGAGAGAGAGAGAGAGAGAGAGAAAAGAAAAAGTGATTCAAAATGCCATCTTTTCGGACTGAAATACACGTAGTACGCTCGGCCGTGGAAAGCATCGCCGAAAGCATAAACAAAGATCGCCGAGCGTAGAATGCACACTTCTAGAAGTTCTGCAGACGAAGGTCCCCGCTCGAGCGTGAAAGTGGACGCTCGAGCGTCTGATGCACACTTCCAATATTTCAGACCTGTAGAAAGAAATACCGAGAGTTGACGAATCCCGATCGAGCGGAGGAGCAAAATTGTGAAGCTCGCTCGAGCGCAAGAATGCTCGCTCGAGCGAAAAGGCTAAAATCTAGGCAACACAGGTTTTGAAACACAAGCAACCAACTTGTTCCAAATGCACAGTTACAACCCGATAATCAAAACAAGGGGGAGACAAGGGAAACAAGACATGAATAACCATTCTAAACCATACCAACCCGAGTCCGGACTACACTAGATAACGGGTCAAAATCAGAATCGCTATAAGGGTGAGATCTGGGCTATTGAGTCGAAGTTCAAGGCCTGTCGTGCTGTAATATTCTCTGGTCTAAGCATGTTTCTTGGTGTGATGTCATCTCTTGGCGTAATGTCGTCAGCGAGTACTTGGGGATCATCTGTTACGCCCGCCATGGATGTGTTAGAGTATTCCCACAGATGACGCCAATTGTGGAGAAGTGGTTTGGAAATACTCGTGGATCTAGTTAGACGTCCTTGATCCTCTGATTACTACCTGAAAAAGGGATGAACACTCCGGTCGGGGGTGCCAGAATTAGCATTCCAACGGTCAAGTTAGTATGCTTTCAAGTTTACTTCTATCTCAAGTTATGTTATCTATTCTCACATGCCTCTCTTTGGTTGATGTTCCTCTTTTTATATTAACTTTTGGGCCCAAGGGTCAGGCCCACTTAATCCAAATAAGATGTTTGCTTATTTGGCCTTCCAGCCAGGTATCGGTTCCTACTGCTCCTTACGCGCCGACTTGTATACTTGGCTTCAAGAGCCCTTGGACAGAGTTGAATTGTCTTTGGCCTAATTTCCTTCAAATTAATTTGGCTTTCCTTAGTATATAAATATTCGTCCTCACATTGTTCTCAAACATCCGACTAACGCCAATTAGTCGGCATGTTTGGTTTTATATATGGAAAGTCAAAAATATGGCGCTTACACTCCTTCCAATACTAAAGCGCCGTAATTTCCACGCTTTTACAAATCATTACAATTTTCGCCCTTTGTATACGCTGCTTATTTAATGCTATTTGAAACCGTGTTGTCCTTTCGGATATTTTTGAATATGCAAGGCTCTTTGGTTGCCTCAAAGATCTCTTTTTTATTTCACGACCTCTATAACTTCCATCCGCTCACCATTGTCCTCTCTGCACCTTGTAAGTTCTTCTCTTCTTCATTCCAACTCCCATTTCCTTGTTTGTTTTTAGTTTAGAGTACTTTTTATTCTAACTTAGATGATGAAACATTTGAAAGCCCTTCTTTTTGTGGATCGTGTTTCCGCTTTTCGACACAATTTTTCCATTCCAGACGACATCCATTTGTCACTTGTGGCAGATGGCGTAATTGACATGGAGAGGACTGATGCGAGTACGATCATATTTCCCCTCCTGTCAATCGCTGAGGGCGGAGTCTGTTTTTTCCTTCACCTATTTTTGAGGGCCGTCCTTCGTTACTGGGGTCTACTCCCTTCACAACCTAATGTAAACTTTTACCGAATCATAATGGGAATAGTAGAATTAAATCGTCGACTTAGGATTAATCTAGGAATCCCTGCTATTCGGCATTGTTATGCCTTGGTGAAATCATCTGGTCGGCAAGGACGCTACTTTCTCGTATGGCGACACCGATTATCCGGTGACTATGCTTGCTACCGTAAGCGTGTTGACGACGCCATGGTCGTTGTCCGAGGCACGGGAATTCGTGAAGGCGAAGATCGCTTAGAGCTCGTGCCTAGACAAAAGGCAAACCAGTGGTCAGATAGTCCTATTTCTATGTGCACTTGTTATATGTTTGTTCGGCTTAGATTCCATGTACTTACCTTTTTATTTGTGCTGGTAATGATTTGAAAAAAGTACTTGTCTCGACCGATGACGCTGTGCTTGAGCACATCAAAACTGCACTTCAATTCTTCGGCCGTCCAGACCTCCAAAAACAAGGGAGGACAGCCCACCCTACTACGATACGAGCCAACGTACGCTATTTTTTTGGCCGCGGATCACATTCCGATTCCAAAGGGCGAACAACAGCTTATGACACTCATTTTCCCAAATTTCAAGAATCTTAGAGAGATTGGTCTTGAAGTTTTGGATTCAGAGTAGGTCGCTGAGAAAATCACTGAACAAGTCGTTGAGCAACCAAATCAGTCCAACTTGGACCAATCTGATAGTCTAAGGGAGGTGGTTGACGCGGCTCTTAATTTGGCCTTTGAAAAAGTCAGTTTCAACCTTCCATCTACTTCAGGCCGAGTAGATGTATTGTTAGAAGATGATATTTTCACCAACTTAGGGAACTTTCCGGCACAGATCCTGAGAACATGGCTGGGGAGTCGCTCGCGCAGATGGCCAAGAGAAAAATTGTCGAGAAGATGGCAACTCAAGGAGGGTCAAGCCGCCAGTCCGAACCCCACCACCGCCTCCTCGCTAGTTGAGTCTTCTCCGCCTGCTCTTGTTGAGGAAACAGAGCAGATTGTTATGGCCGAAACGGAGCAAATTTTCATTGACCAATCGGACAACTGTGGTCAACATTGGAAGAAACGCCCCGAACATGAAGCCAACTCTTCAAAAACTAATTGATAAATGGTCACAAGATAGAAGAGTCGGACTTGCTCTACGCTTTATCATACAACCTAGAATAAAGAACGTTAGTTGCTTCCGATGCTTTTGAAGAATGCCGCCGCCTCAAGCGTGGCCTCGCTAATTTCTCCGCAGATTGATAAAGCAACCTTCGTAGAGATGGATGTGGTGTCGATAGCATTAGTTGCTCAATCGGCGATATTGGTACGTGAACTTGAAAAATATTTCGCCTTTTTATGCCAGCTATCTTATTAATCTTTTGTTTGCAGGCGGCGGGCATGATCGCAGCAATTGGCCGCCGTCATTATGGCGTTATCGAACAAATCGGCTTGTTCAAAGCCGAAGTTGAAATTAAAAAGAACAAGGGAAAAGAGGCCTCTTAGAGCCGAATCCGAGGCAGCAAAGCGAAGAGAAAGCAGGGGCCAATGCCGAGGAAGAGAAGGCCAAATGCTTCGATCAACACAGGCTGGTCACTGAAGAAAGGTTGAACGTGAGTAATGATGCGCTCAAGTTAGCCAATGAGGTGATTGCCAAACCGAGGTAGATTTAGAAGAATCAAGAAAGCAAAAGAAATCGCCGACTCGAGATCTCCAATGCTTAAGCCAAGAAAATGTCGCTAGAAAAATACGCGGAGGACGCACTCAAGTTCAAAAATCGTGGCTTCAAACACGCATCGTTCAAAGCCTTGGCTGCCGCTAATGTGACATTGGAGTAGCCAATTCCATACGAGCAACTAGAGGTTGAGTCGTTGGAGTCTGACCTTGAAGAATGAGTAGTGTCAATGTAATTTTGCTTTTTGTTTGATATCTTTTGTACGTAGTTTTTGTAGATTTTTGCTTATTTGTTTTGTTTAGGAGTTAAATATAGGCAATTTTCATGTGTAAAATGGCGACTGTTTGTACTCAATTTATTAATGAAAATCGCCTTTTTGTTTGTCTTCTGCATGTGCTAAGTAATAGCTAAGTAGGGTGACGTAATTTAATTTGGCGATAATATAATCGGCTATAACAAAATCTTTCTGCATATGCTAGTTAATAGCCAAGTAGGGTGATGTAATTTAATTCGGCGATAAAATATCGGCTATAACATAATCTATCGAATTACATATACGGCTCAATGCCAAACTCGACTGGCCAATTGGGATGATGTAATCAGATGGACAAGTCATTCCAAAGTCGAATAATCATGTCTTGTTTCAATTTGAACATTGAAGAGCTGAATAAAACAAACAGCTTGCAACGTTACATTGAATAAAAGCTGCCGATCAGATGGGGCATTGTTAATATATTTATCAATAGAGGCCAAATAAATTGCTGAATCTGCCCTTGCCCCAGCTGATTAATGAACAAAACCGTCGAATATTTGTAGTTCATGGATTGGGTAGGGCACAGTAACTTGTCGGCATAATGCATTGCAATTGGGCTGAATAGATTAATGAATCTGCCCTTGCCCTAGCTGATTAATGAACAGAACTGCCGAATATTTGTAGTTCATGAATTGAGTGGGACATAGTAACTTGTCGGTGCAATGCATTGCAATTGGGCCGAATTGATTAATGAATCTGCACTTGCCCCAGCTGATTAATGAACATAATTGTCGAATATTTATAGTTCATGGATTGGGTGGTGGGGCATAGTAACTTGTCGGTGCAATGCATTGTAATTGGGCCGAATAGATTATTGAATCTGCCCTTGCCCCAGCTGATTAATGAACAAAACCGCAGAATATTTGTAGTTCATGGATTTGGCGGGGCATAGTAACTTGTTGACGCAATGCATTGACGTGATCGCTGGGGAACGCTGCACTGTAATTAATAAGCGGGTGGGGCTAGGTGCGGGTTCAGGCCGTGGTTCAAATTCAATAGATCGCGAGAGGAAAAGAGCATTGTGTCGAACTGAGGAAATTTGGATGTCAAGAAGAATATTCTTCAACAATAGAGGGAGGGTAGGACACTAGTCGAATCGACTCAGAGATGAATCGAGGTGGCAAACCTACACGGAAAACAGACATCGAAGAGCGTGAGAGGCGCCGCTTCGGCCATCAAGTAGGTCTCCAAGAGGGGCGAGTAGAGAAGTCACCTAGGGAGAGGCAACAAGAAGAGAGCTCCTGCTCACTTAAACGAAACCAAAGAAAGCCACCACGCCATGAGTTTTTCGGTTCGCTGGGAATAAACCGATAACTGAAGCGGATTCGATTATCCGCGATCCAAATGTGGTAGTCGAGTTTGCTCGATAGATTTTTCCGCCCGAAGTCCAACAATCAATGGTCGGTCAGCCTAATTACGAAGTTTTTTGGGAGCAAGAGGGGGCGAAGTAGATAAGTCACCCAGGAAAGAGAGGCAAGATGAGGAGCTCCCACCGCTTATAAACGAAACCAGTAGGCCACCACGCTCATTGAGTTTTTCGGTCTTCGTTGGGAATAAACTGATGACTGAAGCGGATTTGATTTTCTGTGATCCAAATGTGGCAGTCGAGTTTGCTCGATAGATTTTTCTGCCCGAAGTCCAGCAATCAATGGTTGGTTGGCCTGATTACGAAGTTTTTCGGGAGGGCGTCCATGGAGCGGTAAAGGGACTATACACCTCTTATGAAATCGACATGCATTTTTGTGCCGCACGAAGAGACATAGAGCAGAAAGACGGCCTCATTTGGAGCTTGGAAGCTCGCATAGAGAAATTCGAGAATGAGCTGAAGAAAGCTAAAGCTTCCGAAACGTAATCGGCGAGTCAAATGATCCCGATTGTCGTGAAAAAAGTAAACCAGCGGCTTCTGGATCAGGCAATTGCTGACCGAGACATGACGAGCATGTTCGCAAGAGAAGCAATAAGAATGAAGGCCTACGAACAAGGCTTTTTTGACGGCCAAAAAATTGGTAGTGAAAAGGCAAAGGAAAAGTTAGATGAGGATGTTTGTCGGTGCGAAAATCGTGGATTTAAGCATGGATGGATTAAGGCTCTGTAGGCCGTGGGTATTGATTCGACGTCACCTCTATATCAGAATTACAAATTTTCCTTTGAAGCTTACGATGCCAAGAAGACCGATGATGAAGAGAGTGCCGAATAAATTTAGATGTCAATACATGTTGTACCTTTCAGTTTGTCAAAAGCCATGTATTTGTGCTTTATTTAATGAAACAAATATTTTCTATATTGTTTCAATTAATGTTTGTATTTACTTGTGACAATCGTATATTGATCCAAATTTGGTCCTTTTGAATTCGGAGGATTATTCGGCCATTCGTGGTTATAAACGAAGGGCGCTCTGAATTCGGAGGCTCATTGTGTTGGCCAATCGTGATATCCACGAAGGGCGCTATGAATTTTGAGGATTATTCGGCCTAATAGTGACATCCACGAAGGACGCTCCGAATTCTGAGGATTATTCGGCCTAATCGTGACATCCACGAAGGGCGCTCCGAATTCGGAGTCTTTTTATGTTGGCCAATCGTGATATCTATGAAGGGCGCTCCAAATTCAGAGGCTTATTCGACCCAAACGTGGCATCCACGAATGGGGCTCCGAATTTGGAGCCTTTTTATGTTGGCCAATTGCGATATCCACGAAGCGCGTTCCAAATTCATAGGCTTATTCAGCCCAATTATGACATGCACGAAGGACGCTCTAAATTCAAAGTCTTTTTATGTTGGCCAATGATGATATCCACGAAGGGCACTCCAAATTCGGAGACTTATTCAGTCTAAACGTGGCATCCACTGATGGGGCTCTGAATTCGGAGTCTTTTTATGTTGGCCAATCGTGATATCTACGAAGGGCGCTCTGAATTCAGAGGCTTATTCGGCCCAAATGTGGCATCCACGAATGGGGCTCTGAATTCGGAGTCTTTTTATGTTGGCCAATTGTGATATCCACGAAGGGCACTCCTAATTCAGAGGCTTATTTGGCCCAATCGTGACATTCACGAAGGGCGCTCCGAATTTAGAGTTTTTTTGTGTTGGTCAATTGTGATATCCACGAAGGGCACTCCAAATTCGGAGGCGATATCCACGAAGGGCGCTTTAAATTCGAAGGCTTATTTGGCCCAAATGTGGCATCCACAGATGGGGCTCCGAATTCAAAGTCTTTTTGTGTTGGCCAATCGTGATATCTACGAAGGGTGCTCCAAATTCGGAGGCTTATTCGGCCCAAACGTGACATCCACGGATGGGGCTCCAAATTTGGAGTCTTTATTCGTTATTAAACCATTATTAACTAGTCTAAGGTAAGAAAGGGCATTGCATTGGGGAATTGAAAGATGTATACATAACATATCAGCGAAAATTTAAAACAAGCTAGCAAGCCGTACAAGTTGGCTTAATGATAAAATTTGCGCAAATGTGTGGAATTCCAGGGGTGTGGCAAACTTCTCCCAGCCATATCTTTGAGCCGATATGCCCCAGTTCCGGCGATTGAATTCACTTGATAAGGGTTGTCCCAGTTGGGGCCTAATTTTCCTTCTGCCAGATTCTAAGTAGCATGAAGCACTTTCTTGAGGATCAATTCTCCAAGCGTATAATGCACCTGCACGCACTGATTATATGATTTAGCGAGCTGTTGCTGATACCGTGCCATGCAGGCAAGGATACGATCTTGGCATTCTTCAATTAGAGTCAAGTCCAAGGTCCACATCATGTCATTACGACCCATGTCAAAAACCTTGGATTTCAGCATAGGTAGGTTGATCTCCAAAGGGATAATTGACTGGGTTCCAAAGCACAAAGCGAACAACGTTTCCCCAGTGGATTGCCTTGGAATAGTGCGATGAGCCTACAACACACTAGGCAACTCTTTGACCCATCTACCTTTAGCTCTTTCCAACCTTTTCTTGATGCTGTCCAGGATGACTTTATTGGAGGCCTTCGCCCGACCATTGCTTTATGGATATGACAGTGACGAAAAATAAGGCTGGATACTATACGTGTTGCATAATTCTCGGTAGACGCCATAATCAAATTGGGTGCCGTTGTCTGAGACAAGTGCTCTTGGTATGCTGAATCGTGTTATGATTTTTTTCCATACAAAATGCTTAACATCAACATTGCGAATATGTGTTAAGGCCTCTACTTCAACCCATTTTGTAAAATAATCTGTTGCGACAACCAGGAATCGCTTGTTACCTGGAGCTCATGGTAATGGTCCAACAATATCGAGTCTCCATTGAGCGAACGGCCAAGGACTAGTGATAGAGTTTAATTCCTCGGTAGGCAGATGAGTTAAAGGGAAAAACTTCTAGCATTTTTCACATTTCTTAACGTAATTCTCGGCATTTGTTCGCATGGTTGGCCAATAATACCCCTATGTTATGGCTCTATAGGCCAATGAGTGTCTTCCAGAGTGTCGTCTAGAATGGGCACCACAGCTGCCTTCATGTATTTCAGTTAAGAGTTCCTCAACTTTATCTGGGTGAACACATTCTAAGTACGGCTCAGAAAAGGATCTTTTGTAGAGTTTTCCATGCGGATCCAAGTAGTATCACAAGGCTTTATTTCGCAGTTTGTGGGATTTTTTCTTGTCCATTAGGAGTTGTTATGAGGAAAAGAATGCAACGATAAGGTCCATCCAACTTATTATGGATTTTTTCCGGTCCCGGTTCAATGATGTCAATCAACCGTTCTAAGAGGTAATGCTCGGCTCAGGGATGAATCCTACTTCGATTGTCCGCTTAATTTCTGAATTGATGGCAGAGGCTAGGCAAGCAAGGGCATCCGCATGCGTGTTCTGATCCCGGGTTATTTGATTCAATTCGTGGCGGCCGAATTTCACGAGCAAGAAATTGGCCGTTTTCATGTAGGCTGCCATGCGGTCATTTTAGTCAGATACTCCCTTTCAACCGGTTGATGACTAATTTCGAGTCACGAAAACAAGTAACCTCCACAAGACTAAGGTGAAGTGCATTCAAGGCCGGTTAGCAATGCTTCAGATTCGCCCGAATGTTTGATGCATCAAAGCCCGCTTTGACCGCTTTTCGATTATTGTTCTTCGGGGTCATGATTACTATGCCTGCCCCACTGCCACGTTGGTTGGATGACCCGTCATAGTACATCTACCAAATGTCTCCAACATATATTCTCCAGTTGGGTTTAGGTTGCATTTGATCAGACTTGAAGTCGGCAAGGCATCCCGTGAATTCGGCTACAAAGTTGGCGAGAACTTGTCTCTTGATGAAAGTTCTAAGTAGAAACTGGATATATCATATTGGCTGAGTTCCAAAGCCCATTTCAAAATGCACCCTGATGCTTCCGCCCTACGGAGCGCTGATCGAAGGGGATAGTCCGTTAGTACCCCTGTGGTATGCCCCTGAAAGTAATGCATCAGTTTTCTTGCAGCCATGACGAGAACAAGGATGAGCTTTTCCAATGGTAGATAACGTGTTTCGGCGTCAGCCATTGCTTTGCTTACAGAGTAAACTGGTCGTTTCTCCCCAAGTTTTTTCCTTAGAAGTGCGGCGTTGACCATCCGGTCAGATACCGCCAGGTACAAAATGAGGGGATCGTCTGCCGAGGGGGTTTCCAAGAGTGGTACTGATTGGAGATAAGTTTTCAAGCCGTCCAAAGTGGCTTGGCACTCGGGGGTCCATTCGAAAGCTTTTCCTTGCCGAAATGTGTGAAAGAATTGTCGACAACGATATGTGGAATGGTTGATAAACCTGTTGAGTGCGGCGGCCATTCCCATCAGCTTCTGAACCTCTTTGACCGACCAAGGAGAACCAAGTTCTAAAATTGCAGTGATCTACCTTGGGTTGGCCTCTATTCCGCGGTGGTTAACAATGTAGCCGAGGAATTTGCCAAATCCGATGCCAAATGCACACTTTGAGGTGTTCAATTTCATTTTGTACTTTTAAAGAATGTCGAATGTATTTGCCAAATCAGCTAAATGGACGTGCTTTTCCTTGGATTTGACCACCATATCGTCGATGTATACTTCCATGGTGCGGTCGACATAACTCTTCTGGTGACTCTGAGCCGTAGCTAACCTCTTACGAATAAGTGCCACCTTCTCCGTTGTTTCTCGCACCAAGTCTGGGCCCAACAAAGGTGCATCACCCACCTCGGCCCAACACACTGGAGATCTACACGGTCAGCCATACAAGGCCTCAAATGGTGCCATGCCAATACTCGATTGGAAGCTGTTATTATAGGAAAATTCCACTAAGGACAGGTGTCTCTCCCGCGATCCCTTAAAATTAAGCACACAACCTCGAAGTATATCCTCAAGGATCTAAAAGGTACGCCGACCGCCATTACCGAGGGTGATACGCAGACTAAAGGTCAATCTTGTGCCTTAGGTACTGCAAGCTCGCCATAGCCAAGTCAGGAAATGCGGATCCCTATCCGAAATGATCATCACAGGACTCCGTGCAACCCGACTATGTCCTTAATGTACAAGTCCAAGATGGTTCACCAAATCACCACGCATAGGTATAAAATGCGCCGACTTGGTCAACCAATCAACTAGCACCCAAATGGCATCACTACCCTGTTGAGTCCTCGGAAGGCCCACAACAAAATCCATTGTGACATGTTCCCATTTCCACTCAACTATTGGCAAGGGTTACAACAAGCCCGCTGGCCTCTGATGCTCGGCCTTCACTTGTTGACAAGTAAGGCACATCGATACAAACACGACTACATCCTTCTTTATACCTCTCCACCAAAACTGGCAACCAAGGTCGTGATACATTTTTGTGCCTCCCGGATGCACCGCAAGGCGTGAATGATGAAACTCTCGGAGTACTTCCTCTCGACAAGACTCCGGTACAAACAGACGGTCTCGGTACCTAACACTCGAGTCAGAACACACCATCAAGCCCCGTTCTACTCTTCCAATGGAGATCTTCTCCCGGAGGGTCTCTACCTCATGGTCACCCCTTTGTGCTTCTAACACTCGATTCACAAGTGTAGGTTGTGCAACCACATAAAACAAGGCCACAGATTTAACGGACTCGCCGAGGTGCAAATCAAACTCACCAAGAGTACCCAACATCTCCCATTCTCGGATGGCGATACAGGCTACACTACTAATAGACTTCCTACTCAAAGCAGCAGCCACTACATTGGCCTTCCCGAGATGATAATGTAACTCGAAGTTATAGTCCTCTATGAACTTCATCCATCTTCTCTGCCTCAAATTCAAATCTTTCTGAGTAAACAAGTACTTCAGACTCTTATGGTCGGAAAACACTTCAAATCTCTCACCATACAGGTAATGCCTCCAAATCTTCAAAACAAAAATCATCATTGCTAACTCAAGATCATGAGTAGGGTAGTTCCTCTCTCATGCTTTCAACTGCCGCGAGCCATAGGCCACTACCTTCTCATCTTGTATCAAAACACAACCCAAACCTTCTCGTGAGGCATCACAATATATCGAATAGCCTAGACCTCTCTCCGGAATAATCAAAACTAGAGCAGTGGTGAGTCTAGTCTTAAGCTCTTGGAATGACTTCTCACAAGTCTCGCTCCACATAAACTTAACTCCTTCCTCGCCGCCTAGTCAAAGGTGAGGCTAGTCTAGAGAAATCTCTCATAAATCTCCAATAATACCCGGCCAACCCCAAGAAACTATGGATCTCAAAAGCATTCTTAGGTTGTGCCCAATCTTGCACTATCTCTATCTTGGATGAATCTACAGTCACCCCTTCCCCAGATACCATGTGACCTAGGAACTTAACTTCTTTCAACCAAAACTCACATTTCCCGAACTTAGCATATAACTTATGGGCTCTAAGCAATTCAAGAACTACTTGCAAGTGTTCCTCGTGTTCCTCCTCGGAGAGTGAATAAATCAGAATGTCGTCGACAAAAATGACCATGAAACGATCTAGGAACTCACAAAAGATCCGGTTCATTAAGTCCATAAACACTGTGGGAGCATTGGTTAGCCCAAAAGGCATCACAAGGAACTCGTAATGGCCATGCCGCGTACGGAATGCCGTCTTCAGGATATCCTCCTCCCTTACTCTTAACTGACGGTAACCCGACCTCAGGTCTATTTCAGAGAAACAACAAGACCCTTTCAACTGATCGAACAGATCATCTATACGAGGCATTGGATATTTATTCTTAACAGTAACCTGATTCAACTTTCGGTAGTCGATACAAAGTCGCAAAGCTCCATCTTTCTTTTTAGCAAAAAGAGCCGGTGTACCCTAAGGTGAAGTACTAGGGTGAATAAAACCCTTATCTAACAATTCTTGGAGTTGAACCTTCAACTCACTCAACTTAACAGGTGTAAACCGATATAGTGCCATGGAGATCGACACCGTGCCAGACACTAAATCAATAGAGAACTCAATCTCTTGGTGAGGTGGTAAACTAGTAAGATTCTCGGGAAAGACATCGGGGTATTCACAAACCACTCTTGGCAACTCAACCCAGACTTCATCACACTCACCGCTCAAGAAGGTAGCAAGAAGATAGCTAAGTTCACTTCGCCCATGCGGATCATATACTGGTGATAAGACTCTATCCACCCAGTCTCCTAAGAAATGAAAATAGTCACTGCTCAAGATACATACAGTAACCTTCTGACGGTAGCAATCTATAATAGCCCGGTATGATGATAACCAGTCCATACCCAATATGACATCAAAGCTAGTCATGTCAAGCAAAACAAATGCAAATGGAAGTCGATGACCAGCGACCTCTATGTCACAACCCCGACACTCCTATTTCAAGATAACCTCACTACCAATAGGTGACTCTACATAAATAGAAGATGCTAACTGTGCCAACTCCAACCCCAAAACTGATGCAAATGAAGATGAGATAAAAGAATGGGATGCACCCGTATCAATCAATACACTAGCAACTGAATTGCAAAACAAGAAGGTATCTCTCACTACTGAAGGAGTAGGTATAAGGTCCGAGTCAGAATTGCATACACACGCCCGGCCTCGATCTACTGCCACCGCCGGAGCATAGGCTCACAGATCGATTTGACTAAGCCGAAGAAGCTCCCTGATTGGTCCTCGAGGCCTATGTTGACTGTGCTGGCTGATGACTCTATGTCTATCTCGAACCAGATGCACGAGATATGCCACCCAACTATGGGCAAGACCTCTTCAAGTGCCCTGCCTGACCACATTGATAACAAATGGGCGACTGTCCTCTACTCTGACTCTAGCACTGAGGACGAGCTGAAGATAAAGCTGTTCGCTGCCCTCCTCCTCTCCGTGGGCAAGCTGGAGACTTGTGACCTAACTGGCCACATTTGAAACAAGTCATATCTCCCTGACCACCTCTCCCAGAACCTGAACTTGGCACTAGAAAGGTAGACCTCGACTGCACTCCCTGGGACTGCTGAGGGTTAGAACCTCTTTACCTCTTACCATCCCCTTAGTTATCCTGACTCCTCCTGGAGTCCCTCATCCTCTCCTCCTCACCCTGCATAATAGTCTCAAGATGGGCTGCCGCCTCCACAAGGCGCCCGTAATCCGTAATCATGGACCCAGCCACTCGAAACATGAGTCCGGTCCTCAACCTCTTCTTGAACTCCAAACAACGGCGCTCCTCAGTCGCCACCAACTCAGGTGCAAACCTAGAGAGGCTAGTGAAAGCGGCCTCAAACTCGGCTACAGCTGTATTCAATTGATTGAGGCAAGAAAACTGATCCTCAACTTTTCCCTAACAGTGGAAGGCAAGTACTTGTATTGGAAGGCGTCGACGAAAGCCTCCCAAGTTCCTCCAATGCGTCCCCGCGCATACTTCCACTATTGACCGTGATTCCCTTTAACTGAAAGGACGCCAAGGTCACTCTCAAACCCCTGTGTTCGATGCCAAGCATCTCAAACATCTTCACCATCTGCTCAAGCCACTCATCTGCTTTCAGTGGCTCCTTTGGGTCACCTAAAATCTCATCCGGATTCAACCGGAAAAACTCCCTCTTCAGAAAAGAGGGCCCTGCCTCAGCTACCTGAGTTTGGACTTGATTCTCAGCTCTGAGAATGTCCATTGATTCCCTCAATGCTCAGGCCATTTCATGGGCTAAGGTGCCCATGGCCTACTGTCCTACTAGCTCGGCCACATTGGCCTGACCAACTCCCTCTTCCTACGCTGGAATGTGTAGACGTCCCCGAACGTCCCAGGAGGGAATCCCATTTTGTTTATTGGGGCTTACTATAGTTTGGACTCAATGTCACGGTCCTGTATCTAATCTTGCGGAGTGCAATGCAAGACCAATGAATCATCAAAGAGTCCAAATCTAGCAAATCATTTTGAAAAACTGATTTTTAGAAAGAAGTGCCAAACATTGATTGCTTTGCCAGATACAGAGTCGCCACCTAAATATTTTATTTTGGGGGAATTTAGGAAACCCTGACTCGTGCCTAAGGCCACGTGTCTGTCATCACCAAAGTTGCCTCAGCTCGGGAACTTGGGTACGATTGGAGAAGGTTACTTCGTGAGCACCCCCGCTCGCCTGATCAAAGATCGGCCTCTACTAACCATGATATCGAGTTTTGAAAACATTATGTGCTCTTATTCCGGTTATTAGGCTAGAATTACTATGTGATGCACACAACATACAAGTATAGACTGGATCATTTGAGTTGGAACAAAGCATTTCATGTTTGTTTATTTGAAAGATGGTTTGATGGTGCTACTCGCAAGTAGGCTAAGACGTGGATTTGCCACCCTCAAGTGGGCTTAAGAAAACATGATTTTGCCACTATCAAGTGGGCTTAAAACTCGCATTCAATGAATTGTTCCAATTCAGATAATCCAACCTTCACCCACAGGCACTCAGGCAGTTATATCACATAAGCAGTTAGCCTCATGGCAAGCATGCTATCATGGCAATCACTCATGCACATGCAAGGATGCGAAAGCATAAACACTTACCAAGTACTCCGAGCCAAAGAAAGAAGCTAATTAGAAATCATGTATGAATCCTAACTATGTTAAGAATGCCTAATGCAACACATGCAAGATGCAACTCAGATAGGCTCGGCTATTCTAAGATGGCATGTGAAATGCAACAACTCGATACATGTATTCAAACTTGGAATTGAAATACAATGCAGTTAGCATGATGCGCCGAGCCTGGTGCATGCAATACAAATGAATGGATGCACACATGCGAGCATAAGGATGCTAATTGAAACATGACCTAAAGCTAACCATTGAAAGCAGGTAAGTAAAAGGGAGAAAGACGTGGGGTTGGAAGACATTCACACACTCACGCACACTTATTACACAATTGTGCCCTCTCTCGGAGGGTCCGAAAGAATAATACAAATTAACTAACTAACAAGCTAATTAATTAATTACAAAACCACTTAACTAATTAACAAATTAATAACAAAACAGTCTAAATATTAAATTAAAGAGGCCGCCGCAGCTTCGCCTCGAAATGATTGGATGATGCATGCTCGATTCGCCGCTCAAAACCCGTTGCCATGCCATATGTTGCCTTTGTTTGCACTGTTTTGTGACTCTGAAGACTGCACAACTCCCAAAGCTGCTTCTGAACTACTCCCTAAGCATTGTGGGATGTCACTAGCCATGAGAAAAGATCACCGGCCATGGAAACATGGTCATCGACCAAAAGTGGGACCATCGGTTGGATTTTGGTAGCCGGCCGGCACTGAAAGTGGCCGACCGGCCATTTCTTCCTGCAGAATCCTATTTTGCTGCAGCAGAGGACAGACAGTGCATGGCAAGGAATTTACAAGGCAATGTGTGCACAACCACCTTCCCTATCATGTTATGAACTCAAGGGAGTATGGTTCTCGACCCTCGGACCATCAATCACGTATTTCAATGCATGATGGCCAAAGGAGCCGAATGTGCAATTTAATGTTAAATGAAATGCACATAACACATAAGGGACCCCAACCTCTATCATGATTGATCAAGAGGCAAGGGATGCACACATAATGCAATGCTATCTAAGCATGCAAGCAAGTAAGCAAGCATGCAATGGACTTGGCATGCAACAACATACAATAGAACTAACATGTAACAACATGCAAAGGCAAGTATACCTAGACCAATGTAATACATGCATGATGAACTTAACAAAGCAACACAAGCATGCAAGCATGTAATATGCAATAGACATGCAACCTAAACATGTGGACATGTGTAGCATGCAACAACATGCAAAATGGAGCAAGCATGTAACAACATGCAAGACAAGCATGCAACAACATGAAAAGATGGACTTAAACTAACATGGATAGCTCACAAGCATGACCAAGTTAGTGGCCAAAAATGATGAAAACAAGGCTCCAAAACTCATGCAAACATGGACAATGCAATGGCCCCGAGCCTAAGGCACAAAACACAACTCTACAAAAGCATGGTAAGCATGAAATATGGCATAGAATCACATATTTTCCAGCTCTGAAATGACATGCAAGATGGTTCCGAATCATGCAAACACATCACACCATGCATGCTAGATGACCCAAATACCGAAACTAGTGAAGTGGATTACACTATAGGCATGCAAAGCAATACTCAAATGGCCAAACCAGCCCCAAACAGTCCCTATGCAGGCCAAAACAGTAGCAAATATGGACTAAAATGATGGCTCACAAAGCATGGAAATGAAGCTCATGCAATGGTCCAAAAAAGAGGTATTCATGCATAACTCTCAAACACATTTAAAGAGTGGAAAACATGGGAATATGGCATACATATAAGCTCTGATGCCAAAACATGGAAACACCTCAAAATACGCATGCAATAGGCTTCAAAACTCAAAGCTAGGCAAGGGTATTGAACTACAACCATGCATAGCAAATATCATTCGACCATGAGGCCCAAAAACAGAGCTAAGGCAGTCCAAAACATGCACAAAATCAGTTTAAGGCATGGCCAAAAGGTGATAGAATCAAAGGCCAAAATAGCATGCAATGTAAGCTAGTAAAGAGGATTTGCACTACAAGCATGTGAGGCAATCAAGAGGCCACTAAACCAGAAAAAGTTAGAGGTATGACATGCCAAATAAAGCCCAAAAACCCACTGAAACATGGTTAATGCATGCAAGAATGAGATGCCCCTTTGATATGCTATGAAGAGGGTTATTCTACACATGCAAGATGGACATCCAATATGACAAAACAAGCTCAGGACAGAGCCTATGTAGGTCCTAAAACTCATCAAAAATGGCCTGAAACATGGCTTGGAAGCATGCAAATAAGGGCTCCTTTGTAAGGCCAAAAATGCTAGAAAACAAAACAAGGAGAGAGAGAGAGAGTCACCCCTCTCTGATTTTGGTGCTCAAAACAGCATGCTAGCCACTAAAAATCTACTGGATTTCAGTGGCTAAAAGGCCAAACAAAGGCCAACACAAATGCTCTAAGGCATAGCTCAAAACAAGGTAAAATGAAGCATGAAAGGGGGTAGATGACCCCCAACGAAAAAATGATCTTAAACAAACATGTTAAGGGCCTCAAAATAAGACTTTTTTTAGTTTACACCAAAGCTCAAATATGCTTGCAAGTATAGCTAAAAGATGAAGCAAAATAAAGCCTAAAAGAGGGAAATGGTGTGTTACCCTTGAAGCTCAGCAAGACAGTAGCTTCTTGGACCAAAAACCAGCCCTTTGAGACCTCTCAAGACCCTCCAAACACCTTAGAACAATGGTGGAGGTGTTTGCTTAAGAGTTGTGGTGCAAAGGGGTCAAGAACCAACACTTTCTAAGCCTAAATATAGAGATATAGAGAGAGATACAACCCTTGTGCCTTAGACAATTTTTTTTTCAACCTCTCTAAAGGAGAGGGAGGGCCTCTCTTATAGAGAAACAAGAGGGTTCAAGCTTCTTGGAGAAGCTAGGGCAAAGGTTCAAGCTTCCTCAAGAAGCTAGAGCAAAGGTTCAAGCTTCCTCAAGAAGCTAAAACAAGGGTTCAAAAGGTTCAAGCTTCCTCAAGAAACTAAAACAAGGGTTCAAAAGGTTCAAGCTTCCTCAAGAAGCTAAAACAAAGGTTTAAAAGGTTCAAGCTTCCTCAAGAAGCAAAGACAAGGGTGCAAATCCTCCATACACGTGTATAGAGGGCAGGGTCTGTGCTTACCAGCTGGCACAGCTGGCATGCATAATGCCTAAAAAGAGGCAAAGAAAAGGTCTCGGCCAGAAAAAGTGACCGATCGACCAAAATAATGGTCGGCCGACCAAGAACATTGCCGACCGGCCAACACTTTTGGCCGGTAGCAACCGGTGGCAACATGCCAAGGCCGCTGGGGTGTGGGGGTGGCCAACAAGCCATTTCCTACCCTCAGAGGCAAAAACCTAAGTGCTTGGTCCACAACCAAGCACAAAACAAATAATCAAGAGGTCTTGAGGCAAGGCGCGCGGCCGAAACCTCCGAGAACTCAAGACGAACACAAACATGGATAATCATCAAGTGTTCAAACGATGACGTCCAAGTCTTGAGGACGGTCAAAAATGGGGTGTCTACAAAATGTCATCCGGTATGGGCACCTCATGCCTCCTAGGCCTACCACGCCTACCGCCACGACCACGTCCTGACATCCTAATAAAGGTAACAAAGAAAATTAGCACATTTACAGATGTGCCGAAGCTAACCCACTAGAGTCCTAATACATTGGACAACAGTAATTCACTCTACATAAGCACATAATCACGTAAACACATACGAATTTTATCTCCGGATAATGATTGCCCCGCGGCATTGCTAGAGTTCCAATTGGAAATAGCAGTGATCAAGTGCCTTTCTAACAGGACTCCTAGAAACCCGTAGGCCTAATCAACATCCAAGAAATTCAATCCCATACCCAAATAATCACATAAGCATGTTGTCATATAAGCACATACTGTCTATACTTAAGTCTCTAGCAAGTGAGACGAACCCATTGTGGTACTAACCACTTCCCACGTACCCAAGTATTCAAACCTGGTACACTCTGATACCAAGTTGTGACGCCCCCAAAATAATACCATAAATACATCCATAAAATATATGAAAGATAACATAAATCGGAGTAAAGAGTCCTTTCATTACATAAAGTTACTGATACAAAGAGTTTGACAGAAGTAGATGCCCTATTGGCTTACACCTTTCAAGCCTTAACTTGGTTACAACAAAATGAGCTTCGCTCAATACACATTTAGCCCTAGGCTATACAAAATAAACAAAACACCCAAAGGTCCCTCCAATGTTATTGCCTTGGTGGAGGAATGCCATCATTACCTGAAAATGTTATTCCCAAATAGGGTGAACCATGACCTAGTAGAAATCATCTAACACAGTATATGAAATTTAGTAAAGATATAAGTACAATTTCATAAACAATGTTTGTGTAAAAACCTTTCACAATTATCCATGTATTCATCACATATCAATTTAAAGCCTTAACCCATTCACTTTTAATTCTTATTCCGTTCACTTATCTATCTCCATCCATGGTTCAGTATCATTATTCCTCAACAATCAAACTGGGACTGCAACTCAATAATTTTCAAACCATATAACACATATGAATAAAACACTTTATGCTTCTATTTCACGGATATTTCGTCCACGGGCAGCCATCAAACGGGACCCATGTAAACATAGGCTACACAAGCGCTACAATTGCCATTTTACGGATATTTTGTCCGCGAGCTAGGCACCTATGTATAATTTCGGGACTTTCACTCAGGACACTTCGGCCAACTTAATTATAGTAGAGTCCAATCCCTTTCTCCTCCCAAACAATATCTATACATATGCAATGTATTTAAAAAGATAATCAAACTTGAAGCATATCTCCTTTCCACTTCCAAACAAACATACATACACAACATATATAACCACAGTCATATTCAATAACAACCATCAAAGATTAGTTTCAATATACCTAATCCACATGTAATTTCTACAATAGTCAAAGCTATCCTCCACCGATAGCCCAATACAGTTATCTCTAATAGATATTCAATCTCAACAGATAGTTTATTCAAAACTTCCAAAAGAATAAGTTAATACATAACCAATCCCACCATTTATATCAATACACTGTCAATTTCACATTTTCAATGTCAATTCCAATTTTGTACAAATTAATAGTTTGATCCCATTTAGGTCAAATTCCCCATTTTCCCCAAATATTAGCCAAGCGCCAAGATTATCAAAATAGACATAGCACAACATCATTTTCAAACCCACAAACATTAATTTCACCTACACCCAAAACCCCTTTTTTTATTTTATGCCCAAACCCTAGGTTTGCTTAAGACATTCCCAAATCACACCATTATTACACAAGTGACAAATAACTAAGTTAAATGTAACGCCCTCAAAATTAAACCCATAATATATATTATTAACATGCAACGTTATAAGAAAACAAAACATTATTTCATTCATCAGAGTAACCTTAATAAAAGACATTACATGTAATAATGAAAGTAAATGCCCTACGGGCTTACATCTTTCCAAGCCACCACTTGGACACAAAAGTATGAGTACTAACTCATTTACACATTAAGCCCTAGGCTTGAGTTTACATGTAACATCAAAATAAAACAAAATAAACAACTAATCTAAACAGAGTCTTCAACTCCCAATCCATCCAAGCTAAGTCCTTGGAGGTAGTACATCACCTGAACCTGAAAATGATGTTCCCATATAGGGTGAGCCACAGCCCAGTAGAAATATACTAAACCAAATATAAGCATCGAATAAAGCAATAGCATTCAATAGATGGTTAACACAACTATTCATTTCACCAACATACAGTTTCATGACCTTAATGTCTATGACACGTTTCACTTTCCATTATTTATTCAACTTTCCATTTATATTGATATGGCTCAGAACTTGGCCAAACCGTAACAGTGAACTATATATCACATTAACGTTTCTTCCAATATCAACAAAATAAATGAGACAAAGGCTCATATCAAAACACTTCCATACTTCCCGATTGATACACATTTTAGTGCTGTATCAACAACATGTAAAAACACTTCAAATCAATAAGCACACATATAATGATGCTAATGGAGTCCATCCCCTATCTCCTCTCAAACAAAATCCGGTTTAGAGGTCCATCCCCTATCTTCCCCTAAACCATGGAGTACATCCCCTATCTCCTCCCAAACAAAATGCATATGCAACACACAATCAATACACGTATTTTCTGTATTAATTCAATAGTCAAAATCAATGATTTAACCAATGTGATTAGTTTCTGTTTTCCCTAATCCACATGCAATGTCTACAACAATCACGACTATCCTCCACCGATAGCCCAAAACAGTTATTTCTAAACAGGAAATAAATGTATCAACAAATGTAAATTTAACATTTTCACAGGTGAGTAATTAAACTAACCAGCTACACCATTAAATCACTAAGTTCCCCAATTCCTTGAATTAAACTCAATTCCACATTTTTCCCTAAATTAATTATACAAATTAATTTTTCCAACCACTAGGGTTTTTTCCCAAAATTACCAAACAACCCCCAACATATCAAAATACTAGAACTTAGGACAAAACCTATAATATGGAGTAGGAAACCCCTACCTCGAAGCGAAGAACCCGAATGGAGAAGATGACGAAAATCCAAAGTGCTTCAAACCCAAGATTGTTCAGATTAAAAGGAAGCCCTCGACTCACTCTATCTTTTTAATAAATGATCTAGGGTAGAAACACACTCTAAATAGATCAAACCTAAGAGAGAAGGTGAGTGGAGGGAGAGAAAAGTCGTACCTAGGGTTCTGGAATCAGAAAAAGGGTGAAAAAGTGTTTTAAAAACCGTCACGCTTATTTAAACCCGACAGCTTGCTCGAAGGAAGGATTGGTCGCCGAGCGACCAGACACAAGAATTACTCGCCGAGCTAAGAATGCAATGCTTCAGTTCAAGAATTTAGAAGCACGCCGAAGCGATGTAATGCTCGCCGAGCGAAGAACTCGAAACTCGTTCGAGCGAAGGAAAGCTCGCCGAGCCAAGAAACCTCGCTGTGTCTATACTAGACGCATCGCCGCCGAGCGACCAACCCCTCGCTCGAGCAAAGACACAAAAATCTGGACAGCAACACTTGGTTTCCAAACCCAACCAACTTGTAACAGACCTGCCCAACACATCCTATAACTCAAAAATAAGGAATTAAAGGATGACAACAACAAATATGTAACAACAGAATCTACGGAACGTAAGTCCGGATACAACCACCAAATGGAAAGAGACTGGGGTCGCTATAACCTCCCCCTCTTAAAGAATTTCGTCCCCGAAATTAAGCATAAGTTTTTTTGAAAACAAGTTTTTCTCAATTTCCAATGGTATTACATTACAATAATAAACAACTTGACCCAATACCGGTTCTTTCATCTCTTATCAAGAGGCATCTCATAATAAGTAAAACAATATATATTTTAACTTGCATTATCAACATGCATCTCTTTCAATTTCAACAGTTTTCAATACACCTGATTCCCATTTCCATATCATATTCAATTTCATGATATAACTCCAATTCTACAACGCATTCAACATATGCAATGTTGCTATAAACTTCCATGAAACCAAAATATTCACAATGTTTTACAACTTAAGACATATATATAATGTTCTTAAAGTTCATTAAAATTACAAAATTTCAATACATGATTACACATCAACAAACAAGTCCGGATATTTCTCGCGGACTTCCAACTCACGCTCCCAAGTGGCTTCCTCCACTCCGTGATATTTCCATAAAACCTTTACCAAAGGGATGGTCTTGCCTCGCAAAACTTGATCCCGCCTATCCAAAACCCGAACCAGCCTCTCCTCATACAAGACATCTTCGTCAACCTCTAAGTCGGTCCAATCCAACACATGTGATGGATCCGGCTCATACTTCCGAAGCATACTCACATGAAACACGTCATGTACTCCAGATAATCACAAGCAAAGCTAAACGATAGGCAAATTTCGCCAATCCTCTCAAGGATCTCAAAAGGGCCAATAAACCGAGGGGACAACTTCCCACTCTTCCCAAACCTCATCAACCCCCACCTAGGTGATATCTTCAGAAAGACATGATCACCCACCTCAAACACCAAAGGTCTCCTCCTACGGTCGGCATAAGATTTCTGACGACTCTGGGCTGTAACAAGCCTCCTACGGATAAGCTCAACTTTCTCCGTTGTTTCCCTCACCAACTCCGGACCCAACAAAGGTGCATCACCCACCTCGGCCCAACAAACTGGAGACCTACACGTTCGGCCATACAAGGCCTCAAACGGTGCCATACCAATACTAGACTGGAAAATGTTGTTGTAGGCAAACTCCACTAATGGCAAGTGCCTCTCCCACGACCCACTAAAGTCAAGAACACAACCCCGAAGCATATCCTCAAAGATCTGAATAGTACGCTCGGACTGCCCGTCAGTCTGAGGATGATAAGCCGTGTTAAAGGTCAACTTAGTGCCCAAGGCACTCTGCAAACTCTGCCATAACCTGGCAGTAAAACGAGAATCTCTATCTGAGACGATCGTCGCTGGGACCCCGTGCAATCTCACTATGTCCCGAATATACAAGTCAGCTAGGTGATCTACCGAGTCTCTCACGCGCATCGGGATAAAGTGCGCTGACTTAGTTAACCGGTCTATAACCACCCAAATAGCATCACTACCCCGCTGAGTCCTTGGAAGGCCTACAACGAAGTCCATAGTGACATGCTCCCACTTCCACTCGGCAATAGGCAAGGGTTGTAACAAACCCGCTGGCCTCTGATGCTCGGCCTTCACTTGCTGACAAGTAAGGCACTTGGACACGAAAGCTGCCACATCTCTCTTCATACCCCGCCACCAAAACTGGTGACCCAAATCCCGATACATCTTAGTGCCTCCCGGATGCACCGCAAGGCGTGAATGATGAAATTCTCGGAGTACTTCCTCTCGACAAGACTTCGGCACAAACAAACGGTCTCGGTATCTCACACTCTGGTTGGGATACACCGTCAAACCCTTCTTAACCTTCCCACTGGAGATCTTCTGTCGGAGAGATTCCACCTCAAGGTCACCTCTCTGTGCCTCTAACACTCGGGTCACAAGTGTAGGGTCACAGAACAACAAAAAAACAAGGTCAGCCTCAACGGATTCGCCTGTATAAATGAAACTCCCCAAGTGCACCCAACATCTCCCATTCCCGGATACGTCACCAACAGATTTCCTACTAAGGGCATCGGCCACTACATTGGCCTTTCCCGGATGATAATGCAACTCGAAGTCATAATCCTCAATAAACTCCATCCACCTCCTCTGTCTCAAGTTCAAGTCTTTCTGTGTAAACAGATATTTCAGACTCTTATGATCCGAGAATACCTCGAATCTCTCACCATAAAGGTAATGCCTCCAAACCTTCAAGGCAAAGATCACAGCTGCTAACTCTAGGTCATGGGTAGGGTAATTCTTCTTGTGTATTTTCAACTGACGTGAGCCATAGGCTACCACTTTCCCCTCTTGCATCAACACACAACCCAAATCCTCTCGTGAGGCATCACAATAAACAACATAACCCACCCCTCTCTCCGGAATAATCAAAACCGGAGCAGTGGTCAATCTAACCTTCAACTCCTGAAACGACTTTTCACAAGTCTCACTCCATACAAATTTGACTCCCTTCCGAGTCAATCCAGTCAACGACGAAGCTAACCTGGAGAAATCCTTCACAAACCGTCGGTAGTACCCAGCTAATCCCAGAAAACTGCGGATCTCAAACACACTCTTAGGCTGTGCCCAATCTTGCACTGCCTCAATTTTGGATGAATCAACAGACACCCCTTCCCCAAAAACTACATGGCCTAAAAACTTCACCTCTTCTAGCCAGAACTCACATTTCCCAAACTTAGCATAAAGCTTATGGGCTCTAAGTAACTCAAGCACCACTCTCAAGTGCTCCTCGTGCTCCTCCTCTGAAGATGAATAGATAAGAATATCGTCTACAAAGACTACTACAAAACGATCCAAGAATTTCCGGAATATCCGGTTCATCAAGCCCATAAAGACTGTCGGTGCATTGGTGAGCCCAAATGGCATCACCAGAAACTCATAGTGGCCATACCGCGTACGGAATGCCGTCTTCGGAATATCCTCCTCCCTAACTCTCAACTGGTGGTAACCCGATCTTAAATCTATCTTAGAGAAACAACGGGAACCCTTCAACTGATCGAACAGATCATCTATACGAGGCATAGGGTACTTATTCTTGATCGTAGCCCGATTCAATTTCTGGTAATCGATACACAATCTCAAAGCACTACCTTTCTTCTTAGCAAAGAGGGCCGGTGCTCCCCACGGCGAAACACTAGGACGTATATATCCCTTATCTAGCAACTCCTGGAGTTGGATCTTTAACTCAACTAATTCAGTTGGGGCAAAACGATAAGGTGCCATAGAAATCGGCGCCGTGCCGGGCACTAAGTCAATAGAGAACTCAATCTCTCTGTGAGGTGGCAAACCAACAAGGTCCTCGGGAAAGACGTCCGAGTACTCACAAACCACTCTTGGCAACACAGTCTGGGTCTCATCACACTCACCACTCTCAAAGCTAGCAAGTAGACCACTAAGCTCACTCCGCCCTCGCGGATCATACCCTGGTGGCAAAACACTACCAACCCGGTCCCCCAGAAAATGAAAACACTCCCCGCTCACGGTACAACAAGTGACCCTCTGGCGGTAGCAATCAATAACTGCCCGGTATGACGATAACCAGTCCATACCCAAAATAACATCAAAGCCCTTCATGGGCATAACTACAAAAGGAAACGGAAGCCTATGATCGGCGACCTCTATATCACAACCCCTAACACCTTGTTTCAAGATCAATTCACCCCCAAGGGGTGACACTACACAAATAGGAGATGCTAACTGTGCTAACTCCAACTCCAAAACAGATGCAAATGCAGCAGACACAAAGGAATGAGATGCACCCGTATCAATCAATACACTAGCAACCGAATTGCAAAACAAGAAGGTACCTCTCACAACTTATGGAGCTTAGATAAGATCCCATGTAATAAAGATACACGCGCTACGATTTATCTCTGATCAACCAGCTCACCCCTAGGAGCATAAGACTGCTGTACAGACTGGGACGATGAAGCCCCCTGATTGGCCCTCGAGGCTTGAACTGACTGAGCTGGCTGATGACTCTGAGTCTGCCTCAAACCAGATGCACCAGATGTGCCACTCAACTGCGGGCAATACCTCTTCATGTGCCCTGCCTGACCACACTGATAACAAGAGAGCGGCTGGTCTCTACCCTGACTCTGGCTCTGAGATCGAGCCGAAGAAGATGCTGCTCTCTGTACTCCTCCCCTCTAAGGACAAACTGGAGACTTGTGGCCCAGCTGACCACACTTGAAACAGGTAATGTCTCCCTGGCTGTGTTTCCCAGAACTAGCACTTGGCACAGGAAAAGTCGATCTAGAAAAACTACCCTGAGACTGCTGAGGGTTAAAACCCTTCTGTCTCCTGCCATCACTCTGTCCATCCTGACTCCTCTTGGAGCCTTTCTGCCCTTCCTCCTCCTCCTGCATCATGATCTCAGTATGGGCTGCAGCATCAACTAGACACCCATAATCTTGAATCATAGTCCCTACAACTCTCAGCTTGAGGCCACGCCTCAACTTCTTCTCGAACTCAATACAACGGCGTTCCTCAGACGCTACCAACTCAGGTGCAAACCTAGACAAGCGGTAATGACCTCAAACTCGACCATTGAAGAACTGCTCGCTAAGCCGCGTAATCGCTTCAACCTCTCCTAATGACTAAGGATGAACTTCTCTCGAAAGTGTCGAAAGGCCTTCCAAGTCCCTCCTATACGACTCTTAGTGAACTTCCACCATCGACCAAGATCCCCTTTAATGGAAAGATGCCAAGGTCACCTTCAAGATTCGCTCGATGCCTAGCATCTCAAACGTCTTCGTTGTCTGTTTGAGCCATTCATCCGCCTTAAGTGGCTCTTTAGGATCACCCACAAATTCGTCCCGTTAGATGGAAGAACTCCTCTTCGAAAAGAAGGTCCTGATCCGCACAACAACTCGGGCTTGATTCTCACTCTAAGAATGCTAACCTGACTCCTCAATGCCCTCGCTATCTTCGGGCCAAAGCGCCTATAGCTCGCCGTCTACTGAGCTCGGCCACATTGGCTCGCCAACTCCTCTGACCGCCGAATCTCATCCGGTATAGGCATCTCCTGCCCACCACGCCTACCACGCCTACCACGTCCTCGTCCTGACATCCTAATAAAGGTAACAAAGACGTTAGCACATTAATAAGTGTGCCAAAACTATAACACTTGCGTCCTAATGCATTGGACAACAGTAAGTCACTCCACGTATGCACATAATCACATAAGCACCTACGAATTTCATTCCTGGATAATGATAGTCCCGAGGCATCACTAAAGTTCCGGTTGGAAACAACATTGATCAAGTGCCTTTCCAACAAGACTTTCAGAAACTCAAGGGTCCAATCAACATCCTAGAAACTACATTCCATACCCATATAATCACATAAACATGTTATCATATAAGCATATAACAGTACATCTAAGTCTCTATCAAGCGAGACGAACCCAATGTGATACTAATCACTTCGCACGTACCCAAAGTATTCGAACCCGATATGCTCTGATACCAAGTTGTAACGCCCTCAAAATTAAACCCATAATATATATTATTAACATGCAACGTTATAAGAAAACAAAACATTATTTCATTCATCAGAGTAACCTTAATAAAAGACATTACATGTAATAATGAAAGTAAATGCCCTACGGGCTTACATCTTTCCAAGCCACCACTTGGACACAAAAGTATGAGTACTAACTCATTTACACATTAAGCCCTAGGCTTGAGTTTACATGTAACATCAAAATAAAACAAAATAAACAACTAATCTAAACAGAGTCTTCAACTCCCAATCCATCCAAGCTAAGTCCTTGGAGGTAGCACATCACCTGAACCTGAAAATGATGTTCCCATATAGGGTGAGCCACAGCCCAGTAGAAATATACTAAACCAAATATAAGCATCGAATAAAGCAATAGCATTCAATAGATGGTTAACACAACTATTCATTTCACCAACATACAGTTTCATGACCTTAATGTCTATGACACGTTTTACTTTCCATTATTTATTCAACTTTCCATTTATATCGATATGGCTCAACCCCGCCAAACCGTAATAAAGGAACTATATATCACATTAACGTTTCTTCCAATATCAACAAAATAAATGAGACAAAGGCTCATATCAAAACACTTCCATACTTCCCGATTGATACACATTTTAGTGCTGTATCAACAACATGTAAAAACACTTCAAATCAATAAGCACACATATAATGATGCTAATGGAGTCCATCCCCTATCTCCTCCCAAACAAAATCCGGTTTAGAGGTCCATCCCCTATCTTCCCCTAAACCGTGGAGTACATCCCCTATCTCCTCCTAAACAAAATCCGGTTTAGAGGTCCATCCCATATCTTCCCCTAAACCGTGGAGTACATCCCCTATCTCCTCCCAAACAAAATGCATATGCAACACACAATCAATACACGTATTTTCTGTATTAATTCAATATTCAAAATCAATGACTTAACCAATGTGATTAGTTTCTGTTTTCCCTAATCCACATGCAATGTCTACAACAATCACGACTATCCTCCACCGATAGCCCAAAACAGTTATTTCTAAACAGGAAATAAATGTATCAACAAATGTAAATTTAACATTTTCACAGGTGAGTAATTAAACTAACCAGCTACACCATTAAATCACTAAGTTCCCCAATTCCTTGAATTAAACTCAATTCCACATTTTTCCCTAAATTAATTATACAAATTAATTTATTTCAACCACTAGGGGTTTTTCCCAAAATTACCAAATAACCCCCAACATATCAAAATACTAGAACTTAGGACAAAACCTATAATATGGAGTAGGAAATCCCTACCTCGAAGCGAAGAACCCGAATGGAGAAGATGACGAAAATCCAAAGTGCTCCAAACCCAAGATTGTTTAGATTAAATGGAAGCCCTCGACTCACTCTATCTTTTTAATAAAGGATCTAGGGTAGAAACACACTCTAAATAGATCAAACCTAAGAGAGAAGGTGAGTGGAGGGAGAGAAAAGTCATACCTAGGGTTCTGGAATCAGAAAAAGGGTGAAAAAGTGTTTTAAAAACCGCTGCTGCCTATTTAAACCCGACAGGCTTGCTCGAGCGAAGGATTGGTCGCTCGAGCGACCAGACACAAGAATTACTTGCTCGAGCGAAGAAAGTCTCGCACGAGCCAAGAATGCAATGCTTCAGGTCTGCAACCTAGAAGCACGCTCGAGCGACAGAATGCGCGCTCGAGCGAAGAACTCGAAACTCGCTCGAGCGAAGGAAAGCTCGCTCGAGCCAAGAAACCCTGCTTTCCGGTCTATACTAGCTGCAATCGCTCGCTCGAGCGACCAACTCCTCGCTCGAGCGAAGACACAAAAATCTGGACACAACACTTGGTTTCCAAACCCAACCAACCTATAACAGACCTGCCCAACACATCCTATAACTCAAAAATAAGGAATTAAAGGATGACAACAACAAATATGTAACAACAGAATCTACGGAACGTAAGTCCGGATACAACCACCAAATGGAAAGAGACCGGGGTCGCTATATAAAAATCATATGAAGGTGTAGAAAGATCCCTACCTCAAAGGAAGAAGTTGAGCCAAGCAAGAGTGAGACTCCAAGAATGACAAAACCCACTTTTAATATGATCAAAAGGAAGATCTTGATGTACTCTACCTTTTTCTCAAAGGCACTAGAGTGGAAAGATCAACGGATCTAGATGAAATCTAAGAGAGAAGATGAAGTGTAGAGAGAGAGAAGCTCAAGAACAAGCTTTTTGGAAAGTTTTATAGAGAGAGAGAGAAGAAAAAGCGATTCAAAATGTCATATTTTCAGACTGAAATACACGCATTCCGCTCGAGCGTGGAAAGCCCTGCTGGAGCGTCAGACACAGATTTTCACTCAAGCGTGAAAAGCGGTGCTCGAGCGTGGAATGCACACTTCCAGAAGTTCTGCCGACGAAGGTCCTCACTCGAGCGTGAAAGTGGACGCTCAAGCATCCAATGCACACTTCCATTATTTCAGACCTGCAAAAAGAAATACTGAGAGTTGATGAATCCCGTTCGAGCACAAGAATGGTTGCTCGAGCGGAGGAGAAAAATTGTGAAGCCCGCTCGAGCGCAAGAATGCTCGCTCGAGCGGAATGGCCAAAATCTGGGCAACACAGGTTTTGAAATACAAGCAACCAACCTATTCCAAATGCACAATTACAACCTGATAATCAAAACAAGGGGGAGACAAGGGAAACAAGGCATGAATAACTATTCTAAACCATACCAACCCGAGTCCGGAATACACTAGATAACGGGTCAAAACTGGGAATCGCTATAAGGGTGAGGTCTGGGCTATTGAGTCGAAGTTCAAGGCCTATCGTGCGGTGATATTCTCCAGTCCAAGCATGTTTCTTGGTGTGATGTCATGTCTTGGCGTAATGTCATCAGCAACTACCGGAGGATCATCTGTTACGCCCGCCATGGATGTGCAAGAGTATTTCCACAGACGGTGCCAATTGTGGAGAAGTGGTTTGGAAATACTCGTGGATCCAGTCAGATGTCCTTGATCCTTTGATTGCTACCTGAAAAAGGGATGAACACTTTGGTTAGCAGTGCCAGA
Source organism: Camellia lanceoleosa (assembly GCA_025200525.1). NCBI lineage: Eukaryota > Viridiplantae > Streptophyta > Magnoliopsida > Ericales > Theaceae > Camellia > Camellia lanceoleosa. The sequence continues at coordinate 139,925,392 of CM045759.1, read as the reverse complement.
ATTAGCACTCCGACGGTCAAGTTTGTATGCTCTCAAGTTTACTTCTATCTCAAGTTATGTTATCTATTCTCACATACCTCTCTTTGGTTGATGTTCCTCTATTTATATTAACTTCTGGGCCCAAGGGTCGGGCCCACTCTTAATCCAGCGCATGATTGCTTATTCGGCCTTCTAGTTATGTGCCGGTTCCTACTCGGCTCCTTACGCGGCCGACTTGTATATTTGGCTTCAAGAGCCCTTGGACGGAGCCGAATTGTCTTTGGCCTGATTTCCTTCAAATTAATTTGGCTTTTCTTAGTATATAAATATTCAGCCCCCACAGACTATATAATAGGATGCGAATGTTTATCCCTAGCATTGTATATGCATATTACATTTATAACTTCGTTAAATCTCACATATTGTGTTAGGTTATTCCTACTGGGCTGTGGCTCACCCTATTTGGAAAAATCATTTTCAGGTAATGATAGCATGCCCCCACCAAGGTAATAGCATTGGAGGGACTTTTGAGAAGCAAGAGCTTCTTTGTTTTGTTTCACTTTTTGTATGGCCTAGGGCTTAAATTGTATGAACTAGTCTCATTTTTGTTGTAATCAAGCCAAGACTTGGAAAGGTGTAAGCCTATAGGGCATTTATGTATGCTGAACTCTTTTGTACTATTAACATTATGAAATGAAAGGACTTTACACTCTGATTCATGCAGTTATTTATATACATTTGGGTTAAGTTTATGGTCATATTTTGGGGGCGTTACACCAACTGTGATTTTTTCACGTAAAATCGTTATGTCGATTTGTCTTTGATTATTTGATTGAGATTGCTATTTACTGCTTAAAATTGATACATAATCACAAATCAATATCTAGGGGATTTTTAGATTTTTCAAATACGATTGCTCATTTTTTTTTTCTTGTGTGAATTACCCTCACCTCTCTTGAATTTGAAAAAAAATACAGTTACCCTCACCCTTTTTATATAACTTCATCAAAAACAAACAAGGACTAGCTTATAAAGATGAAATTCTTACATATCTAACAAAAGGGTTGTAGGGCACGTAGTAGAAGAAGAAAACTCAAATCAAAATAGGCAACATTAACATTTACAACCCTATCTATAAATATACACTTTTTTTTGCAGTAACAACTGAGCTTGATAGGAGTAATAAAACACTTGGGCCATGAATTAAGAGTGTTTACATTTGGTGGACTTTGAGACTAATTTTGGTGATTAAAACTGTTCACTTTTTAAGATTACTAAGTAAAATATTCATGTAAAAAATCAAGATAATCAAACATCGATAAATATATGTTTGAATCGAGGGTAGGTCCACTATTTGACTCACCCTGAAACTCTTTTTACTGCTATCATATATTGCTATTATATATACATGTTCATCAAGTCCTTCCATTATAATTTTGAACACCCTGTTACTCCAACTTTGAACACCAAACAAGAAGTTTTTTGAATTTGAGAAACAAAAATCACCATAGTTTTAGCGATCCCAGTTTGACCTGACTCTTGTGGTAGTCCGGGCTCGGGTTTAATGCTCTCATATTGTTGTTTAATTTTTCATCCCTTGTATCTCTTTGAAATTGGCCTTTGGGTTGTTGTGGTTGCGTTTGGAACAGGTTGGTTGATTGTTTTTCCCAAACCTTGTTGTCTAGATTTTTGCTCCTCCGCTTGAGCGGTCATTTTTGTGCTCGAGCGGGTTGTGTATATTTTGGTCCTTTGCTCGAGCAGCCATTCTTGCTCTCAAACAGGATGTGCAAACTCTCAGTACTTTGCACGTCTGCAAAAGTACTGGACGGATGTTATTCACGCTTAAGCGGCGTTTCCTATGCTCGAACAGGTGGACGCTTGAGTGGCCTTTCTTGCACTCGAGCAGGTTGTCTGTTGTCTGCATAAATACTGAATGTAAGTATTCTATGCTCGAGCGGGCTACTTTTGCGCTCGAGCGGAACAAAACTTTGTGTCTGACGCTCGAGTGTCAACTCTTTCGCTCGAGCGGACTGTGTGCATATCAGATCGCGAAAAGCACTTTTTACATCACTTTTTCAGATCTATTTGCTCCAAAACCCTAAAGTGAGACCTTTTCTCCCTAAAATACTCCATCTCTCTACATTTTCATCTAGTTCTAGTGATTTCCTCACCCTAATCTCTTTGTTAAAAAGATAGGCCATCTCAAGATCTACATTTTGAACCGAATAAAGTTGGGTTAGAGCATCTTTGGAGTTCCACCTTTGCTTTGCTTGTCTTCTCTTCTTGAGCTAGGGATTTTCTACACTTTGTTATGGATTTTAACTTAGTTATTTGTGATTGTGTAACAATGGTGGTATTTGGGAGTAATTTGAGCAAACCTAGGGTTTGGGTGAAATGTAAAAGAGGGGTTTTTGGTGGAAATGAAATAAATGAACATGGGGTTTGAAAATTAAGTTTTGTTGTGTCAAAATGGGTGATTTTGGTACTTGGGTTGATATTTTGAAAAGGGGGATTTTTGCCCTAAAAAGACTATCATACCTATTTGTATAAATAGTTGAAATTGATGTTGTAGTCATGGAATGGAGTGAGTATTGGAATTGATGGTGGAATTGAACATGAAATGCTTCATACCCTTGGAAATTTTGATTAAATTATCTGTCTTGAGATTGTATATCTATTTAGAAATATTTGTATTGGGCTATCGGTGGAGGATAGCTTTGATTGTTTTAGAAATTACATGCGGATTAGGTAAATCAAAACTAGTCCATGGTTGATTATCATTGAATATGATCATGTTGAGAATACATTGTATATGTATGATTGTTTGGGAGGAGAAAAGGGATGTACTCCATATGTGTGATTAAGTGTCTAAATGCATTGCATATGTATGATTGTTTGGGAGAAGAAAGGGGATAGACTCCATTACAATTAAGTTGGCCAGAGTGTCCTAGGTGAACGTCCCGAAATTATACATGGGTGCAGATCTCGCAGATGAAATATCCGTAAAATGGCAAGTTGACATTATACATGGGTGCCGATCCCGCGGACGAAATATCCGTAAAATGGCAATTGGAAGTGTTTATGTGTTGATAGTGAAATTGTTGAATCAATGAGTTGTAATCTCATTTTGATCATTGAGAAATAATGAAATTGGCTCATGTATTGAAATGAATTGGAGGAAAGTGAAATGGAATACAGACTTGATGTTTTTATGACTATGTATAGAAGTGCAAATATTTTATCCAGGACATTGTGTATGCACATTGCACTTAAACCTTTGTTAAATCTCATATATTGTATTAGATTATTTCTACTGGGTTGTGGCTCATCCTATTTGGGAAAAACATTTTCAAGTAATGATGGCATGCCTCCACCGAGGCAATAGCATTGGAGGAAATCTTTGGGAAGCAAGAACTTCTTGTTTTGCTATATTTTTGTATAGCCTAGGGCTAAATTTGTATGAGCTAGTCTCCTTTTGTTGTAACCAAGCCAAGACTTGGAAAGGTGTAAGCCCGAAGACATTTATTTATGTTAAACTCTTTTGTATTATTATCTTCATGTAATGAAAGGACTTTACACTCTGATTGATGTAATTGTTAATTATGCTTTGGATCATATTTACTGTATTATTTTGGGGGCATGACAATAGTAGAGGTTTAAATGGTTTATTTTCATCAAGATTAAAAAAAAAAAAATTGTGTCAAATTGAATTTTTCGGTTTGGTTGGTTGAGAAATTGAAACTGACTTCATGCTATAGTTTAGTTTGGTCAATTTAATATAAATGAGAGATTTATATAAGATTTTATAGAATTTGTAAGATCTTAATTGGAAATAAATGAAGAAAAATGATGAAATATATGATAAATATTGATATGTGGTTTCTTTTATATAATTTATAAAATTTAAGTTTTGAAATGTCTAATAAATATTTTTAGAGTCACCATTGGTTTGAATCGTATTTGTTTTAAAAAATGAGCAACAAATATAATTTTAAAAATAGCAATTCATTTTTTATGATATAAATGTGATTCAAACATGTAATTATCAATGTCTAATTATCTTGATTTTTTTCATAAATATCTTGGTCAATGAATCTTAAAAAATGAATGGTTCGGTTCAGTGAGATCGGCCCCAAAATGGGCCACCAAATCCAAACACTCTCTCAAATTAAGATGACCAACTTGAAAGAATCTAAACTCATATATATATATATATATATAATATCAATATCTATCAAGCTGCTTCTAATATTATTTTATAATTTTTTACAGAATATTAAGCGAAATTGATTTTTAGTGAAATAGTGGATAAATAATTTCATTTTTTGGTGGTACAAGTTTTTTGTGTGTCTGGTGTAAGGCCATTCCTATGTTTGGTACAAATATTATCTATCTTAGAGCTGCACCCACAAAAGAATTTTACAAAAAAAATAAAAAAATCAAGGGGGACTTGCGTATAAGTCTTAATAAGTGGGCTTATTATCCAATAGGTCTATGATAATTAATGGTGTTTTTCATCAATCGTTATTAAAAAATCGTTACTAGTTGTTAATTTTCAGCGACAGTTTGAAAATTGTCACAAAAAATGTCACTAATTATAAGTTTTACCGACAATTTTAAAAAAATCATCACAAAAAAATGTCATTAATTTTCAACTTTCAGCGACAGTTTAAAAAATTCATCACAGAAAAACATCACTAATTGTAAGTTTTAGCGACAATTTATAAAAACTGTGGAAAAAAAAATCACTAATTGTCAATTTTTATCGACATGCAAAAAATCGTGACAAAAAATTATTTTTAGTAATGATTTTACTAGGACTTATTTTCAATAAGAGTTGATAGAAATTAAGTCCAACTATTAGGACATATTGGTAGTTTACCCGAAAAGAAATCTATATTGCAATTATTTTATAAGTATCCCATTGAATTATATTTTTTCCAAACATTAACTGCTTTGATTTTTAATGGGGGATTTGGTCAAAGTCCTCTTATAATAAAACTTTAATGCTTTAATGACAAACTCAAAAGGTTTTTCTCAAAAGGTCCAATATATACCCCTTTTACTAAAATATTAAACTTTAAAATAATATAACTTTTGATCTAAATGTCGATTTTAATAACATTAGAATTTTTATAATCCACTCATCAATATCTATCAAATAAGATTCATGTTAATTATGAAATTCTTAAAACAAAATAATATATCATTACTATTAAAATTGATATAAACAGTAACATGTAACATATTATTCTGTCTCATAATAACATGCTATTCTGTCTCATAATAACATGTTATTCTGGTTCACAACAATATGCTATTTTGATTCGCAGTAACATTCTACTCCAGCAATATTGTCCAAGAAAAAAAAAATATTTATTTTGCCCTTACTCAATTATGCGCCGCCTCCTTAAGAGATTTATGAAGTAAGATAAATTGGACTGTCATTTTTATCAAACAATAATCCAATAGAAGGGTTTAGACTAAATTTCACATTTTTGGGGAATGCCCACGTCTGCCAAAATTTTTCTTCATGTTGTCTAATGTTGGTTCACAACCTCACTCAAATGGAAAACCCAAACGAAAGTCAAAGGCCCCCCAAAAAATAGTTCAACTAGTTACCAAACAATAGAAAAAGAGATTACTGTTTAATTACTAATTGGGCAAATCTATTTTGCAGTTAACTAAATTATTCATTGAAAATGATATGAAAGACAAAATTGATTATATAAGCTTAATAAGTAATTTTGTAGTTAAAAATGTAAGAAAAGTAATATTGAAGTAATATTTTGTTGCATTTAGATTAATTTGTACTGATTTATGGCTTTATTTTTTATTTGGTATTTTTCCCCCCGTTTGTTTTATATTGAGTCTTGCTAAGCCATGAAATAACAAAATCAAATTATTTAATTTTTATCTTTTTAAGTTCTTGTAATGATTTGTCAAGATCTTAATCTGTAGCGATTCCAGTTTTACCACTTCGCTGAGTATGTCGGGAGTTGAGCTACCCGGTTAGCTCACAGGGGTCTAGGGGGCAGTGCCTCTTGGCGGGTCCAAGGGCAGTGCCCTGGCGGGGGTCGATCTGTCCGGTTAGCTCGCGGGGGTCCAGGGGGTAGCGCCTTTTGGCGGTCAAGGCGATGCCTGGGTCGAGCCGGTCAACTCGGGGGGTCCAGGGTAGCACCCTTGGGTCCTAGGCGGCGCCCTAGTTAAGTTAAAGGCGCCCAAAACAAAAATGCAAAATGCATTTGAAGTTGCTTGTCCGCTCGAGCGGGAGAGCAAGCTGCATGTGCGGATTTCAGGGGAGAGTACAGCTTGCACATTTCTACAAAGGCAGGTGCAGGAGTGAGGTGCGGTGGGTTAGTGAGATCCAAAATTTTTTCCCTTTTCTTCTCTCTTTGCGCTGAAGTTGAATCACTTTTGTATATCTCTCTGTCTCTCTAAAAATATTTCCTCTCCCTTCTCTCTACATTTTCTACCAGAAACCTCACAAGATCTTTCATGTCTTCAAATCCTTTGGGATTTGGACCTAAGTTCTTCATCAAAGTTGGTTAGCTCCTCGAGGGCTTCGTTGTGTGCGGTGAAGAACGAGTTTGGACACCGTTGATTTTGGGAGTTTCATCTCATTTCTTCTTCAAAACTTGAGGTAGGGATTTTCTTAGAGTAATATATATATATTTGCAAGATCTAGATGATTTTCGAAATCATCCTTCGATAGCTTTGAAAATTGATTGTTAATTGAAGAAGTTGAGAGATTTTGAAAGTGAGTTTGTCTCTTGTTCTTTTAAAATGATCTTCTGGGTTTTGATCTTCGTTGATTGAAGAAAAGATGATTTTGGAAAGTTTTCTTTCAAAAGATTTGAGTTGTATAGTTTTTGTGAGAAAGCCTAGAATTTGGGGATTTTTTTTAAAGAGACTGAAAATCCATGAATGATATTGTTATATTTATTTTGTATGTCAAAATAAATGGATGTTTGGAAAATTTCTTATTTATATTTATATAAATGATGAATTTCCGGGAATATGAGAACTGTTGTTCATTTTGGAAATTATTGTTCCAAACGTTGAAATAGTCTTGAAATGACTAATAGTTGAGGATACTTGAGAAGATGAAATTGTGTTATTCCTTGGATGATGAATTTGAATAAAAGTATTTATATTCATCTTGTGTTATTGGCATATCAATTCATTTGATTACATTAAATTTTGAAAGTTGATTTAAAAACTTGCATTGAGAAAAGAATGTTGAGAAACAAGTTTCCATGAATTGGTTTTGGGATAAATACGGTGGTAAGTCTTGACAGGTGGTGTAGATGAAATTGAATAGGTGTCAAGCCTTCCAGATTATCGGTAAAAATGATGATTATAGGTGTCGAGCTTTCCGGTCAATCTTTGGTAAAAATGACAAATTGGTAGTACTTGTATAATCTACTTGCAGACACCAACCTAGGGATTACCAGAATCGTATTTACCGCCCTTGAAATAAATTGTTAAGTTTTGAACAATTGAAATTGCATGATATCATTGAGCATGATGGTTTTCAAAAGATGAAAATGTGATTTATCTTCAAAATGGGCATAGCATGGCATGTGCATTTCATCTCTTGAGACTTGTATAAAATGTATATACTTCGTTAAGAATTTCTTACTGGGTTTTATGCTCACCCTACGGGATTTTTGTGTAGGAAAAGATATGGTGATCCCACCCAACTAGGGGCGTGCAAGTATGTGTGTTGGGAGTACAATGCTCTCATTTTGCTGTGACTCTGTGTATAAGCCAAGGGCTGTGTTTGTATGGGTTTGAATAACTATTTTGTGTAACCAGGCTCAAGCCTTGGAAACTTGTAAACCCCCTTGGAGGTATTTATTTGTTTATTTACTTGTTGTTGGATTAATGTATTATTGCATTAAGAACTGTTGTATCATATAATGTAAGTTTGGAGATTAATATTCGGTTTTCCTTGAAAGAGCCATGATTGTTGTATTATCATTTGGGCTAGAAATTTGGGACGTTACAACTTGGTATCAGAGCTATCGGGTTTGAATACTTGGAGCTTGTGGAAAGTGGTTGTTTAACCACAATGAGTTCGTTTAGCATGCTTAGGAAGTGTTTTGCATTTTGTGACTATGTGATAACATGCTTATGTGACTAAATGGGTATTGGACTGGACTTTTAGGATGTTGTTTGCGCTTGTTAAATTCCTTGAGGTCTCATTAGAAGGGTACTTAATCAATACTCGTTCTACTAAGAATTCTTGGTTTTTCATGGGACGAATTTCATCGTAAAAACACTAGTCCGTATGTGTTTACACGACTAAGTGTTTATGTGGAGTGAAATTGAATTGTGTATATGGTAGAGAAATATATGGAATTGTTGTAGTCGAACGTGTGAGTCAAGTTATGAGCACATATGAGTTAATGTGCTAAATTATTTCTCTTGTGTCCTTTATTAGGGTGTTAGGAAGGGGTCAAGTTTGTGGTGGTAGAGGCGGAAGGCGTGGTAGGGCTCGCCGAGGTGTGCATGAGGTACTGGTCCATAGGGTTCTGGTGCAAGAAGAAGGGTTCGGCCAAGCTAATATGGCCGAGCAAGCAAGCCGAGCTAATGTGGCCGAGCAGGTGGGACAAGCAGGTCAAACCACAATGGGGGCCGTAGCTCGAGAAATGGCAGGGGCTTTAAGGGAGTCTATGAACTTGTTGAGGGTGGAGAATCAAGCCTGAGAGAACATCGCCGAGTCAAGGACGAGTTTCCTTAGTAGAGAGTTCTTGCAGGCCAAACCGGATGGGTTCCATGGTGGTCCCGAGCCCAAGAAAGCGGATGAGTGGCTCGAACAAACTGTGAAGACATTTGAGATGGTTCACATCGAAGGTAGTGAACTAAGAGTGACTCTAGCGAGTTACTACCTTAAGGGCGACGCGGGTCAATGGTGGAAATATGCCAAGGGTAGAGTGAAGCTGACATGGGAAGCCTTTGCGGTTGCTTTCCAAGATAAGTACATACCTCCCACTGCTAGGGAGAGATTGAGGCAAGAGTTTAAAGACCTCAAACAACTCGACATGCCCGTGGCCGAGTTTGAGGTGGTCTTCTCTAGTTTGTCAAGATTTGCACCAGAGTTGGTGGCAACGGAAGAGCGTCGTTGCATTGAGTTTGAAAAGAAATTGAAAACAAAAATTATGTTCAAGTTTGTCAGAAATATGATTCGGGAATATGACTGTAAAACCCAAGTTTTGAATATTATTATTTTTGGATAGATTGGTAATTACATTAATTTATATGGGTCACTTAGTAATATCAAGGATTTAATTATGAGATGGCATTATTATTTCAATAACATAGGTGGCTAATTTTGTAATTTTGGAAAAGAAAGGAATATTAGGTCAAGTAGCCATCATGCCGTGGCTTTGTCTGGGAGAAGAAAACAAAAAAAAAACAGAGGGCTTGGGAGGAAGGCTGCGCAATGTTTGAAAAGTGGAAGAAAAAAAAAAAAAAAAAAACAAACAAACAAACAAACCAAAGTGAAGGAGGAGGATTTATAGAGTGGTGATTTTTCTTTATTCATCACTTAGGTAAGATTTATTTTATTGTATTCCTATCTATGATTTTAGTGTTAATATATCAATAGATGATTTTATGGGCATATATGATTAAATAATTATATTGATGTAGTCTATGTTGGGGTTCTTGATTTTGCTCAATTTTAGAGTGTATTTTGTATTCCGTTTGGGTGGTTCATATTTTGAGATTAATATGTGATAAGTTAGGTTTAATGGCCGTGTGTTTGTGGGATATAGGATTGATTTCATGCAATTACAAATTTTTATGTATATAAACAACAATAGAATAATATGGGTTGAGAATTTCTGAAACCGTGATGGCTTTGTTTTGATGCTAAATTGTGGGAGTTCTTAATAGGCAATTGGGTTAATTTATTTTATTGTTGTTACAAGAAGAGATAGATGGGTGCACATAATAATTGTTTATGCGGTGTAATATTTTATTAGGTTTGTGAGATTGAGGTGGATCTTGGTAATTTGAGATTAGCTTGGGAAATATTATTTTAGCTGTTTGAGGTAAGTAACCCTCTATCACTGTTGGTTTATTTTTATTCCTATCGAACCGTTTAAAATCATAAATATTTATTCATAGCTTTCTTGTTCTCTTAAAATAAAATATGGGTCAAGTATAAAACAACATCGAATATTATTATGAAAGTTATTTGAATATTTTGTGAAATTATTCTGAAAATTGTACCCAGTGTTTATTCCGAAAATATCGAATATTTTATTTAAAAGTTGTGTATTGTTTGAATTTTGAACATCACTATAGTCTGACTATGATTTGGACCCTGGCCAATGGGGGTTATTTATTGGCACAGAAACTAGTTTCTTTTGGGGCTTTACCACCGGCCTAGGTGTGGTTCTGGGCCTTGTCACGGGCTAAGTGACCGTAGTCATTAAGACTTGGGTTTTGTGAATCGAATCATTGAACCATCTAAATATCGAACCATCGATTTGAACAATGAATTACTTTGAATTATCTTGTTGGCTTTTCATTTAAAATGTATTGTACATTGTTTATTTTTAGCTATGAAACCATCTTACAAATAATTGTTCATTTATTGAATCAGAGAAAAATTTATATTTATTGGTTATCGATTTATTTATTTATTTATTTTTGTATACTTGATCCAATTTGGCGGTGATGGTTGGTTATTCTTGGGCTATCTAGCTTACCCTTATTTTTTGATTGAAGAGTAGAGGCTGTGGGATTTTTACATATGGGAGTCTTAGAGTAGGGCTATGGATTAAGTACTTGGATTATTATTTTGTTAATGGATTTTAATAGTGGACTTGGTGGAAATTATCATAATGTGCCAAGAGTAGAACTATGATTTAAGTACTTGGATTATTGTTTTGTTAATGGATTTTGTTAGTGGACTTGGTGGATAATTTCATACGATAAAAATAATCAATTTTTGTGGATTTTAGCATTATGACAATTTAAGGATTTATTTGAGTATTTTACATTGTGGGTTATGTGATTGGATTCTTAGCCTTGCATGCTCACTTTTATGAGTGTGCAGCGTTGTCATGGAGCTTGGGGCGTGACGATTTTGTGGTATCAGAGCCAGGTTGTAATTTTAAAGGTTGGTATAGAATAGTAGTGAGATTGGGTAGATGTATGATTGGGAACGATTATAATTTGATATAATGTTTATTTTATTTTATTTTATTTTTTTATGTTATAGGAGCTTGAGAATAAAATAAGATGAGGTTTTATTATTGATGCATTTAGGTTGCGATGGAACATGAGGAGACATTGGCAAATATGGCTAGGAATACACGCTAGAGTCAAGTGAATCGACGGACTGGTAATAACAATCAGCGAGGGAACGTGACTACCAATGGTAGTGGTTCTCAAGCAGTCGGAGGAAATCAGGGGCAAGAGTTGGGACAACAAGAACAAGCTGCAATCCCCAATCCAATTGAAATGGTTCAAGTGCTTCAGACGTTGGCCGGGGTGGTGCAACAACAAACCACCATAGGGAATAACTTGACTAGACTTATGGAGCAACAACGGATGCGACGGTGTTGGGCCACAACCAAGGCCACGTTGTAACATTACTGAGTTTAAGAAGATAGCCTTGGCATTTGACGGAGCCACAGACCCTTTGGAGGCTGAAAAATGGTTGATAGAAATGGAAAAGTTGTTTCTCGTTTTTGAGTGTACGGATGATCAGAAGGTGACCTATGCTACGTGTATGCTACAAGGGATAGCTAATGATTGGTGGCAGATAGAGAAGCGCATACACGAGCACGATGTCAACCCCTATACATGGGAAAGGTTTAAGAATGCATTCAATGAGAAATACTTCCCTAGGAGTGTTCGTCTACAAAAACAGAGGGAATTTTTGAAGTTAGAGCAAGGGAATAAGACGGTTCACGAGAATATGAAGCCGAGTTCTGAAGTTGTCTAAATTTGCATCAGCATTTGAAGCAGACGAGGATAGCAGAGCACGGAAGTTTGAAGGTGGGCTAAGAACGAACATTATGCAACAGGTGGTTCCTTTCGAGTTACCTACTTTTGGAGCAGTGTTGAATAAGGCTTTGTTGGTTGAGAGTGGCCTCACTAGAGCCCAAGAAGAGAAAGAAGAGAATTATAAAAAGAGGCCTAGTTCTTCCAACTTCCAAACTAACAGTTCGAAGGGCAATGCTAAGAGACAAAACACTTCTTTGGTTGGGAGTTAGGGAAGTCGAACTATGGGTAGTAGTGTTGACAAGAAGAATGATCAGGTACAATGCACTAGGTGTAATGGATTCCATCGGGATAGTGAGTGTCGTTGGAATACTGGGGCTTGTTTCTCTTGCGAACGAGGGCCTGAGATAGCTGATTGCCCTCACCGGAAGGGGCATGAGATTGAACAGAAAACATGGACAAATAAAGGAGCATCAACAGACAAAGGGTCTTCAGGAAGTCAAAAGAAAAATGGAGGTCATAAGCCAAAGACTCAGGGTCGAGTGTACGCACTCACGCAACAAGATGTCCAGACTTCCAACACGGTGGTGTCAGGTACTGTTTTAGTGTCTTCTGTTTATGCACATGTGTTATTTGATTCTGGCGCTACAAATTCATTTGTGTCTATGGGATTTGTTGAGAAACATGGATGGAAATGTGTCTCTAGAGAGATTGACTTATGTGTTGAAACCCCGATAGGAGGTGTTATGGTTGCTGACTTAGTTTGCAAATCTCGTGTGGTTAATATAGATGACAGAAAATTGCTTGTAGACTTAACTGTTTTAGATATGCGGGACTTTGACATAATTCTTGGAATGGATTGGTTGGTAACCAATTATGCTTCTGTTGATTGTCGAGGCAAAAGGGTAGTATTTCAGATTCCTAATCAACCAGAATTTTGTTTTGTGGGTAGTGGAGTTAACACTCCTCTTTTGGTAATCTCAGCTTTGCAAGCTAGACGGTTGTTAAGGAATGGTTGCGAGGGCTATTTAGCTTCTGTGAGAGATACCCGTGAGACTGAATTGAAGTTAGAGGATATTCTAGTTGTGAAGGAATTTCCCGATGTTTTTCCTGAAGAGTTACCGGGGTTGCCACTAGATAGAGAAATTGAGTTTGCCATTGAATTGATACCCGGTACGGGTCCTATCTCCAAGGCTCCATATCAGATGGCTCCAGCAGAGTTGAAAGAGTTGAAGGAACAGTTACAAGAGTTACTAGATAAGGGCTTTATTAGGCCTAGTGTTTCTCCTTGGGGTGCGCCCGTTTTATTTGTGAAAAAGAAGGATGGTAGTTTTCGCCTTTGCATTGATTATCGAGAGTTGAACAAGGTGACAATCCGAAATAAATATCCTTTGCCTAAGATAGATGACCTATTTGATCAGTTGCAAGGAGCACAAGTCTTTTCTAAGATTGACCTTCGTTCTGGCTATCATCAGTTGAAGGTTAAGACGGAAGATATACCTAAGACAGCCTTCCGAACTAGATATGGGCATTATGAATTTTTAGTGATGCCATTTGGGTTGACCAATGCGCCTGCAGCTTGTATGGATTTAATGAACAGAGTATTTAAACCCTTCTTAGATCAGTTTGTGGTAGTTTTTATTGATGACATTCTTGTGTACTCGAAGAGTAAAGAGCAGCACGAAGAACATTTGAGGATAGTGTTGCAGATATTAAGGGAGAAGAAATTATTTGCTAAATTAAAGAAGTGTGAATTTTGGCTAGAGAGTGTATCATTTTTGGGTCATGTGATATCTAGAGATGGGGTGTCTGTTGACCCGAAGAAAGTGGAGGCGGTGGTAGAGTGGAATAGGCCTACTAGTGTCACTGAAATTCGTAGCTTCTTGGGTTTAGCAGGTTATTATAGAAGGTTTGTTGAGGTATTTTCTTGAATTTCTATGCCTTTGACTCGTTTAACACAAAAAGGGGTTAAATTTGAATGGTCTGATGATTGTGAGAAGAGTTTCCAGGATCTAAAGAGTCGATTAGTGTCTGCTCCAGTACTTGTAGTTCCGTCCGGAGATGAAGGTTTTACCATCTATAGTGATGCATCGAAGATGGGCTTGGGTTGTGTCCTGATGCAGAATGAGAAGGTAGTGGCATATGCGTCTAGGCAATTGAAGCCATATGAGCAAAATTATCCTACGCATGATTTAGAGTTGGCTGCCGTGGTGTTTGCATTGAAAATCTGAAGGCACTACTTGTATGGGGTGAAATGTGAGATATTCACTGATCATAAAAGTTTGAAGTATATTTTCACTCAAAAAGAATAGACTATGAGGCAAAGGCGATGGTTGGAGCTATTAAAGGACTATGATTTGACTATCAATTATCATCCTGGAAAAGCCAATGCAGTGGCAGATGCCTTGAGTAGAAAGACCCCGAGTAATTTGGCTACCTTGATCACTGACCAAAAGAATATCTTGGAGGACTTGCAGAGGTTGAATATTGAGATTAGATGGTATAGCCATGGAGTGCAGTTGGCAAACCTTAAAGTTCAACCCACATTGATTGATAGAATTAAAGATGCTCAAGGAAGAGATCCTCAGTTGCAAAAACTTAAAGCTGAAATGGAAATAGGGCTACAGATGGAATTTTGTATGCATAAAGATGGAACCTTGAGATTTGGAGAGAGGTTGTGTGTGCCTAATGATTTGGAGCTCAAGAGAGAAATCCTGAGAGAAGCTCACAGTTCAGGATATACGGTACACCCAGGGAGCACTAAAATGTATAAAGACTTGAAGAGGAACTTTTGGTGGAATAATATGAAGATGGAAATTGCTCAGTATGTTGCTCAATGTTTGGTATGTCAACAAGCGAAAGTTGAACATCAGAGACCTGCAGGTAAGTTACAACCTCTTCTTATTCCCGAGTGGAAGTGGGAACATATTACCATGGATTTTGTGACAGGGTTGCCTAGAACCCAAGGTGGTAACAATGCTATTTGGGTTATTGTTGATCGATTGACCAAATCTGCTCACTTTCTAGCTTTTAAGGTGGGGTTCTCATTAGAGAGGTTTGCAAAATTGTATATCAAGGAGATTGTGAAGTTGCATGGTATTCCGGTGACCATAGTGTCTGATAGAGATAGCGGATTTGTATCTATGTTTTGGAGGTTTGCATCTGACTTTGGGTACTAAGTTGAATTTTAGCACTGCCTTTCATCCTCAGACTGATGGACAGTCAGAGAGAACTATTTAGACCCTGGAAGACATGTTAAGGGCTTGTGTTATTGATCTTGGAGGTTCTTGGGATGAGCATTTGGCCTTAGTGGAATTCTCTTATAATAACAGCTATCATGCGAGCATTCAGATGGCACCATATGAGGCTTTGTATGGACGGAAGTGTAGATCACCTATTTGTTGGGATGATGTGGGCGAAAGGAAGTTGTTAGGGCCTGAGATTGTGCAACAAACTATGGACAAGATCAATCTTATTAGAGAGCGACTTAAGACCTGAGTAGACAGAAAAGTTATGCAGATAACAGGAGACGCGATTTGGTGTTTGGGGTTGGAGACCATGTGTTCCTTAAGGTGTCTCCTATGAAAGGAGTAATGAGGTTTGGTGTTCGTGGTAAATTGAGTCCTAGATTTGTTGGGCCATTTGAGGTTTTAGATCGAATTGGTGAGGTAGCTTACAGACTTGCCTTACCACCTTCACTAGCTGGAGTTCATAATGTTTTTCATGGCTCAATGTTAAGGAAGTATATACCGGATCCTAGTCATGTGATTGATCATGCACCGTTGCAGTTTAAGGAGGATTTGACATATGAGGAACACCCTATACAAATTATTGATAGGAAGGAACAGGTTTTGAGGCATCGAGTCATCCACTATGTTAAGGTTCAATGGAGTAATCACTCAGAAAGAGAAGCAACTTGGGAACTCGAGGATGAAATGAAACGAAAGTATCCCCAACTTTTTGAGACTTCATGTATGTCAAATTTCGAGGATGAAATTTCTTTTAAGGAGGGAAGGATGTAAAACCCAAGTTTTGAATATTATTATTTTTGGATAGATTGGTAATTACATTAATTTATATGGGTCACTTAGTAATATCAAGGATTTAATTATGAGATGGCATTATTATTTCAATAACATAGGTGGCTAATTTTGTAATTTTGGAAAAGAAAGGAATATTAGGTCAAGTAGCCATCATGCCGTGGCTTTGTCTGGGAGAAGAAAACAAAAAAAAAAAAACAGAGGGCTTGGGAGGAAGGCTGCGCAAGGTTTGAAAAGTGGAAGAAAAAAAAAAAAAACAAACAACAAACAAACCAAAGTGAAGGAGGAGGATTTATAGAGTGGTGATTTTTCTTTATTCATCACTTAGGTAAGATTTATTTTATTGTATTCCTATCTATGATTTTAGTGTTAATATATCAATAGATGATTTTATGGGCATATATGATTAAATAATTATATTGATGTAGTCTATGTTGGGGTTCTTGATTTTGCTCAATTTTAGAGTGTATTTTGTATTCCGTTTGGGTGGTTCATATTTTGAGATTAATATGTGATAAGTTAGGTTTAATGGTGGTGTGTTTGTGGGATATAGGATTGATTACAAGCAATTACAAATTTTTGCGTGTATATAAACAACAATAGAATAATATGGGTTGAGAATTTCTGAAACCGTGATGGCTTTGTTTTGATGCTAAATTGTGGGAGTTCTTAATAGGCAATTGGGTTAAATTATTTTATTGTTGTTACAAGAAGAGATAGATGGGTGCACATAATAATTGTTTATGCGGTGTAATATTTTATTAGGTTTGTGAGATTGAGGTGGATCTTGGTAATTTGAGATTAGCTTGGGAAATATTATTTTAGCTGTTTGAGGTAAGTAACCCTCTATCACTGTTGGTTTATTTTTATTCCTATCGAACCGTTTAAAATCATAAATATTTATTCATAGCTTTCCTGTTCTCTTAAAATAAAATATGGGTCAAGTATAAAACAACATCGAATATTATTATGAAAGTTATTTGAATATTTTGTGAAATTATTCTGAAAATTGTACCCAGTGTTTATTCCGAAAATATCGAATATTTTATTTAAAAGTTGTGTATTGTTTGAATTTTGAACATCACTATAGTCTGACTATGATTTGGACCCTGGCCAATGGGGGTTATTTATTGGCACAGAAACTAGTTTCTTTTGGGGCTTTACCACCGGCCTAGGTGTGGTTCTGGGCCTTGTCACGGGCTAAGTGACCGTAGTCATTAAGACTTGGGTTTTGTGAATCGAATCATTGAACCATCTGAATATCGAACCATCGATTTGAACAACGAATTACTTTGAATTATCTTGTTGGCTTTTCATTTAAAATGTATTGTACATTGTTTATTTTTAGCTATGAAACCATCTTACAAATAATTGTTCATTTATTGAACTGTAGAAAAATTTATATTTATTGGTTATCGATTTATTTATTTATTTATTTTTGTATACTTGATCCAGCTGGCAGTGATGGTTGGTTATTTACTGGGCTATCTAGCTTACCCTTATTTTTTTCAGATTCTGAAGAGTAGAGGCTTGTGATTTTTACTTATGGGAGTGCCGAGTAGGGCTATGGATTAAGTACTTGGATTATTATTTTGTTAATGGATTTTAATAGTGGACTTGGTGGAAAATTATCATAATGTGCCAAGAGTAGAACTATGATTTAAGTACTTGGATTATTGTTTTGTTAATGGATTTTGTTAGTGGACTTGGTGGATAATTTCATACGATAAGAATAATCAATTTTTGTGGATTTTAGCATTATGACAATTTAAGGATTTATTTGAGTATTTTACATTGTGGGTTATGTGATTGGATTCTTAGCCTTGTATGCTCACTTTTATGAGTGTGCGGCGTTGTCACGGAGCTTGGGGCGTGACAATGACCATCTTGTGGAGACGACGACACACGTAGAAATTTCCATACAAGTCGAGGAGGAGAGGCTTCGAAGTTTGAGGTCTAGGGGCCAAGAGTCTCAAGGAGTCTATAGGCAGAATAAGAAGAGCAGGAACACCTATCCATCCTAGTCCCAACCATAGCAGTCTAGATCCACTTTTCCTTTGCCTAGTGCGGGTCCGGGAAAAAGTGCATTTAGTAGTTTCTCGTGTTTCAAGTGTGGCCAACCGGGTCACAAATCCTTCTCATGCCCACAGAAGGGAGGAGGACAGTTAATGTTACCACCACCTAACCGATCTCAAAGCCAGTCTCAGTCTCAAAATAAAGGTCAAGGGTTTAATTGTTATCAGTGTGGTCAGCCGGGCATATGAAGAGACCTTGCCCACAGTTGGAAGGCGCATCTGGTGCATCACGGTCGAGGCAGACTCAGAGGCACTAGTAGGCTCAATTAGTCCAAGCTTCGCGAGTTAATCAGGCAGCCACTTCGGCTCAGTTAGTACAACAGGCCTATTTTCTGAGAGGGGAGCAAGTTAATCAGGGGCCGCGAGGCGTCGTATCTTGCCGTGCGAGCGATTGCGAGAATCCTCGAGAGAGTATTTTGTTGTGTGTAATTATTTGGCTAATGTATTGATAGACATGGGTGCGTCTCATTCATTTATATCTACTGCATTTGTTTCTGTATTGGGGTTAGAGGTAGCACGGTTAGTGCCTCCACTCAAAGTAGAGTCACCTGTTAGGGGTACAGTTGATTTAGACCGGGGTTGTCATGATTGTGAAATAGAAGTTGCTGGGCGTCGACTTCCATTTGCTTTTGTGTTGCTAGATATGTCGAGTTTTGATATCATTTTAGGCATGGACTGGTTGTGTTCTTATCAAGCTGTGATAGATTGTTACCGTGAAAGAGTTACAGTGTGCACTTCGGGTGGTGATCGTTTCTATTTTCTATGGAACCGAGTTGATAGAGCCTTGTCGCCAGTTGTTGACCCTCATAGTAGGAGCAAGCTTAGTGGCCTTCTTGCAACTCTTTTAGATAATGAGAGTGACGGGGCTCGTGTTGAGTTACCAAGGGTAGTTTGTGAATACCCAGATGTCTTTCCAGAAGATCTTACTAGTTTACCACTTCACCGGGAGATCGAGTCCTCCATTGAATTAGTGCCTAGCACGGCACCGATTTCCATGTCACCGTATAGATTTGCACCCGCCGAATTGCATGAGTTGAAGATTCAACTCCAAGAACTTTTAGACAAGGGCTTCATTCGCCCTAGTATATCGCCTTGGGGAGAGCTGGCTCTTTTCGCAAAGAAGAAGGATGGGTCATTGCGGTTGTGTATTGATTACCGCAAGTTGAATAGAGTTACAGTTAAGAACAAGTATCCTTTACCTAGAATAGATGATTTATTTGACCAATTTAGAGGGTCTCGTTGCTTCTCAAAAATAAATTTGAGGTCGGGGTACCATCAGTTAAGAGTCCGGGAAGAGGACATTCAGAAGGTGGCCTTTCGTACTTGTTGTGGCCACTATAAATTCCTTGTAATGCCTTTTGGGTTGACCAATGCACCGACTTCCTTTATGGATTTGATGAACAGAATTTTTTGAGAATACTCGGACCGTTTTGTGGTCATCTTTGTGGACAACATCTTGATTTATTCAACCTCTGAAGAGGAACACGAGACTCACTTGCGGGTAGTGATGGGTTTACTTAGGGAGCACTAATTGTATGCCAAATTTGAAAAATGCGAGTTTTGGTTAACAGAGGTGAAGTTTTTGGGGCATGTAGTGTCTAGAGAGGGAGTGACTGTGGACTCCTCAAAGATAGATGCCGTACAGGATTGGGAACAACCCAAGAATGTTTTTGAAATCTGGAGTTTCTTGGGATTAGCGGGGTATTATTGATGTTTTGTAAGGGACTTCTCTAGACTAGCTGCACCTTTGACTAGGTTGACTAGAAAGGGTATCAAATTTGTGTGGAGTGAGGCTTGTGAAAAGTCATTCCAAGAGCTTAAGAATAGATTGACTACCGCATCGGTTTTGATAATTCTGGAAAGGGGTTTGAATTACACTGTCTATTGTGATGCGTCCGGGGATGGACTTGGTTGTGTCTTGATGCAAGAGGGAAAAGTTGTGGCCTACGGATCACGACAATTGAAAACTCATGAGAAGAATTACCCCACCCATAATTTAGAATTAGTGGCGGTGATTTTTTCCTTGAAAATTTGGAGGCATTACTTGTATAGTGAGAAATTTGAGATTTTCTCTGATCATAAGAGTCTGAAGCATTTTTTTTCTCAAAAAGACTTGAATTTACGACAACAAAGGTGGATGGAATTTATGGAGGATTATGACTTTGAGTTACACTATCATCCGGGGAAAGCCAATGTGGTGGCCGATGCTTTGAGTCGAAAATCTGTGAGTAGTTTGGCAAGTATGGCCATTCGGGAATGGGATATGCTAGATGTTATTGGCAAGTTTGATTTGCACTTGGGTGAGTCCGGAGAGAGGGCTACCTTGTTTACTTTGAATGCTCAACCTACCTTGTTTAGTAAGGTCATAGAGGCACAACGAGGAGACCGTGACGTGGAATCAATACGTGTTAAGATTTCCAATGGAAAGGAAGATAAAGGTTTGAACGTTCACTCAGATCTGAGTGTACGTTACCTAGACCGTTTGTTTGTACCAGAATCTTGTAGAGAGGAAGTACTTTAGGAGTTCCATCACTCACGCCTTGCAGTACACCGGGAGGCACTAAAATGTATCATGATCTTAGTCGTCAGTTTTGGTGGAGGGGTATGAAACGGGATGCCGCTTTATTTGTATCGATGTGCCTTACTTGTCAACAAGTGAAGGCCGAACACCAAAAACCAGTGGTTTTGTTACAACCCTTACCAATAGCCGAGTGGAAATGGGAGCGTGTTACCATGGATTTTGTAGTTGGGCTTCCTAGAACACAACGAGGCAATGACGCCGTTTGGGTGATTGTTGATAGGTTGACTAACTCTACCCATTTCACTCCGATGTGCACCAGCGACTCAGTTGAACATTTGGCAGAGTTGTACATTAGAGGGATAGTTCAACTTCATGGAGTCCCTGTGACTATTGTGTCAGATAGGGATCCTCGTTTTACTGCCCGGTTATGGCAAAGTCTTCAAGAGACATTGGAAACTAAGTTGACTCTTAACATCGCTTATCATCCTCAAACCGATGGACAGTCAGAACATACCATTCAAATTTTGGAGGACATGCTTAGAGCTTGTGTCCTTGATTTTAAGGGGCCTTGGGAAAGACACTTACCATTGATTGAGTTTGCTTACAACAATAGTTACCAAGCTAGTAGTGGGATGGCACCATTTGAGGCCTTATATGGCCGACCTTGTAGATCACCAGTTTGTTGGTCTGAAGTGGGTGATGCACCGTTACTGGGTCCAGAAATTGTTAGAGAGACAACCGAGAAAGTTGTTCTCATTCGGAAGAGGTTAGCTACAGCCCAAAGCCGACAAAAGAGTTATGCCGATAAGAGGAGACGACCTTTATCTTTTGAAGTTAGTGACCATGTGTTTCTAAAAATCTCACCAAGGCAGGGTTTGATGAGATTTGGTAAGAGTGGTAAATTATCTCCAAGGTTCATTGGGCCTTTTAAGATCTTAGAGCAAATTAGGGAAGTGGCATACCAGTTGGCTTTACCGCCACAACTTTCGGGAGTTCACAACGTATTTCATGTATCTATGCTTAAGAAGTATAAACCCGACCTTTCTCATGTTCTTAATTGGGTTGACTTGGAGGTAGATGAGGATGCCTCTTACGAAGAATGACCGGTTCAAATATTAGATACCCGAGAGCAAGTGCTACGGGGCAAAACTATACCGTTGGTAAAGGTGTCATGGAGACACCATGGGGTTGAAGAAGCGACGTGGGAACGAGAGGTGGAAGTCCGCTCCAAATATCCGGATTTATTTGAAAATGCTTAAGTTGATTTTCTTTGTAATATTCCCTAGTGTTGAGGGAAACGTATTTAAAGTTGTTAACCACATGTTGATATGCTCGTTGTTGTTTTAAGCATAAGGTTGTTTAGAGTTGCCATTACTTTTTGGGAAATTTCATGTTTATGCGTATTTGGGAGGTTGTTGTTAATGAGATAACCATGGTGGAAATGGTGGAATTTGGTTGAGAGTTAGTATTGTGATTTGAAAATGAAATAGCGTGGTTTTGATCGGTAGAAACCCTTTTGTTTGGGTAGTGGATTTGAAATTTCGGGGACGAAATTCTTTAAGGGGGGAAGGTTGTAGCGATCCCAGTTTTTCCACTTTGCTGAGTATGTTCGGGGTCAAGCTGCCTGGTCAGCTCGCGGGGGTCTAGGGGGCAGCACCCCTCGGCGGGTCCTAGGGCAGTGCCTTGGCAGGGTTGAGGGGCAGTGCCCCCAAAACAAAAATGCAAAATGCATTCGAAGTTGCTTGTCCGCTTGAGCGAGAGAGCAAGCCGTATGTGCGGATTTCAGGAGAGAGCATAGCTTGCACGCTGCTAAAAAGGCAGTCTTGAGTGAGTCTGATGGATTGGTGAGATTTGAAATTTTTTCCCTTTTTTTCTCTCTTTGGGCTGAAGTTTAATCACTTTTTTATATATCTCTCTCTCTAAAACATTTCCTCTCCATTCTCTCTACATTTCCTATCAGAAACCTCACAAGATCTTTGATTTCTTCAAATCCTTTGGGATTTGGACCTAAGTTCTTCATCAAAGTTGGTTAGCTCCTCGAGGGCTTCGTTGTGTGCGGTGAAGATCGAGTTTGGACATCGTTGATTTTGGGGGTTTCATCTTATTTCTTCTTCAAAACTTGAGGTAGGGATTTCCTTAGAGTAATATATATATATATATTTTTGCAAGATCTAGATAATTTTCGAAATCAAACTTCGATAGCTTTGAAAATTGATTGTTGATTAAAGAAGTTGAGTGATTTTGAAAGTGGGTTTGTCTCTTATTCTTTTAAAATGATCTTATGGGTTTTGATCTTCGTTGATTGAAGAAAAAATGATTTTGGAAAGTTTTTTTTCAAAAGATTTGAGTTGTATAGTTTTGGTGAGAAAGCCTAGAATTTGGGGATTTTTTTTTTAAAGAGACTGAAAATCCATGAATGATATTGTTATATTTATTTTGTGTGTCAAAATAAATGGATAGTTGGAAAATTTCTCATTTATATTTATATAAATGATGAATTTCAAGGAATATGAGAACTGTTGTTCATTTTGAAAATTATTGTTCAAAACGTTGAAATAGTCTTGAAATGACTAATTGTTGAGGATACTTGAGAAGATGAAATTGTGTTATTCCTTAGATGATGAATTGGAATAAAAGTATTGATATTCATCTTGTGTTATTGGCATATCAATTCATTTGATTAAATTAAATTTTGAAAGTTGATTTAAAAACTTGTATTGAGAAAAGAATATTGAGAAACAAGTTTCCATGAATTGGTTTTGGGATAAATACGGTGGTAAGTCTTGACAGGTGGTGTAGATGAAATTGAATAGGTGTCAAGCCTTCCAGTTAATATTGGTAAAAATGACAAATTATAGGTGTCGAGCCTTCCAGTCAATGTTGGTAAAAATGACAAATTGGTAGTACTTGTATAGTCTACTTGCAGACACCAACCTAAGGATTACCAGAATCGTATTTACCGCTTTTGAAATAAATTGTTAAGTTTTGAACAATTGAAATTGCATGATATCATTGAGCATGATGGTTTTCAAAAGATGAAAATGTGATTTATCTTCAAAAAGGGCATAACATGGCATGTGCATTTCATCTCTTGAGACTTGTATAAAATGTATATACTTTGTTAAGAATTTCCTATTGGGTTTTATGCTCACCCTACGGGATTTTTGTGCAAGAAAAGATATGGTGATCCCACCCAACTAGGGCGTGGAAGTATGTGTGTTGGGAGTACAATGCTCTCATTTTGCTGTGACTCTATGTGCAAGCCAATAGCTGTGTTTGTGTGGGTTTGAATAACCGTTTTGTGTAACCAGGCTCAAGCCTTGAAAACTTGTAAACCCCCTTGGGGGTATTTATTTGTTTATTTACTTGTTGTTGGATTAACGTATTATTGCATGAAGAACTATTGTATCATGTAATGTAAGTTTGGAGATTTATATTCGGTTTTCCTTGAAAGAGCCATGATTGTTGTATTATCATTTGGGTTAGAAATTTGGAGTGTTACATAATCTATGTACGCAAATTTTGGGTTGTTAGTGAGACAGTTTCAAACACTCATTTTTGAATTGTAAATAAAAAGAAAACCAAACTTAAAACACCTACATATTTGAAGTTGTCTAACAAATATTACAATTATTGATCCACATAGGGAAAAAAAAAATTTGAATTTTAGAATAATCAATGATTATTTTATTGATTACCTAAAAAATTCAAAACTTTTCTTATGTGATCTCCTCCCTTTTATTTTTATTTTTAATTTTTTTTTATTTTATTTTGAAGAAGGGTAAACATAGAAATTGAGCTACAATTGCAAATTAGCATCACTAAGGACCACAGAGGCTAAGAGAATGTGCTGCCTGCCTTATTACCAACCCTTGGAGTATGAGAAACGCAGAAGTTTCTTAAGCCCATGCTTGCCTCCACAATCTCTTGCACAATATGGCCAAAATCTGATAGCAAATACTTGCTCCCTTGAATAGCCTTGACAATGGACAGCGCATAAGTTTCTTTTGTTTCTAATACTGTTTCTTTAATAGTTCTCCAAATAATGTATTTTATGATAGAATAATATACGAATAGATTATTTTTTTTATTATTATATAAAGCGATATGAATTTATGTGATCATTTTATTTTTAATCAAAACATCTATTATTATAATTATAGTTTTAAAAATGTTATGGATACATTATTCTAAGCTATTTCTATTTAAATTTTCTAGTTACAAATCAATTAACATGGTATCACTAGCCAATTAAATCTTGTAAATATATCTATCTATCTATCTATACTATATATTAACCAAAAAGGGGGTTTTTAACCCCAAGGCCTGTGGGAGCTTCAATATCCCACTTTGAATTTTCTAAATTTTTTATTAAAAAAAAAAACTCAGTATTTATTAACTTTTTTCAATCCACATGTCTTTCCACATGCCTGCATTTATTGATTTGGTCAAAATCCATTGATCAACATTTAAAATCCCCTATACAAATAATTATAGATACCCTTTTCAACTTCTCACATACGCTATGGTTAGTGATAAGATTGTTAAATTATTTTTATAAAAAATCTTAAAAAGGCATAATTTATATATTAAAAAAAATCTAAAACAAATATAAATACCTATAATTATCTCGTGCATAGCACGAGTGATAGGCTAGTATATATTAAGGAAAAAAGGGTTTCTAACCCCGAAATCTTGTGAGAGTTTCAATATCTCAATCTAAATTTCTTGATTTTTTGATTTAAAAAAAAAAAAACCTTACCATTTATTAACTTCTCTCAACCCCCAAACCTTACCCTTATAATAACACTTTAATGCATTAAGAACAAGCATAAAAGAAATAAAAAATGCTAGAGATCCCAGTACCAAAATTTCTACCAAATGTCTCACATGTGTGGGGGACCCACATGGGACCCACATGATGTGGGTCCCACACCCATGTGAGACATTTGATAGAATTTTTGGGGTCTCTAGCTGTAACGCCCTCATAATAATACAAATAAACCCAACATTCATGACATCCATAGATATAAGAGAATAAAACATATTTCCATTTATCAGAGTATTCATTACAAAAGTATTACATGTTGACATCAAAAGTAAATGCCCTACCGGCTTACAACTTTCCAAGTCAATACTTGGTTACAAAAAGAGAGTACTAACTCAAAAACACATTAAGCCCTTGGCTTGAATTTACATGTATTACCAAAATAACAAAATAACCAAAAGAGTCTTCAACTCCCAAAACCTCCCAAGCTACGTCTTTGGAGGTGGCATATCATCTGAACCTGAAAATGATGTCCCATATAGGGTGAGCCAATGCCCAGTAGAGATATACTAAACCAATTATGAGCATTAACTAAAATATTAGCATTCAACAGATGGTTACCATTTATAAACCAACTTATAATACTTTTCAATTCAACAACAAATACATCCATTTTTCATTCCACTTTCCTTAACTTATACAACTTTGATTCATAAACATGGCTCAAAACCTGGCCAAACAAATAAATGAGACTACAACTCATATTAAGACACTTCCTTTATCCATAACCGAAATGAGACTACAATTCATATTAAAACACTTCCATACTTCAATTATCTACGTTATGCAAACGCAATTAAGATTTCAGGACTTTCACCCTAGACACTCCAGCCAACTTAGTTATCAATGGAGTCCATCCCCTATCTCCTCCCACACAGGTTTGAGAGTACATCCCCTATCTTCTCTCAAACCTTGGAGTACATCCCTTATGTCCTCCCAAACAATATACATATTCAATGTATTTAAACACTTATCATATACAATGACCAATCAATACACATATTTGATGTATTATTCTAACCGTCATATTCAATGACATATTCCAGGTGATTAGTTTCAGTTTTCCCTGATCAACATACAGTGTCTACAACAATCAAGACTATCTTCCACCGATAGCCTAAAACAGTTATCTCTAACAGATAATAAATTTATCAAACAGATAAAATACCAACATTTTCATAGGTGAGTGATTTATTTATCCAACTACACCATTCAATTCCATAATTTCCCAATTTCATGATTTTCAACTCAATTTCATAATTCCATATTTTTCCCCAAATTAATTATGCAACTTAATTTATCACATTAATTAGGACATTTTCGCTTTTTCTCAACTATTGATCCTAAGACCAAATTCCACCAATTTGACCCACAAACTCATAATCCCAAGGCCTTATATGCACATGGAGCTTTAAAACACAAAACTCCTCTTTATATGATTTCAATATAAACCCTAACTTTCCCAAAATTACCATAATCCACCATTTATACAAAATACATAATATCTATGTCAAAACCCATAGAAAGGAGTAGGTTATCCCTACCTTAAGTGTAGAAGACGAGCCTAGCAAGAGAAGAACTCCAAACACGCCGAAATCACTTTCCATTCGGATGAAAATGGAGGTCTTGAAGAGCCCAAGCTTTTTAATGAAGGAAGGGGGGTGAAGAGATCACTTGATCTTAGCTAAAATGTAAAAAGAGAGAGAGAGAGAGAGAGAGAGTTCTAGAGAGAGGAACTCTCAAAATAGGGTTTTGGAAAGTTAGAGAGAGAGAGAGTGTGTGACGAAAAAGTGATTTAAAATATCACAGTCACGATCTGATAGACGTATAGTTTGCTCGAGCGGAGAGTAATACGCTCGAGCGTAAGACACAAAAACTAGACCCGCTCGAGCGCAAATATACTCGCTCGAGCGCCAAGGCACAACAGCAAAACACCACCTGCTCGAGCGCAAAGATATTCGCTCGAGCACAGAATACACTCCCCTAGTATTTTTACAGACTTCAGACACCCGCTTGAGCGTAACAATCGAGCTCAAACTCGCTCGAGCGTAAGGTACTCTGCTCGAGCGTGGAAAACACTTCCGCAGTACATTTGCAGACGCACAAAATGTTGAAAGGAAGCAAACTCCGCTCGAGCGCAACAAGACCTACTCGAGCGGATGATCAAAAATCTGGGCAACAAGATTAGAGACTAAAACTCAACCAACCTGTTACAAACCTGCCCAACACATCCCAAAACTCAAATGCAAATAATTAAAGGACGGAAATGAAACCTATACAACAACAGACATCTACGAAAGTCAGGAATACAATAACCAATGGAGGGAAAACCGGGATCGCTATAACCTCCCCCCCTTAAAGAATTTCATCCCCGAAATTAAATATAAGTTTCAAAATTGTGATTTTTCAATTCTCAACAATATTACAATTCAACATTCCACATCCTAACCCATTACCAGTCATCCCATCTCTATTCAAGAGGCAATTCACAATATAATTCAATATGCATTATCAACATGTTTTTCTTTGAAATTCAACAAATTCCAATACCATATTCCACCATTCCATAACATCTTCAGTATTAATGATATATTTGCATTTCTACAACACATTCAACATATACAATGCTAAATTTAAACTTCCATTTTCAAGGCATACTCAACCAAAACATATACAACATTCTTTGGGTTTATCAACAAAACAAAGTTTCCAATACATGATTATACATTAACAAACAAGTCCGGATATTTCTCACGGACTTCCAACTCGCGTTCCCAAGTGGCTTCCTCAACCCCATGATGTTTCCACAAAACTTTTACCAAGGGTATCTGTAGACACCGCATTTTTGACCGTCCTCAAGACTTGGACGTCATCGTTTGAATACTCGATGATCATCCATGTTTGTGTTCCTTTTGAGTTCTCGGAGGCCTCGACCGCGCGCCTTGCCTCAAGATCTCTCAACTTGCCTGTTTTGTGCTTGGTTGTGGACCAAACACTTGTGCTTTAGCTTCTAGGGGAAGATGGTGGCTTGTTGGCCAGCCCCTCAACCCATCGGCCAAGGCTTGAGGCCATCGACCTTGTTTTCTTGAAATCGGCCAAAAGTTTTGGCCGATCGGCACTATATTCGGTCGGCCGGCACTTATGTTGGTCGATCGGCCATGTTTGCTGGCCGAACCCTGTTCATCTGCTTTATACAGATATTTTATGCCAGTTGTCACAGCTGGCATCCACAATTCACCCCCTCCATACACGTGTATGGACGGATTTGCTCCTTTGCTTAGCTTCTCTTAGAAGCTTTAGAATTTGGAATTCTATAAAGAGGGAGCCCCTCCTCCCTCCTCAAGGGTTCAGAGAAAAACTGCTCTGGAGAGAATAGATATACTTTTGTATCTATTCTTCTTTGTTTAGTCTTGTTTTGTGTTCAAAAGTGTAGTATTGTCTTACTATTACACACAAACACCAAGTAGAACACCATCCTTGTTTGCTGAGGTGCTAGGGAGTTGGTGTTAGAGTTCTTGGGGTGTTTTTGATCAGAGAAAGTTACTGGAGTGGTGTTCTTGAAGGTGTTCTTCAAGGGTGAGCATTCTTGCTTTTAATACCCCATTCTTACTTAAGCTTTTAACACTTCTTGCTTATTGTTTTAAGCTTAGCTCTTAATTGATAAAAGTTCTGTTTTTACATACTTTTGATCTTTGTTTAAGGTCACTTTTGTGTTTGGGGTTGTTTACCCCCTCTTCGGCCTTGTTTGGCCTTGTTCTTGTGCTTTATTTTTAAGCTTTGAGATCACCTTGTTTTGGCCTTGTTCTTGTGCTTTATTTTTTAGCTTTGAGATCACCTTGTTTTAGCCCTCTCAAAAAGGAGAGGGTCAGCCCCTCTCCTTGTTGTCTTGTATGCTAGTATAAATGGCTTATATTGGTAGCATGTTTGCTTAGCATGTTTTAGCTCCATTTCAGCAAGTATTTGGTGTTATTTTGTCATGCTATACCTCTGTTTTGAGTTGGTTTTGTTGGCTCTTACATGCTTCATGTACTTGCCTTGCAATCCTTTCATTAGACTTAACATGCATCATGCTTTAAGCCATGTTTGTAGCATGATTTTGGCTCGACTCCATGAAGCTTTTAGCCTTGTTTTACCATGCTAGAGCCCTAATTTGAATTGTTTTGATCATATATGCCGTGCTTTGTATAGCTACCATATAATCTAGCTTGTTAGCTTTGAGTGTCCAAGTCACTAGCATGCTCTACTTGCAGCCATTTCACTGATTTAGCATCACTTGTTATGTTATTTCAGTGCATATAGTATGCTCATATACTTGCACTTATCACTCCTTCAATGTTTTAAAGAGTTGATGTTTTATGCCTCTTGAATGGATCATTGTGTATGCTTCCATGTTTAGGTCTTTTGGATGCCATCTAAGTGTGTTTTTAGTCTTGTTTGGACCTGCTTTAGGACTGTTTTGGTTGTCCTTGGCTCTTTGGGGCTTGGTTCATGTGGCCTTAGTATAAGCTCCTTGGCTAGCCCTAAGCATTGAGCCTTATTGCATACCATGCTTGCATTGTTTGGTTGATTTGGCATCATTCCATGCTTATTTTCAGAGCTTATAGTGTTGTTACACTTCCACTTTTGTCACTCTTTGAGCACTCTTGAGAGTTGTGCTTTTAGGCGTAAGTGATGGACCAATATGTGTGCATGTTTGTCTTGCATTTTGGTGCCTTAGTCTTGGTGTTTTTGGCCACTGATTTTGGCATGGCTAAGTTCTACCCATGTTAATTTAAGTCCATCTTGGCATGTTGTTGCATGCTTGTCTTGTATGTTGTTGCATGCTTGCTTCATTTTGCATGTTGTTACATGCTACACATGTTCATATGTTTAGGTTGTATACCTATTGCATATTAGTTGTATTGCATCATATTATTGCATGTTATTGCATTTTTGTTGTTGGTATTGTTGTTGCATACCTATTACATTGTATGCATGCATGTTTGCATGCTTAAATTTCATATTGTTGCATGCTTACTAGTTCGCATGTTGTCAGATGCTTGAATGCTTAGGTTGCATAGCATTGTGTGTGCATTCCCTTGCCTCTTGATCAAGCATGATAGAGGTTTGGGGCCCTTATGTGTTTTGTGCATTTCATTTGATATTGAATTGTACATTTGGCTCCTTTGGCCATCATGCATTGAAATGCGTGATTGGTGGCCCGAGGGTCGATGACTACACTTCTTTGAGTCTCAAACATGATAAGGAGGGTGGTCGTGCAAACATTGTCTTGTAGATGTATTGCCATGCTCTGTTTGTCCTCTGCTGCAGCAATACAGCATTTTGCAGGAAGAAATGGCCGGTCGGCTACTTTCAGTGCCGATCGGCTAACCATGGTTGGCCGATAGCTTCATAATTGGTTGATGGCACCTTCCCATTGGCCGGTGACCACTCCTCTTGGCCGATGGCTTCTCACAGTGTATAGGAAGTGATTCTGGAGCATCACAGAGACTTGTGTAGTCTTCAGAGGTACAAAACAGTGCAAACAGAGGCAACATGTAGCATGGCAATGGATTTCCGAGCGAAGCCGACCAGGCACGCATGCATCCCTCGTCACGAGGCCATTTAAGTGTTTTAATAACTTAGAATGGTTATTTACTTCGATTTGGTTGTTTAATTAATTAATTAGCTTGTTAGTTGATTAGTTAGTTTATTTTTATTATTCTTTCGGATCCTCCATCGAGAGGGCGAATTTTGTAATAAGTGTGCGTGAGTGTGTGAATGTCTTCTAACCCCACGTTTTTCTCCCTTTTACTTATCTGCTTTCAGTGGTTGGTTTTAGGGCATGTTTCAATTAGCATACTTATGCTTGCATGTTTCCATCATTCATCTGTCTTGCATGTACCGGGCTCGGTGCATCATAATAACTACATTGTATTTCAATTCCTATTTGAATACATGTATCAAGTTGCATCTCATATGCCATCTTAGAATAGCCGAGCCTATTTCTAGTTGCATTTTGCATGTGTTGCATTAGCCATCTTAACATTAGCTAGGATCATGCATTGATTACTAACTAGTTTCTTGTTTTGGCTAGGAGTACTAGGTAAGCTTTTATGCTTTAGCATCTTGCATGAATGTGAGTGTTGCCATGAAAGCATGCTTGCCATGAGGCTATTTGCTTATGTGATTTAACTGCCTGAATGCTCGTGGGTGAAGGTTGGATTACTTGAATTGGAACAATTCATCGAAATGCGAGTTTTAAGCCCACTTGAGAGTGGCAAAATCATGTTTTCTAAGCCCACCCGAGGGTGGCAAATACACGTCTTAGCCTACTTGCGAGTAGCAAATTCAAACCATTTTCAAACAAATATGCGATGCTTTGTTCCAAATTAGGCGATCTAATCTATACTTGTGTGTTGTGCGCATGACATAGTAATTCTAGCTAATTAACCGGAATAAGAAGACATGTGTTTTCAAAAACGAGATATCATGTTTAGTAGTGGCCGATCTTTGATCGAGCGAGCGGGGGTGCTCATAGATGACCTTCCCCAATCGTATGCAAGTTCTCGAGCCGAGGCAACTTTGGTGATGACGGACACGTGGCCTTAGGCAACGAGTCAGGGTTTCCTAAATTTCCCCAAAAATAAAACATTTAGGTGGCGACTCTGTATCTGGCAAAGCAGTCTATGTTTGGCACTTCTTTACAAAAATCTGTTTTCCAAAACGATTTGCCAGATTTGGACTCTTTGGTGATTTATCAATCTCACATCGCACATTGTGAGATCAGATTAAGAACCGTGACATTTGAGTCCGAACTGTAGCATAAGGCCCTCGGGGTGCGTCTACAGTTTCTGGCGACTCTGCTGGAGATTTAGAGAACTTGACTCGAACTCATGATATGTTGTTTTGACTACACTTATGTGTCTCTTTGCATTGCATTTGCATTGGTGCGCCTAGGACACCGTGTTTGCCGTATGCTATTCCTGAATGGTTTGCCGAAGGCTTGCTTTGAGAAGCGTGCCATATGGCTGACCGGTTGCGGGCTCTGCCACGACGGGAACACAAACCCCGATTTTACCGGGGCACCCTTTTTGACCATTCGACCTAGTGCATATCGGAATCCATAGTAACTATTCCAAACTAGGGCAGGTTGTTTACCCGATTATAGGTTGTTTGAAATCGCTGCATGTGTAGTGAAACCCTAGCTCCTGACAAAGTAGGATAGGGAAACCCTACCCCAACATAGTGGTGTTTTGGTTCTCATTTATTTGCTATGTGTTTTTAGAATGTGCCTCTACAGGGAATGCATATATCAGTTTGCAAGTCTGAGTATCAAGCATGCGGGCATCAATATTTTGAGAATCAGTTATATTTGCGAGTATCAGATTCAGTTTTGGGGCAGTAATTTGGGGAACAATGATCAGTGGTCGAATCTGATTATTCTAAGCTTACATACATTACGGTGAAATTAAATTTGAGATCTTTTGTTTTTCTCTTTTAGTTTAGAGATTCAGTTCAGAGCAACCAGTGTTCCCTTTGCTGAGGCAAGGCAGAGAAAAGCCAGTCAAGGCTCACCGGCTCATCAGATCCGTCAGTCACCAGTCACATCACCTTCGTTCAGTTCAGTAGACTCGTGATGACACAGAATTCAGAAGAAATTGTGGTTATGGCAGCCGCATTAAACCAGGGAATCGCCATGTAGAGTGAGACCGATGTTGAAATGCAGCGCCCGCCCAGGTCGCTTGCCGCACATCCGATCTGGGAACCCCAGTTATTTCAAGCCCGTGAGCCCACCACTGTTGAGCTAATGGGAATGATTGGCAATCTTCAAAGATTTGTGGCTGATCGAGCCTACGGAATGTCAGCCCCACCGCCGACCACATTGTATGTCGGAAACTTCATTTCGGAAGAGCCTCTACTATTGGGGCGAATTGTAATTGAACTCAACCAACTTGAAGCCATCCCAAGTCCCGGCAATGGCATGTCGACAACAACCGGGCTCCGCTCTGATATAGTAGCCCACACCTTCGACCAAGCTGAGGCCAGTGGAAAGAATAAGGCGAGCGGAACATCGATCCCTATGAACAACCATGGTTTGTTGAGGCTTTGAAAGCTGGGGGACTGAACAAACAGCAAGTGCTCGCAGTTGCTACAAAAACTGTGAATGACACTTTCGTTACTCAGAACGAGGGCAGTTCAAGCCAATGGGAAAATCGGGAGAAGGGTTATCATACCAAAACTGTTCCTTCCAACCCTAATTCTGCACCCAGGAAAGATCAGCAGACCAAGCCTGCACCTGCCGATTCCTTTTCTAGTGCACCCAGCAAAAACCCACAAACCTTGAAGTACTAACCCCGAGTTCGGGGGGTCTTCCATGCCCTCTATATGCCTTTGTCCAAGGCTCTTCAAATCCTTGCTAAAAAGGGGCATCTCAAACCCCTCGAGCCTCGGCCTCTCCCTAGTCGTCTTCCATCTGGTCATGACGCTACCCAGTACTGCGTGTACCATCAACAGACCGGCCATACCACTGACAATTGCTTCCGTCTTCGCCACGAAGTACAGGATTTGTTTGATAACGGGGTTGTCCTCCCACCTAGCTTAGCAAAGTCTATTGTCACTGGATCAGTGAACTTCGAGGATAATACAAGTATGTGATCAGGGGATGAACCACCTGCGGGCGGCGCTCGGTTTACTTCAGATGTGGCGTATGGTACGCACTATTTTCGGCATTTGCGAATGCTAGTTTTTGTAGTTTCTGACTTGGATGTTGACTCAGTTCTGTGGTTTTGTTTTGAGTCTGTCTCATTGTTTTGAGTCAGTCTTTTTGGTTAAGGGTCTGTCTTGTTGTATCGAGTCAGTCCTGTTGTACAGAAGTCAGGTGATTTCGGGGGTGTTACCTCGGACCTCACTGTCTTGTTTTGTGTTTATTGCTTTCTTTTGAGTCTGTCTCTGCCATGGAGCTAGTTGTTATGATCTGAATGAAATAAAATTTGTGGTTTTCATGTTTTTGTGCTTATTTCTGCTTTGAGCCAGTTGTGCCAGCAAATTTGGATGAAACGGTAGTCCATTTCACCTGCTCTTCTGTACCTTGAAGTCATTGCATTGACCTAAGTTTTTCAAAACTTTTTGAACACTGCGGTGAAAACAAAGAGGAAGGAATTCCTTGAGATTTGTAAAAATTTGATCAATTGAGAAGAAGAGAGGCATGCTAAGCCCTTAATAAATGAGATCATGCTTGTTAGTATAAGTACTGAGAAGGATCCTGGCTTGATCCAGAATGGTTCTATATTGTCTTCAGCGCGAGCGATTTGTCGCTTTCTTAAAAGATTTCAAAAAATGTTTTGCGCGATCTTGCGAAGACCTGTGTGGAATCGCTCTTAAGATTGTGCAGCCTAGGATCGCTCTCAACCTCAAGACTCGACCCCTTATTTTCAAACCTTGGACTTAAATTCAGAATGTTCAATGGTCAACCGTCAAAGGAGGCCTGTGTGGCCAGATTTGAAGTAGCCCATGAATTAGCGGCAAGAAAGTCAGATCAAGAAGATCAGATGTCATCAAAAGAAGCTTGCAAAGCTAGATCAGAAGTACCCCTGGAACTAGGGGCAAAAATGTCCGTTGCGCTCGAAGAGCCGAAGATGGATCATTCCGCAAGTCAATGAAGATCGGGAAGAATGCCAAATCCCAGAAGGGAGGAAAGAAGAAAGTTTTGTTGAAGAACAACCGAGTTCCTATCCACAACACTAGGGGCAAATTTAGCCCCCATTGGATGGACTCCAATATCATCAGTGAACAACAGCCACTCTCTTGGATTCAGATGACTTCAGGATCTCAAAACCATTTGACATGGACAAAGCTACACTTTTACCCTTGAGAGGCTCGCTGGGCCGAAAACCTGGAAGGGCAACCCAGGCAAAAGTCAGAGCAAGAAAAAAATGCCAAAAAAAAAAAAAAAGAGCAAAAAAAATTCTGAAAAGAAATGAAAAGAAAAGATGAAAAAATAAGAAAAGAAATGAAAAGAATTGAAAAGAAAAGAAGAACAAAGCTCGCAAGGTTGAAAACCTGGAAGGGCGGCCATGGCAAAAGTTAGAGCGTAAAAGGAGAGGTTAATACACGAGTGTACCTTAACCTGAACTACGTAAGGCTTGATTCCCATGTTTGGGATACGTAGGCAACTTCATTACGAAGTCGACCATAAACACTTCAAATTCGACTGTGTCCATGTGATGGTTCTAGTCATCTTTGTCTTCTCTGTATTCGAGAGTTCGGTTGTGATCGTCACTTTGAGGACTGATTACGGTGTGCTGCGGTGCCATCCAAACAAAAGGCAACTTTCCGTTGCCTTACAATGTGCTGCGGTGCTATTCAAACAAGGGGCAATTTTCCATTGTCATACAGTGCCGTTCAGACAAGGGGCAATTTTCCATTGTTATGGATCTGAGGTTGTGCATCTCAAAAGTAGGTTCCGTGCTCGTTGAGCAGTGGCCGTTTGCAAAAACAATTTTTGAGAATTTTTACCGAGGTTGACTAATTCTCTCGAAAATTACTCCATTTTTCCAAAACTGGACCATTTCTTGGACCAAAAAAAGAAAAATTTTCAGTGCTCATAACCTAACTTGCATGATTTTAAATCAGAAAATCGAACAAGTATGTTAATCTAACTTTTATCTTGGTCAAAATTGTTTTAGTAGAAAACCAAAACAAAAAATGGTCAAAATAATGAACTAGGGGCACAGTTGAGTCAGGTGTTCTGTCTTTTCCCCATTGTCAACATACTTGCCAGAAAGGGCACTCTACCTGCCAGAAAAGGGCACAACTGTAGTTAACAACAAAGGGCAGAAAGCTCTTACATCCTCCGAGCAACGAGGTATCAAGTCAAGTGCGAAGCACGAATTGGAATAGATCAAGATACTCCACTCCCTCATCCGGGGCATCAACTAAACGTCATCGGAGGAAATAGCAGCGAGCTGATAGTGTTAGGCACGAACCCACAACTTCCTATTTATCCATCAACCATATCTGGGGAGGGATTAAAAATGAGAGATTGAAGAATAGAGAGATGTGCATGGATAGAAAAAGTGAGAAAATGGCTTTTTCAGAAAAAACAGAGCCTGAGGGCCGAATGATGTGAGAAATACAAATAAGAAAGGGTGGGAAACAATACCCGGAGAAATTGGCTTCTCGTCAACCGAGAGGTCACTCACCTTTGGAACACGTTTGAGTGTCGTGTCTGTTGTTTTGTTTGTCTCGATTCTTGTTATGAGTCGTTTTGGGTGTCACTAGATGTATTTAGGTTGTTTACCTTTCATTTTCCGTTGTTGAGTCATTTCTGTTGTGTTCAGTCGTAGGCTCAATACCCGGTTGAGAACTCTTTTCTCGATTTCAAAATAAAATCGTTTTCTGCTCAGAGTGCTGTGCCATTCTCCACAATTGTGCAAAACAGATTTTGTTCTTTCATAAACGGCAGGGTTCAACCCAAGTCATGCGAGAATAGTAAAACCAGGACCTATCTGAAGCTATATGGGTTCCGGACTGCGAAGCAAAAGAAAATAGGGAAAGTTGTGAACATAGCCAAGAAGAAAGGTTGTTCCTATAGCTTGGAGGCGTAAGATGCAGAATCAAGAGATCCCCAACAGCACGAGAAAATGCAAGGGAAGTACTTTTTTTTTAAGCTCAAGTGGCCTGCGCGGGAGCTCTAGAATGTGTTTTCAGCATGCGATGCTCGGCACATACAAGGTGTATCCTTTTAATTTGTTGCAACTCCTCTGATTGGTAAACCGGAGGTTGCATTTGAATCGGTCTTGTCAAGACACACATTTCTTCATTGAGCATATTACATCGAAAATGCATTGATTATTGTGCACAGAATATGTATGCACGTTTCAGTTGCATTGTTATGCACACTTTACTTGCGTTGTCACGTAAGTTCTACTCGCATTGTTATGTGCACTTTTTACTTGCATTGTTATACATGTTCTAGTTGCATTGTTATGCATGTTCTAGTTGTATTGTATATGCAATTTTCACACTTGCACTGAAAATGCGCTTAAGTATCTCGCATAGAATATGCATTTGTTACTCCCGCGTAGGACATGCATTCATTATTCTTGTATAGGATATGTATCCCGATATTGCATGGAACATGGATTTGTCATCCTTGCATTGTTATGCACTTTTCCCTTGCATTGTTATGCACCGTCCCACCTGCATTGTTATGCACCGTCCCACCTACATTGTTATGCACACTTTACTTGCATTGCTATGTATGTCTCACATGCATTGTCATGCACCTTTTCACTTGCATTGCTATGCCTGTATCATGTGCATCGTTATGCACCGTCGCACTTGTATCTATCACACTCATTCACTTTGTGTATCTAGCATACAATTTCATTACAATTGTGTATTTGTGGTACAGTCTCGTACCTATTTCTTGTATCTCAGGACACGTGAAGCGCGGCCCTGGGCAGATTTTATCTCGGGACGCGTGAAGCCTTGAGCTTGCAGTTTTTCACCACTTCTCATGATTTCAGCATGGTTAGAGTTTGTTCCTTCCTCACACGATTTCAGCGTGTTTGGAATTTGCCTTTTCTCTTCTCACGAGTTCAGCGTGGTTAGAGTTTGTTCCTTCCTCACACGATTTCAGCGTGTTTGGAATTTGTTTTCCTCTTCTCACGAGTTCAGCGTGGTTAGAGTTTGTTCCTTCCTCACACAATTTCAGCGTGTTTGGAATTTGTTTACCTCTTCTCACGATTTCAGTATGGTTAGAGTTTGTTCCTTCCTCACATGATTTCAGCGTGTTTGGAATTTGTCTTTCCTCTTCTCACGAGTTCAGTGTGGTTAGAGTTTGTTCCTTCTTCACCTGATTTCAGCGTGTTTGGAATTTGTTTTCCTCTTCTCACGAGTTCAGCGTTGTTAGAGTTTGTTCCTTCCTCACACGATTTCAGCGTGTTTGGAATTTGTTTACCTCTTCTCACGATTTCAGCGTGGTTAGAGTTTGTTCCTTCCTCACACGATTTCAGTGTGTTTGGAATTTGCCTTTCCTCTTCTCACGATTTCAGCCTGGTTAGAGTCTGTTCCTTCCTCACACGATTTCAGCGTGTTTGGAATTTATCTCAGGACGCGTGATGCGCGAGCCTGGGTGGGTTTTATCTCGGGATGCGTGAAGCGCAAGCCCGAGTGGTTCTTGGACCTCTTCTCACGATTTCAGCGTGGTTAGATTGTCCCCTTCCTCACACGATTCCAGCGTGGTCGGAGTGTGTTCCCCTTTTTGCAGCTACTACTCTATCTGCTACATTGCATCTATTATCTATTGCATCACATCTGTTATGTCTATTGCATTACACATAGAATATATCGCATGCATCCATTGCATCATATCTTTTTTTTCCGGTCTAAGAGACCTTAAATCCTCTAAAGGTGCAATTCCTTTGGTATTTGTCGTGCCCGAACGACTTCCGGTGGTCTGGTATAGCCACCTGCCTGTGTTTGTTGTGAGTTCTTAAGAGATCAACTGAGATGGTAGAAACTAGAGTTCAAATGGCTCATGCCTAGAATGCAAAGGTTTGGGATTTCTGAGACTAAAGTCTGGTTTGAATACCCAGGGGTGTATCCTCGGCTTGAAATCTGTATGGAAGCCCCATAGGTTGAGGTAGCGGGTATGCGCCTCAATTCTGGATACTGAACCAACCTAGTCTGTCACCCTGTTGGAGAATAGGGAAAGCTACGACCATAGCCAGGGAGAAAAGTAGTACTTGGGGTTCAACCGAGAAGAAGGGGAATATTCCCACATCAGCATGAGGTAGGACATTGCTGAGGTAGGTCATTGCCAATTGCCCTTGTAAGGTACCTTCACTTCCTAACTACTACATCATCTAGTATGTCTATTGCATTGTACAAAGCATTTATCGCATGCATTCACTGCATACCCATTGTATCGCTTGCGCCTTTCCATGTTAAGCTTGGTCTGGCATGTGCCCATACTTTTCGCGTTAAAGCATGGTTATGTGATTATGTGTACGCGCCAATTGTTTGAGGGTGACGGCACCATTTATGTGTTAGACGTGGTTTGTTTGTGTCCAAGCCTTTTCTAGGCAAGATATCATTTGGTCGCGCGCCTTATTCACTTCATTCATTGCATCCATTGCATTGTAGTTTGTTGCATTCAGCTGCATTGTCCATCTATCGCTTGCGTATTTCCATGTTAAGCTTAGTCTAGCATGTCCCCATACTTTTCGCGTTAAAGCATGGTTATGTGATTATGTGTACGCACCTATTCCACTAAGGGAATTGTGGTTTGAGGGTGACGACACCATTTCTGTGTTAGACATGGTTTGTTTTGTGTCTATGCCTTTTCTAGGAAAAATGTGGTTTGGCCACGTGCCTTTTTGACTTCATCCATTGCATCATATGCACCTGTTAGTGCATTGCATTTCATTTCATACTATTTTGCGCATCGCGCTATCTTGCGCACATCATATGCACCTGTTAGTGCATTGCATTTCATATCGCGCTATTTTGTGCATCGCGCTACCTTGCGCACCTCATATGCACTTGTTAGTGCATTGCATTGCATTGGGCATGCATTTCATATCGCGTTATTTTGCGCACATCATATGCACCTGTCAGTGCATTGCATTTCATATTGCATTTTGCATTAGGCATGCATTTCATATCGCGCTATTTTGCGCATCACGCTATTTTGCGCACATCATATGCACCTGTCAATGCATTGCATTTCACATTGCATTTTGCATTTCATTGCACTTCACATCGCGCTATTTTGCGCACATCATATGCACCTGTCAGTGCATTACATTTTGCATTACATTTTATTCGCGCTATTTTGCGCATTTCACCCCCTCTAACTTGTGCATTGTTTTGCACTTCCCCCGCTTAGGTTGCATTGTTTTGTATCCATTCCGCATTGTTATGCGTCACACTTAGGTTGGATTGTCTTGCATCCATACCGCATTGTTATGCGTCATACTTAGGTTGCATTGTCTTGCATCCATTCCGCATTGTTATGCATCACACTTAGATTGCATTGTCTTGCATCCATACCGCATTGTTATGCATCGCCCTTAGGTTGCATTATCTTGCACCCCTCCACTTGCGTTATCACACAGTTTTAAATTGCATTGTTATGCATATTGCTAACGATATTATACCTGTTAAGTTTCTTTCCTTTGCAGGCACGATATTATATGTACGGTTCATTTGAAGCTGGCGCGACCAGATGAACCGCATAGGTATTGTATATTCTCCGTGTGAGACGTAGCGAGAATTGAATAATTCTCTTACATCCTTTCTGCATGTAATGTAGTTAGATTTGTATATGCTTGCTTAAAACTGTTGCATGATATACTTCGTTACAGCTTTCTTCGCATGATCATAAGTTATGTTCGGCATTGTGCATGTCATTTGCATTTTGCCCCTGCCTTTTGGCACATATCTTTGCTATCTTGTATGCTTTGTCTAAGTCTTCGGCCTTGTCAAAAATGGGTCGTCTCTGGGCTTTGACATTCACTCCAGTCATTGTTATGACTTTCGAGTTCTGTCAAAGAGGGGCAACTGTAGACACCCCATTTTTGACCGTCCTCAAGACTTGGACGTCATTGTTTGAACACTCGATGATCATCCATGTTTGTGTTCATTTTGAGTTCTCGGAGGCCTTGGTCGCGCGCCTTGCCTCAGGATCTCTCAACTTGCCTGTTTTGTGCTTGATTGTGGACCAAACACTTGTGTTTTAGCTTCTGGGGGAAGAGGGTGGCTTGTTGGCCATCCCCTCAACCCATCAGCCAAGGCTTGAGGCCATCGGCCTTGTTTTCTTGAAATCGGCCAACAGTTTTGGCTGATCGGCCATATTTATGTTGGTCACCAGCACTTATGTTGGTCGATCGGCCATTTTTGGCGAACCTGTTCATCTGCTTTATGCAGATATTTTATACCGGTATCACGGTGGCATCCTGATTCACCCCTCCATACCGTGTATGGAGGATTTGCTCCTTTGCGTAGCCTCTGTTAGTAGCTTTACAATTTGGAATTCTATAAAGAGGAGCCCTCATCCCTCCTCAAGGGTTGAGAAAAGCGCTCTGGAGAGAATAGATATACTTTTGTATCTATTCTTCTTTGTTTAGTCTTGTTTTGTGTTCAAAAGTGTAGTATTGTCTTACTATTGCACACAGCGCCTAGTAGAACACCATCCTTATTTCTTTGAGGTGCTAGGGAGTTGGTGTTAGAGTTCTTGGGGTGTTTTTGATCAGAGAAAGTTGCTGGTGTGGTGTTCTTGAAGGTGTTCTTCAAGGGTGAGCATTCTTGCTTTTAATACCCCATTCTTACTTAAGCTTTTAACACTTCTTGCTTATTGTTTTAAGCTTAGCTCTTAACTGATAAAAGTTTTGTTTTTACATACTTTTGATCTTTGTTTAAGGTCAATTTTGTGTTTGGGGTTGTTTACCCCCTCTTCGGCCTTGTTTGACCTTGTTCTTGTGCTTTATTTTTAAGCTTTGAGATCACCTTGTTTTGGCCTTCTCACCACTGAAATCGGGGATGGTGTTTTAAGGTCTCAAAAAGGAGAGGGTCATCCCCTCTCCTTGTTGTCTTGTATGCTAGTATAAATGGCTTATATTGGTAGCATGTTTGCTTAGCATGTTTTAGCTCCATTTTAGCAAGTATTTGGTGTTATTTTGTCATGCTATACCTCTGTTTCAAGTTGGTTTTGTTGGCTCATACATGCTTCATGTACTTGCCTTGTAATCCTTTCATTAGCCTTAACATGCATCATACTTTAAGCCATGTTTGTAGCATGATTTTTGGCTCGACTCCATGAAGCTTTTATCCTTGTTTTACCATGCTAGAGCTCTGATTTGAATTGTTTTGATCATATATGCCGTGCTTTGTATAGCTACCATACAATCTAGCTTGTTAGCTTTGAGTGTCCAAGTCACTAGCATGCTCTACTTGGGGCCATTTCAGTGATTTGGCATCACTTGTTATGTTATTTCAGTCCATATAGTATGCTCATATACTTGCACTTATCACTCCTTTAATGTTTTAAAGAGTTGATGTTTTATGCCTCTTGAATGGATCATTGTGTATGCTTCCATGTTTAGGTCTTTTGGATGCCATCTAAGTGTGTTTTTAGTCTTGTTTGGACCTACTTTAGGACTGTTTTGGTTGTCCTTGGCTCTTTGGGGCTTGGTTCATGTGGCCTTAGTATAAGCTACATGGCTAGCCTTAAGCCTTGAGCCTTATTGCATGCCATGCTTTCATTGTTTGGTTGATTTGGCATCATTCCATGCTTATTTTCAGAGCTTATAGTGTTGTTACACTTCCACTTTTGTCACTCTTTGAGCACTCTTGAGAGTTGTGCTTTTAGGCCTAAGTGATGGACCAATATGTGTGCATGTTTGTCTTGCATTTTGGTGCCTTAGTCTTGGTGTTTTTGGCCACTGATTTTGGCATGGCTGAGTTCTACCCATGTTAGTTTTAGTCCATCTTGGCATGTTGTTGCATGCTTGCTTCATTTTGCATGTTGTTACATGCTACACATGTTCATATGTTTAGGTTGTATACCTATTGCATATTAGTTGTATTGCATCATATTATTGCATGTTATTGCATTTTTGTTGTTGGTATTGTTGTTGCATACCTATTACATTGTATGCATGCATGTTTGCATGCTTAGATTTCATATTGTTGCATGCTTACTAGTTCGCATGTTGTCACATGCTTGAATGCTTAGGTTGCATAGCATTGTGTGTGCATTCCATTGCCTCTTGATCAAGCATGATAGAGGTTTGGGGCTCTTATGTGTTTTGTGCATTTCATTTGATATTGAATTGCACATTTGGCTCCTTTGGCCATCATGCAATGAAATGCGTGATTGGTGGCCCGAGGGTCGAGGACTACACTCCGTTGAGTCTCAAACATGATAAGGAGGGTGGTCGTGCAAACATTGTCTTGTAGATGTATTGCCATGCTCTGTTTGTCCTCTGCTACAGCAAAACAGCATTCTACAGGAAGAAATGGCCGGTCGGCTACTTTCAGTGCCGATTGGCTAACCATGGTTGGCCGATAGCTTCATAATTGGTCGATGGCACCTTCCCATTGGCCGGTGACCACTCTTCTTGGCCGATGGCTTCTCACAGTGTATAGGAAGTGATTCTGGAGCATCACAGAGACTTGTGTAGTCTTCAGAGGTACAAAACAGTGCAAACAGAGGCAACATGTAGCATGGCAATGGATTTCCAAGCGAAGCCGACTGAGCGCGCTTGCATCCCTCGTCACGAGGCCATTTCAATGTTTTAATAACTTAGAATAGTTATTTACTTCGATTTGGTTGTGTAATTAATTAATTAGCTCTTTAGTTAATTAGTTAGTTAATTTGTATTATTCTTTCGGATCCTCCGTCGAGAAGGCGAATTTTGTAATAAGTGCGCGTGAGTGTGTGAATGTTTTTCAACCCCACGTCTTTCTCCCTTTTACTTATTTGCTTTCAGTGGTTGGTTTTAGGGCATGTTTCAATTAGCATACTTATGCTTGCATGTTTGCATCATTCATCTGTCTTACATGCACCGGGCTCGGCGCATCATACTTACTACATCGTATTTTAATTGCTATTTGAATACATGTATCAAGTTGCATCTCATATGCCATCTTAGAATAGCCGAGCCTATTTCTAGTTGCATTTTGCATGTGTTGCATCAGCCATCTTAACATTAGCTAGGATCATGCATTGATTACTAACTAACTTCTATTTTTTGCTCAGAGTACTAGGTAAGCTTTTATGCTTTAGCATCTTGCATGAATGTGAGTGTTGCCATGAAAGCATGCCTAACATGAGGCTATTTGCTTATGTGATTTAACTGCCTGAATGCCTGTGGGTGAAGGTTGGATTACTTGAATTGGAACAATTCATCGAAATGCGAGTTTTAAGCCCACTTGAGAGTGGCAAAATCATGTTTTCTAAGCCCACCTGAGGGTGGCAAATACACGTCTTAGCCTACTTGTGAGTAGCACATTCAAACCATTTTAAAACAAATATGCGATGCTTTGTTCCAAATTAGGCGATCTAATCTATACTTGTATTTTGTGCACATGACATAGTAATTCTAGCTAATTAACCGGAATAAGAACACATGTGTTTTCAAAAACGAGATATCATGTTTAGTAGTGGCCGATCTTTGATCAGGCGAGCGGGGGTGCTCATAGATGACCTTCCCCAATCGTACCCAAGTTCCTGAGTCGAGGCAACTTTGGTGATGACAGACACGTGGCCTTAGGCAACGAGTCAGGGTTTCCTAAATTTCTCCAAAAATAAAACATTTA
Source organism: Camellia lanceoleosa (assembly GCA_025200525.1). Lineage (NCBI taxonomy): Eukaryota > Viridiplantae > Streptophyta > Magnoliopsida > Ericales > Theaceae > Camellia > Camellia lanceoleosa. The sequence continues at coordinate 139,880,668 of CM045759.1, read as the reverse complement.
GGTGGCGACTCTGTATCTGGCAAAGCAGTCTATGTTTGGCACTTCTTTACAAAAATCAGTTTTCCAAAACGATTAGCCGGATTTGGATTCTTTGGTGATTTATCAATCTCACATCGCACATTGTGAGATCAGATTAAGAACCGTGACATTTGAGTCTGAACTGTAGCTTGAGGCCCTCGGGGCGCATCTATAGTATCGTCTTGCCTCACAAGACTTGATCCTGCCTATCCAAGACCCTCACCGGTCTCTCCTCATACGAGGCATCCTCGTCAACCTCTAAGTCGGTCCAATCCAATATATGTGACGGATCCGGCTCGTACTTCCAAAGCATACTAACATGAAACACGTCATGCACTCCGGATAACTGCAGCGACGAAGCTAAACGATAGGCAACCTCGCCAATTCTCTCAAGGATCTCGAAAGGGCCAATAAACCGAGGGGACAACTTCCCACTTTTCCCAAACCTCATCAAATCCCGCCTAGGTGATATTTTCAAAAAGACATGATCACCCGCCTCAAATGCTAAAGGCCTCCTCCTACGGTCGGCATAACTCTTTTGGCGACTCAGGGCTGTAACAAGTCTCTTACGGATAAGCTCAACTTTCTCTATCGTTTCCCTCACCAACTCCGAGCCCAACAAAGGTGCATCACCCACCTTGGCCCAACACACTGGAGACCTACACGGTCGTCCATACAAGGCCTCGAATGGTGCCATACCAATACTTGACTAGAAACTATTGTTGTAGGCGAACTCCACTAAGGGCAAGTGCCTCTCCCACGACCCACTAAAGTCAAGGACACAGCCTCGAAGCATATCCTCAAGGATCTGAATAGTACGCTCGGATTGCCCGTCAGTCTAAGGATGATAAGCCGTGCTAAAGGTCAATCTAGTACCCAAGGCACTCTGCAAACTCTGCCACAACCTAGCAGTAAAATGTGGATCTCTATCTGAGACGATCGACACTGGGACCCCGTGCAACCTCACTATGTCCCGAATATACAAGTCAGCAAGATGATCTACCGAATCTCTCACGTGCATAGGAATAAAGTGCGCCGACTTAGTCAACCGGTCCACGACCACCCAAATAGCATCACTACCCCGTTGAGTCCTCGGAAAACCTACAACGAAGTCCATCGTGACATGCTCCCACTTCCACTCGGCTATAGGCAAGGGTTGTAACAAACCCGCTAGCCTCAGATGTTCGGCCTTCACTTGCTGACAAGTAAGGCACTTAGATACAAAAACTGCCACATCTTTCTTCATCCCTCTCCACCAAAACTGGCGACTCAAATCACAATACATCTTAGTGCCTCTCGGATGCACCGCAATGCGTGAATGGTGAAACTCTCAGAGTACTTCCTCTCAGCAAGACTCCGGCACAAACAAACGGTCTCGGTACCTCACACTCAGGTCAGGATACACAGTCAAACCCTTCTCAACCTTCCTACTAGAGATCTTCTCCCGAAGGGATTCTACCTCAAGATCAGTCCTCTGTGCCTCTAACACCCGATTCACAAGTGTAGGATGCGCAACTACAGAAAACAAAGCCGCAGACTCGACAGATTCGCCCAGAAATAAATCAAACTCGCCAAGTGCACCCAATATTTTCCACTCCCGGATGGCTATACAAGCTACATCACTAATGCATTTCCTACTAAGGGCATCAGCCACAACATTGGCCTTCCCCGGATGGTAATGCAACTCGAAGTCGTAATACTCAATAAACTCTATCCACCTCCTCTGCCTTAAGGTCAAATCTTTTTGTGTAAACAGATACTTCAGACTCTTATGATCCGAGAACACCTCGAATCTCTCACCATGAAGGTAGTGCCTCCAAATCTTCAAGGCAAAAATCAGAGCTACTAACTCTAGGTCATGTGTAGGGTAATTTCTCTCATGTGTTTTCAACTGCCGCGAGCCATAGGCTACCACTTTCCCTTCTTGCATCAACACACAACCCAAACCCTCTCGTGAAGCATCACAATACACTACATAACCCAAACCTCTCTCTGGAATAATCAAAACTGGGGCGGTATTAAGTCTAACTTTAAGTTCTTGGAACGACTTTTCACAAGTCTCACTCCATACAAACTTGACCCCTTTCCGCGTCAACCTAGTCAATGGTGAAGCTAGCCTGGAGAAATCTTTCACAAACCGGCGGTAATACCCAGCTAATCCCAGAAAGCTGCGGATCTCAAAAACACTCTTAGGTTGTGCCCAATCTTGCACTACCTCTATCTTGGATGTATCAACAGACACCCCTTCCCCGGAGAATACATGGCCTAAGAACTTAACCTCTCTTAGCCAGAACTCACACTTCCTAAACTTAGCATACAACTTATGGGCTCTAAGCAACTCAAGCACCACTCTCAAGTGTTCCTCGTGCTCCTCCTCAGAAGGTGAATAAATCAGAATGTCGTCCACAAAGACGACCACAAAGCGATCTAAGAACTCCCAAAATATCCAGTTCATTAAATCCATAAACATTGCCGGTGCATTGGTGAGCCCAAAAGGCATCACCAGAAACTTATAATGGCCATACCGCGTACGGAATGTCGTCTTCAGAATATCCTCCTCCCTGACCCTCAACTGATGGTAACCCGATCTCAAGTCTATCTTAGAGAAACAACGGGACCCTTTCAACTGGTCAAACAGATCATCTATACGGGGCATAGGGTACTTGTTCTTAACCATAGTCCGACTCCATTTCCGATAATCAATACAAAGTCTCAAGGCACCATCTTTCTTTTTAGCAAAGAGGGCCGGTGCTCTCCACGGTGAACTACTAGGGCGGATAAAGCCCTTATCTAGCAACTCCTGGAGTTGAATCTTCAACTCACTCAACTCGGCTGGGGCAAAACGATACGGTGCCATGGAAATCAGTGCCATGCCAGGCACTAAGTCAATAGAGAACTCGATCTCTCGATGAGGTGGTAAACTAACAAGATCCTCGGGAAAGACATCTGAATACTCACAAACCACTTTGGGTAACTCAATCTGGACCTCATCACACTCACTCCGCCTTCGCAGATCATACACTGGTGGCAAAACACTACCAACCCGATCCCCCAAGAAATGGAAACAATTCCCGCTCAAGGTATATACAGTAACCCTCTGGCAGTAGCAATCAATAACAACCCGATATGACGATAACCAGTCCATACCCAAAATCACATCAAAACCCGACATAGCCATAACTACAAAAGAGAATGGAAGCCGGCGGTCGGCGACCTCAATATCACAACCTCTATACCCTTGTTTCAAAATCAACTCACCTCTAACAGGTGATGCAACACAAATAGGAGAAGCTAACTGCGCCAACCCTAACCCCAAAACAGATGCAAATGCAGCAGATATAAAGGAATGGGATGCACCCGTATCAATCAACACATTAGCAACCGAGTTACAAAACAAAAAGGTACCTCTCACAACAGATGGAGCCGATACAAGATCTTGTGCGGCAACAACATACACACGCCCAGAAGGTCTCTGATCTACTTGCTCACCTCTCGGAGCAAAAGACTACTGCACAGACTGAGACGATGAGGCTCCCTGATTGGCCCTCGAGGCCTGAACAGACTGAGCTGGCTGAAAACTCTGCCTCGACCTAGATGCACTAGATATACTACTCAACTGCGGGCAAAACCTCTTTAGGTGCCCCGCTTGACCACACTGATAACAAGAGAGCAGCTGGCCTCTGCCCTGACTCTGGCTCAAAGGATGAGCCGAAGATGATGCTGCTCTCTGCCCTCCTCCCCTCTGCGGGCAAGCTGGAGACTTGTGGCCCAGCTGACCACACTTGTAACAAGTAAAGTCTCCCTGACTGCCTCTCCTAGAGCCTGAACTCGGCACTGGAAAAGTAGATCTCGCAAACGCACCCTGGGACTGCTGAGGGTTAGAACCCTTCTGCCTCATGCCATCCCCCTGGCCATCCTGACTCCTCTTGGAGCCCCTCATCCTCTCCTCCTCCTTCTTATGCATAATAATCTCAAGATGAGCCGCAGCATCTACAAGTCACCCATACTCCCGAGTCATGGACCCTGCAACCCTAAGCTTGAGCCCAATCCTCAACTTTTTTTCGAACTCAAGAAAACGGCGTTCCTCAGATGCCACTAACTCAGGTGCAAACCTAGATAAACTGGTAAATGCGGCCTCAAACTCGGCCACTGGTGTATTCAGCTGCTTAAGCTGACAGAATTGATCCCTCAACTTTTCCCTAACAGCAGGAGGCAAAAACTTCTCCTGGAAAGCGCCAACGAAAGCCTCCCAAGTCCCACCAATACGGCCCCGAACAAACTTCCACCACTGACCCGCGTCTCCTTTCAGCTGGAAGGACACCAAGGTCACCTTTAAGGCCCCGTCTTCGATGCGAAGCATCTCAAATGTCTTCGTCATCTGCTCAAGCCACTCATCAGCCTTAAGTGGCTCTTTCGGATCCCCCAGAAATGCATCTGGATTAGACCGGAAAAACTCCCTCTTTAGAAAAGTAGGCCCTGCCTCAGTAACATTGGCCTAGACTTGATTCTCAACTTTGAGAATGTCCAAGGATTCCCTCAATGCTCCTGCCATCTCGCGGGCTAAGGCGCCCATGGCCTGCTGACCTACTGGCTCGGCCACATTGGCCTGGCCAACCCCCTCCTGCTACGCCGGAATCTCCTCCGGTATAGGCATCTCCTGCCTCCTAGGCCTACCTCGCCTACCCCCACGTCCTCGTCCTGACATCCTAATAAAGGTGACAAAAACATTAGCACATTCACAAATGTGCCGAAGCTATATCACTCGCGTCCTAATGCATTGGACAACAGTAATTCATTCCATGTAAGCACATAATCACATAAGTACTTACGAATTTCATTTCTGGATAATGACAGTCCCGCGGCGTTGCTAGAGTTCCAGTTAGAAACAACATTGATTAAGTGCTTTTCCAACAGGACTCCCAGAAACCCAAGGATCCAATCAACATCCTAGAAACTAAATTCCATACACATATAGCCACATAAGTATGTTAGCACACAAGCACATAACATTATACATAAGTCTCTAACAAGCGAGACAAACCCATTGTGGTACTAACCACTTCCCACATACCCAAAGTATTCAAACCCGGTACGCTCTGATACCAAGTTGTAACGCCTTCAAAATAATACAAATAAACCCAACATTCATGACATCCATAGATATAAGAGAATAAAACATATTTCCATTTATCAGAGTATTCATTACAAAAGTATTACATGTTGACATCAAAAGTAAATGCCCTACCGGCTTACAACTTTCCAAGTCAACACTTGGTTACAAAAAGAGAGTACTAACTCAAAAACACATTAAGCCCTCGACTTGAATTTACATGTAATACCAAAATAACAAAATAACCAAAAAGAGTCTTCAACTCCCAAAACCTCCCAAGCTACGTCCTTGGAGGTGGCATATCACCTGAACCTGAAAATGATGTCCCATATAGGGTGAGCTAATGCCCAGTAGAGATATACTAAACCAATTATGAGCAGTAACTAAAATATTAGCATTCAACAGATGGTTACCATTTATAAACCAACTTATAATACTTTTCAATTCAACAACAAATACATCCATTTTTTATTCCACTTTCCTTCACTTATACAACTTTGATTCATAAACATAGCTCAGAACCTGGCCAAACAAATAAATGAGACTACAACTCATATTAAGACACTTCCTTTATCCACAACCGAAATGAGACTACAATTCATATTAAAACACTTCCATACTTCAATTATCTATGTTATGCAAACGCAATTAAGATTTCGGGACTTTCACCCTGGACACTCCAGCCAACTTAGTTATCAATGGAGTCCATCCCCTATCTCCTCCCACACAGGTTTGAGAGTACATCCCCTATCTTCTCTCAAACCTTGGAGTACATCCCCTATCTCCTCCCAAACAATATACATATTCAATGTATTTAAACACTTATCATATGTAATGATCAATCAATACACATATTTGATGTATTATTCCAACCGTCATATTCAATGACATATTCCAGGTGATTAGTTTCAGTTTTTCCTAATCAACATACAGTGTCTACAACAATCAAGATTATCCTCCACCGATAGCCCAAAATAGTTATCTTTAACAGATAATAAATTTATCAAACAGATAAAATATCAACATTTTCATAGGTGAGTGATTTATTTATCTAACTACACCATTCAATTCCATAATTTCCCAATTTCATGATTTTCAACTCAATTTCATAATTCCATATTTTTCCCCAAATTAATTATGCAAATTAATTTATCACATTAATTAGGACATTTTCCCCTTTTCTCAAATATTGATCCTAAGACCAAATTCCACCAATTTGACCCACAAACTCATAATCCCAAGGCCTTATATGCACATGGAGCTTTAAAACACAAAACCCCTCTTTATATGATTTCAATATAAACCCTAACTTTCCCAAAATTACCATAATCCACCATTTATACAAAATACATAATATCTATGTCAAAACCCATAGAAAGGAGTAGGTTATCCCTACCTTAAGTGTAGAAGACGAGCCTAGCAAGAGAAGAACTCCAAACACGCTGAACCCATAGAAAGGAGTAGGTTATCAAAATGTGCGGCTAATAAAACCAACTCCACCGTTTCACAACATAATGAATCAATTTCATTAATTCCAATTCAATTCCATAAATCTATAACTTCCCAAATTAATTATACCAATTAATTTATATACAAATTAGGGCTTTCTTTCCCAACTCTCAATATAAACCCATAGGTTCATATATTAACAACCAACACCCAAATCATCATTTTGAGACCCAAAATACAAGTTTAAGAGTCAAAATAACAAACCCTCTATTATAACATTTTGAAACCCTAAGTCCCCAAATCAACCAACTTCGACACTTTATCAAAACAACCAAAAGTCTATGTCAAAGACCATAAGAGTGAGTAGTAATCCCTATCTCAAAAGATGACACCCAACGGGGAAGATGATGAGAACGAAAATGCTCCAAATCACAAGTTTCCTGGATCAAAAGATAGCCCTCGACGATCAACAACCTTTTTGCAAAGGCTCAAGGCGAGAAAATCACTCTAGCCAGATCAATCCTAAGAGAGAAGTTAGGTTTTAGAGTGAGGTGCTCAACAATGGAGTTTTTTGGAAAAGTATGAGAGAGAAGAGATGTGAAAAAGTGATTTTAAAAAGTCAAAACACGGAGTCTTAAACCAGTCGCCCCGCTCGAGCGGCCAAACCCATGCTTGAGCGTCACTCACAGATCTCCGCTCGAGCGCCCAATCTCGCCGGCGTCGGATGCACACTCGAAACTTTACTTGAACGGTGTCCCCGCTCGAACGTCCAACTCCCCGCTCGAGCGTCACACACAAACTCCCGCTCGAGCGTCAAAACTCCGCTCGGCGTCCAACACCGAAGAAATCGGAGAGTGATTATCCCGCCGGCGCAGAACCCCGCCGGCGGATAAGCAACAACAAAGGCCCCGTTCGAGAGCCAAAAGCTCCGCTCGAGCGGACAGGCCAAAATCTGGGCAACTAGTTTTGGTTTCAAAGCTCAACCAACCTGTTTCAAACCTGCCCAATACAACCCAAGACTCAAATACCAAGAGTGAAGGATGTAAACAAGATTTAAACCACTGGTAACATTTACGGAACCACTGTACAACAAGGGTTAAAACCTGGGATCGCTATAACCTCCCCCCCTTAAAGAATTTCGTCCCCGAAATTAAATATAAGTTTTCAAAAACAAGTGTTCTCCATTCCCGACAATATAACAACATAATATTTAACAATCCGACTCATTATTAGTCAACCTCGTCTCTTTTCAAGAGGCAGTTCACATCATATAACAATCTGCATTATCAACATGTATTCTTTTGAATTTTACCAATTTCAACTCATTTTCCATAATTTCATAACACATGCAACATTAATATCATGCTTGCATTTCCACAACACTTAACATATATAATGTTAACATAACTTCCATTTATCAAAACATTCACAATGTTTTACAACTTAAGACATACATAATGTTCTTGAAGTTCAATATTATTACAATATTTCATTACATGATTACACATTGACAAACAGGTCCGGATACTTTTCACGGACTTCCAACTCACATTTCCAAGTGGCTTCCTTCACTCCGTGATGTTTCCACAAAACCTTCACCAAAGGAATGGTCTTGCCACGCAGGGCTTGATCCCGCCTATCCAAGACCCGAACCGGTCTTTCCTCATACGAGGCATCCTCATCTACCTCCAAATCGGTCCAATCCAACACATGCGACGGATCCGGCTCGTAATTCCGAAGCATACTCACATGAAACACGTCATGAACTCCGGACAACTGCGGTGGCAAAGCCAAGCGATAAGCAACTTCCCCAATCCTCTCAAGGATCTCAAAGGGGCCGATAAACCGAGAGGATAACTTAACACTCTTTCCGAACCTCATCAAACCTCGCCTAGGTGATATTTTCAAGAAAACATGATCACCCACCTCAAACGCCAAAGGTCGGATCCTACGGTCGGCATAAGATTTCTGACAACTCTGGGCTGTAACAAGCCTCCTACGGATAAGCTCAACTTTCTCCGTCGTCTCCCTAACCAACTCCGGACCCAACAACGGTGCATCTCCCACCTCGGCCCAACAAACTGGAGACCTACATGGTCGACCATACAAGGCCTCAAACGGTGCCATACCGATGCTAGACTAAAAACTGTTATTTTAGGCAAACTCCACCAATGGCAAGTGCCTCTCCCACGTCCCACTAAAGTCAAGGACAGAACCCCGAAGCATATCCTCGAGGATCTGAATAGTACGCTCGGACTGCCCGTCAGTCTGCAGATGATAAGCCGTACTAAAAGTCAACTTAGTGCCCAAGGCACTCTGCAAACTTTGCTACAACCTAGCAGTAAAACGAGGATCTCTATCTGAGACGATCGTCACTGGGACCCCGTGCAACCTCACTATGTCCCGAATATACAAGTCGACAAGGTGATCTACCGAATCTCTCACGCACATAGGGATAAAGTGCGCCGATTTAGTCAACCGGTCTACAGCCACCCAAATAGCATCACTACCCCGCTGAGTCCTTGGAAGACCTACAATGAAGTCCATAGTGACATGCTCCCACTTCCACTCGGCAATAGGCAAGGGTTGCAACAAACCCATTAGCCTCTGATGTTCGGCCTTCACTTGCTGACAAGTAAGGCACTTAGACACGAAAACTGCCACATCTCTCTTCATCCTCGCCACCAGAACTGGCGACTCAAATCCCGATACATCTTAGTGCCTCCCGGATGCACCGCAAGGCGTGAATGGTGAAACTCTCGGAGTACCTCCTCTCGGTAAGACTCCGGCACAAACAAACGGTCTCGATATCTTACGCTCAAGTTGGGATACACCGTCAAACCCTTCTCGACCTTCCCACTGGAGATCTTCTCTCGGAGGGAATCTACCTCAAGGTCACCTCTCTGTGCCTCTAACACTCTAGTCACAAGTGTAGGCTGTGCAACAACTGAGAACAAGGTCGCAGCCTCAACGGACTCGCCCAGAAGCAAATCAAACTCGCCAAGTGCCCCCAACGTCTCCCATTCCCGGATGGCTATACAACCTACATCACCTATGGATTTCCTACTAAGGGCATCGGCCACAACATTGGCCTTCCCCGGGTGATAGTGCAACTCAAAGTCGTAGTCCTCTATGAATTCCATCCACCTCCTCTGCCTCAAGTTCAAGTCTTTCTGTGTAAACAGATACTTCAAACTCTTGTGGTCCGAGAACACCTTGAACTTCTCACCATAAAGGTAATGCCTCCAGATTTTCAAGGCAAAGATCACTGCTGCTAGCTCTAAGTCATGTGTAGGGTAGTTCTTCTCATGTATTTTCAACTGACGTGAACCATAAGCTACCACTTTCCCCTCCTGCATTAGCACACAACCCAAACCCTCTCGTGAGGCATCACAATAAACCGCATAACCTAACCCTCTCTCCGGAATAATCAAAACCGGAGCAGTGGTCAATCTGACTTTCAGCTCTTGGAACGACTCTTCGCAAGTCTCACTCCACACAAATTTGACTCCCTTCCGAGTCAACTTAGTCAACGGCAAAGCTAGCCTGGAGAAATCCTTCACAAACCGGCGGTAATACCCAGCTAATCCTAGAAAACTGCGGATCTCAAACACGCTGTTAGGCTGTGCCCAGTCTTGCACTGCCTCTATCTTGGATGTATCAACAGACACCCCTTCTCCAGAAACCACATGGCCTAAGAACCTGACTTCTCCTAGCCAGAACTCACACTTCCCGAATTTGGCATAAAGCTTATGGACTCTAAGCAACTCGAGCACCACTCTCAAGTGTTTCTCGTGCTCCTCCTCAGAAGATGAATAGATAAGAATGTCGTCCACGAAGACGACTACAAAACGATCTAAGAATTCCCGGAATATCCGGTTCATCAAATCCATAAAGACTGCCGGTGCATTGGTGAGCCCAAATGGCATCACCAGAAACTCATAATGGCCATACCGCGTACGGGATGCTGTCTTCGGAATATCCTCCTCCCTGACCCTCAACTAATGGTAACTCGATCTCAAGTCTATTTTAGAGAAACAACGGGAACCCTTCAACTGGTCGAACAGATCATCTATACGGGGCATAGGGTACTTATTCTTGACCGTAGCCCGATTCAACTTCCGATAGTCGATGCACAATCTCAAGGCACCATCTTTCTTTTTAGCAAAGAGGGCCGGTGCTCCCCACGATGAAACACTAGGGCGAACAAAGCCCTTATCCAGCGACTCCTAGAGCTGAATCTTCAACTCACTCAACTCGGCTGGGGAAAAACGGTAAGGTGCCATAGAAATCGGCGTCGTGCCGGACACTAAATCAATGGAGAACTCTATCTCACGGTGAGGTGGAAAACCAACGAGATCCTCGGGAAAAACATCCGAATACTCACAAACCACCCTCGGTAACACAATCTGGGTCTCATCACACTTACCACTCATAAAGCTAGCAAGTAGACCACTAAGCTCACTCCGCCCTCGCGGATCATACCCTGGTGGCAAAACACTACCAACCCGGTCCCCCAAGAAATGGAAACACTCCCCACTCACAGTACAACAAGTGACCCTCTGGCGGTAGCAATCAATAACTGCCCGGTATGACGATAACCAGTCCATACCCAAAATAACATCAAAGCCCTTCATGGGCATAACTACAAAAGGAAACGGAAGCCTATGATCGTCAACCTCTATATCACAACCTCTACATCCGTGTTTCAAAATCAACTCACCCCCAATAGGCGACACGACACAAATAGGAGACGCTAATAGTGCTAACTCCAACTCCAACACAGATGCTAATGCAGCAGACACGAAAGAATGAGATGCACCCGTATCAATCAAAACACTAGCAACCGAGTGGCAAAACAGAAAGGTACCTCTCACTACTGATGGAACCGGTACTAGGTCCTGCGCGGTAACAGCATACATGCGCCCTGTAGGCCCCTGATCCACTTGCTCGCCTCTAGGAGCAAAAGACTGTTGCACTGACTGGGATGACGAAGCTCCCGGATTGGCCCTCGAGGCCTGCACAGACTGAGCTGGCTGATAACTCTGCGTCTGCCTAGAACCAGACGCTCCTGAAGTGGCACTCAACTGTGGGCAGAACCTCTTCAGGTGCCCAGGCTGTCCACACTGATAGCAAGACAAAGGCTGGCCCCTGCCCTGACTCTGGCCCTGAGGTCTGGCTGAAGAAGAAGCAGCTCGCTGACCCCCTCCCTTCTGCGGGCAAACCGAAGACTTGTGACCCAGCTGGCCACATGCAAAACAAGTCAAGCCTTCCTGACTACCTCTCCCGGAGCCTGCACTCGGTACCGGAAAAGTTGATCTAGCCAAACCACCACGAGGCCGAGGTTAAAACCCTCTCTCCTGCCATCACCCTGGCCCTCTTGGCTCCTCTTGGAACCTTGCTGCTTCTTATCATCCTCCTCCTGCATCATAATTTCCATATGAGCAGCCGCGTCCACCAGATGTCTATACTCTCAGATGTAAGACCCACCAACTCTCAACTTGAGGCCCCGCCTCAACTTCCGCTCAAACTCATAGCAACGACGTTCCTCGGACGCCACTAGTTCAGGTGCAAACCTGGACAAGCTAGTAAAAGTAGCCTCAAATTCGGCCACTGACAAACCCTGCTGCTTAAGCCGGCTAAACTGATCCCTCAGCTTCTCCCTAGTAGCTGCAGATAAAAACCTCCCCTGGAAAGCCTCTACAAAAGCCCCCATGCATCACCCACACGGGCCTTCTCATATTTCCACCATTGACCCGCATCTCCCTTCAGCTGGAAGGATGCCAAGGTCACCTTTAGAGCCCCATCCTCGATGCCAAGCATCTCGAATGTCTTCTCGATCTGTTCCAACCACTCGTCAGCCTTAAGTGGCTCTTTCGGATCTCCAATAAATTCGTCCGGGTTAGACCGGAAAAATTCCCTCTTCAAGAAAGAAGGCCCTGCCTCTGTAACCTGATGCTCAGCTCTGAGAATACCCAAAGCTCCCGCTAGCCCTCGGGCCAAGGCACCCATAGCCTGCTGACCCACTGGTTCGGCTACATTGGCCTAACCAACTCCCTCCTTCATTTTCGGAACGTCATCCGGTAAAGGCGCCTCTTGCCTCCTAGGCCTACCACGCCTACCGCCTCGTCCTGACATCCTATTAAAGGTAACAAAGACGTTAGCACATTCATAAATGTGCTGAAACTAAATACCCACGTCCTAATGCATGGACAACCGTAATTCACTCCACGTAAGCACATAAACACATAAGCACTTACGAACTTCATCCCCGGATAATGACAGTCCCAAGGCGTTACTAGAGTTCCGGTTAGAAACAGCATTGATCAAGTGCTTTTCCAACAAGACTCACAGAAACCCAAGGATCCAATCAATATCCTAGAAATCAAATCCCATACCCAAATAGTCACATAAACATGTTATCAATTTAACACATAACACTATATCTAAGTCTCTAACCAAGCGAGACAAACCCATTGTGACACTAATCACTTCCCACGTACCCAAAGTATTCGAACCCGGTACGCTCTGATACCAAGTTGTAACGCCCTCAAAATAATACATAAATCCCATCATTTCAGACATGCAATAGTATAAAGAAATCAACACCTTTTCATTCATCAGAGTAATTCTTACCACAGTATTACATGTTAACAACAAAAGCAAATGCCCTTTAGGCTTACAGCTTTCCAAGTTAACACTTGGTTACACAAAAGAAGAGTACTAACTCTATACAAAATAAGCCCGTGGCTTGATGTACATGTAATACAACAAAATAATCAAAAAAGAGTCTTCAACTCTCATGTCCATCCTAGCTAAGTCCTTGGAGGTGGCATGCTACCTGTACCTGAAAATCATGTCCCATATAGGGTGAGCCAACGCCCAGTAGAGATATGCTAAACACAGTATGAGCAGTAACTAAGACATTAGCAATTGATAAATGTTTAATTTCCGTAAATCAATTCATAACCCATATCCATTACATGACCACTATGTTCATCTTTCATTTCATTTTCCATTTCTCATCATGTTTCCCAATTTACATCAACGGCTCAGAACCTGGCCAACCACATATATGAGGCAATGACTCATATTAAACGCTTCCCATTTTACAATAGATAAACATACTAGTTGTATAAACCTCTCAACAGATAAGCATACAAGCTGTATCCACATTTCAACAGATAAGCATATTATCTATATCAACACTTCTAGAGATAAGCATATGAGCTGTATCAACACTTTAACTGACAGGCATATTAGCTGTGTCAGTGGAGTCCATCCCCTGTCTCCTCCCAAACAACATCCGGTTTAGAGGTCCATCCCCTATCTTCCCCTAAACCGTGGAGTACATCCCCTATCTCCTCCCCCCCACACACAAAGTATATTCATATGAGTCATATACACAATCAATCAATACATAACGTTAATGTATTCCATCAACCGTCATACTCTATGACATATCCAATTGATTAGTTTTAGTTTGCCTAATCATCATGCATTGTCTACAACAATCAAAACTACCCTCCACCGGTAGCCCAAGCAATTATTTCTAAACAGATAATAAAAGCTCCAATTGATAAATTATCAATGAATGTGTTCAAAATGAGCGGCTAATAAAACCAACTCCACTGTTTCACAACATAATGAATCAATTTCATTAATTCCAATTCAATTCCATAAATCTATAACTTCCCAAATTAATTATACCAATTAATTTATATACAAATTAGGGCTTTCTTCCCCAACTCTTAATATAAACCCATAGGTTCATATATTAACAACCAACACCCAAATCATCATTTTGAGACCCAAAATACAAGTTTAAGAGTCAAAATAACAAACCCTCTATTATAACATTTTGAAACCCTAAGTCCCAAAATCAACCAACTTCGACACTTTATCAAAACAACCAAAAGTCTATGTCAAAGACCATAAGAGTGAGTAGGAATCCCTACCTCAAAAGATGACACCCAACGGGGAAGATGATGAGAACGAAAATGCTCTAAATCACAAGTTTCCCGGATCAAAAGATAGCCCTCGACGATCAACAACCTTTTTGCAAAGGCTCAAGGTGAGAAAATCACTCTAGCTAGATCAATCCTAAGAGAGAAGTTAGGTTTTAGAGTGAGGTGCTCAACAATGGAGTTTTTTGGAAAAGTAGGAGAGAGAAGAGATGTGAAAAAATGATTTTAAAAAGTCAAAACACGGAGTCTTAAACCAGTCGCCCCGCTCGAGCGGCCAAACCCATGCTCGAGCATCACTCACAGATCCCCGCTCGAGCGCCCAATCCCCCGCTCGAGTGTCGGATGCACACTCTCAGAACTTTACACTGAACCAGGTCCCCGCTCGAGCGTCCAACTCCCCGCTCGAGCGTCACACACAAACTCCCGCTCGAGCGTCAAAACTCCCGCTCGAGTGTCCAACACTGCAGAAGAAATACTGGGAGAGTGATTATCTCGCTTGAGCGCCATAACCCCCGCTCGAGCGGATAAGCAACAACAAAGGCCCCGCTCGAGCGCCAAAAGCTCCGCTCGAGCGGACAGGCCAAAATCTGGACAACTAGTTTTGGTTTCTAAGCTCAACCAACCTATTTCAAACCTGCCCAATACAACCCAAGACTCAAATACCAGGAGTGAAGGATGTAAACAAGATTTAAACCACTGGTAACATCTACGGAACCACTGTACAACAAGGGGTAAAACCTGGGATCGCTATAAAAATATTTCATAATCTCTCCATTCTAATTTCTCTCATTGATTTCCAAAAGAAAATATTAAAACTTGCATTCATTTTCTCTCTCATAAGGAAAATAGGGTTTCTAACTCACAAGCTTTGTGAGAGCTCCAATATTTCAATCTTAATTTCCTAATTTTTTGATTTAAAAAAAAAAACCTCATCACTTATTGACTTCTCTCAAGCCTTTTTGACTTCTTCCATACACACCATTTTCAACTTTTCTCATATCTATTTAATTATTTTAGAAATAATAATTATCCCTTAATTTATGAATTTCAAATGGAAAGATAACAAAAATATTTCATAATCTCTCCATTCTAATTTCTCTCATTGATTTTCAAAAGAAAATATTAAAACTTGCCTTCCTTTTCTCTCCCTCAAAAAATCAGATAATATTTTTCATGAAAATTGTGAATATCTATCTATATCTTATATATTATATTATAGCATAACCAAAAAAAAAAAAAAAATTAAATATCAAATATACAAACAGATAAAATTAATAAATATTATTTTTATTTATTCAATTAAAATCTTTTTTTTTTTTTTTGCCTCTCAATATCCAATTTTAAATTTTAAAAATCTTTAAAGTTTATCTAAATAAGTCTAATTTGAAAATATTTCACACCATCATACTTTAAATCAATAAAACTCACATGTCTATCACATATCTATCTATATCTACATATTATCTATACATAAGGAAATGGGGGTTTCTAACCCCCATGCGTTGTGGGAGCTTCAATATCTCAATCTTAATTTTCTAATTTTTTGATTTAAAAAAAAAAAAACCTCAGCATTTATTAACTGTTTCCAATCCACATGCCTTTTTACATGCCTTTTGAGAGCTTTGGTCAAAATCCCCTCATACAAATAGGGGTTCTAACCCCCACGCATTGTGGGAATTTCAATATCCCAATCTTAATTTTTTAATTTTTTGATTTAAAAAAAAAAATCTCAACATTTATTAAGTTTTTCCAATCCACATGTCTTTTCACATGCCTTTTGAGAGCTTTGGTCAAAATCCCCTCATACAAATAATTATAAATACAATGCCTTTCCCCATGTCTTTTGAGAGTTTTGATCAAAATCCCCTCATATAAATAATTATAAATACAACCCGTACATAGCACGGGTGAAACACTAATTTCGGATTATGTAAACAACTATCGTCTCTCTTGCTTACTGAACTATATAACCTTTGCAACTGCGATGTAAGAACTTTCACATTATTTAGTGGTACCATCACATACCCAATCATTAAAAAAGTTTTAACCAAAGTTTATCCACTTTTAATTGATAGCATGAAAAGCCTAACATAACTTGCCTATTGGAAGCACCCTATTGCCTTCTTCTCGACTCCTCGAATCCTGAATCCACCCTTTGGTAACACATTCTTCACACATGTTACCTTTTCGTGGTTTTCCTCTTTTTAATCAAAAGGTAACTAGCATGTCGCCTGTGCTATCCACGAGATAAAATAATATATTATTTATTAAAAATATGATAATTATATTTAATTTTTGTATTTTTTCTCTCGTAAATAAAATTTTATGTATAAGTTTAAGAGTTTTGTTTCAAATGTTCCTTTACTATAATATTTACTCATAAACAAAGATTAAAATTGTTGTATTGACAATTAACAATTAAAATTATACTTAGTGGTTTTACGTTCTTTTTAATCCATAATGTTTTGTTTAAAAATATATAATTACTTTGTTATGAGATGAGATTTGTGTCTGTTTTCTTTTTTTAATGTATAGTTACTTTATTGGCCTTTGATAGGGCCACGTGGAGAAGAAGGATTCATGTAGCCGACCACATTTGATGAGACTTAAGGCTTCGTTTGGCTTGGCTTGGCTATAGTTACTTTATTATGAGATGGGATTTAGGAAAGAGAGAAAAATTAGGGGGAGAGATTTTAGGAACTTGTAATTCAAAATTTTAGGTGGTTTTTTGTTTTTTGTTTTTTTTTTAAAAAAAGATCTATAATTACTTTGTTAACCAATAGAATTATTTTTAAATATTTTTAAAATCACAAAAATTAACAATTGTGGAATGAGAGTTTGGAACTCTCACAAGCCTTTCCCTTATATAATATATAGATTGATATAGATATTTATATTTGTTTTAGCTATTTTTTTAATATACAAATTATTATTTTTAGATTTTTTATAAAAATAATTTAATAATCCCATCACTAACTATAGAGTATGGGAGAAGTTGAAAAGGGTGCTGCAATAACTATGAGAGAAGTCAAAAAGGCTTGTGGATTGGGAGAAGTCAATAAATGCTGAGAGTATTATTATTTTTAAATAAAAAAAATTAGACAATTAATATTGGGATATTGGAGCTCCCACAAACCTTGTTGGTTAGAAATCCCTTTTTCCTTATATAATAGATAGATACATAGATATAGATAGATAGATATATTTAATGCCCAGAAAGATAAAAAGTGTGTTGCAAGAACAAAGATGTGAAATTAATATATATATATATATATATGAAACCCTTAATCTAAATGAGCTTCACAGTGCAATTACACTGGTTTAAGGTAATTGCAATTTTTTTGGATTAAATATTCTTGTGAAAGCTTCACCTTCATTATTCTTCCAGCTTATATATGGATGCGAGTTTGACGAGGGGATTGGTTATCCTCTACTTTTCCTTTTCTCTGGGTGCTTTTTATAGCGATCCCGGTCTTTCCCCTTTTTGTTGTTGTATTCCGGACTTAGGTTCCGTGGAGTTGATGTTGTATATATCTTGTTTCCGTCCTTCAATACATTGTATTTGAGTTATAGGATGTTTTGGACATGTTTGTTACAGGTTGGTAGTGAGTTTGAACCAAGTGTTGCTGCCTAGAAATTTGGTCCTTCGCTCGAGCGAGACTTTTGTCGCTTGAGCAAGCTCCATGTTTTAGATCCTTCGCTCAAGCCAGGTTTCCTTCGCTCGAGTGAGAGTTGAGTTTTGTATCTGGTGGCTCGAGCGAGAAGTCCTTTGGTCGAGCTTGCGTCTGCGTCCAATTTTAGACCTGTGAGATGCCATTCTTCACTCGAGCGAGCTTTTCTTTGCTCGAGCAAGCGAGGTGTATGTTTTGGGTTTCTTCGCTCGAGCGAGCATTTTGTTGCTCGAGCATGCTTCGGGGTTGCAGACCTGAAGCTTCGTATTGTTCGCTCAAGCGAGGCTTTCTACGCTCGAGCGAGTATTCTTTGTGTCTGGTCGCTCGAGCAACCAATCCTTTGCTCGAGCGAGCCTGTGTTATATCAGATCGCAGCAGCGGGTTAAACATCACTTTTTCATCTCCCTTTTTCTATCAAACCCTAGAACCGACTCTTCCTCTCTCTACACTTACCTTCTCTCTAGGGATTGATCTACATAGAGTGAGTTTTTAGTCTAGTCTCTTTGCAAGAAAGGTAGTGGGTCGTGAGGGCTTCCTTTTAATCTGAGAAATAGTGGATTTGGAGCACGTTGGGTTTCCACCATCTTCTTTATTTCGTCTCTTCACTTCGAGGTAGGGATAACCTACTCCATCTTATGAGCTTTGTCTTAAATTTTGGTCATTTTGATTAGTTGGTGATGTTGGGTAATTTTGGAAAAAATTAGGGTTGTTGTGTAATTTATAAAAGAGGGGTTTTCAAATATTTAAACCCATGTGTGTTTGAGACTTTGGAAAAATGGTATTGTTGATGTTAAATTGGTGAAATCAAGCCTTAGGGTTGATATTGAGGAAAGGGGGAAAATGCCCTAAATATTGAAATAAATTAATTAGTATACTCCCTCCGTCCCAAAATATTAGTCCCTTATTCCATTTTTCATTGTCCCAAAATATTAGTCCCTCTTCAAAAATCCAGTACAAAAATAATATAAATTTTCTATTTTGCCCTTCTTTTAAAATAATAAACAATATAAAAAGTACAATTATGACAATGATATTCCCAAAAAATGTACTATCAAAAGGATAATTTTGGAAAATCAACTTTTTTCAAATGCAATAATTGTACTACCAAAAAAAGTTGGATTCCCCAAAAGGGTGAGCCACAGCCCAGTAGAGAAGTACTAAACCAAGCATAAGAATTAACTAAAGTATTAACATCTGATATATGGTTAACACACTATAATCAAGTTACAATATTCATGACACGAATGTCTACACTGCCTATGACGCATTGTCTATGGCGCGTTTTACTTTCCACTTATGGCTCAGAACCTGGCCAAATAACTCAAAGGGTTTCATCTTTTCTTACCATTACTTCCAATTCAACAGGAATAACAATTCAAGTTAGACCTAATCATAACAAATACACATGTCGGTATTGTATCAATCATAATCAATTCACTTCCATACTCCCGGACTGATACACATTTTAGTGATGTATCATATCAACAATAAATAGACATATGCCTATTAATCAATAAGCACACATATGAATGATGCTACTGGAGTCCATCCCCTATCTCCTCCCAACAGATCCGGTTTAGAGGTCCATCCCCTATCTTCCCCTAAACCGTGGAGTTCATCCCCTATCTCCTCCAAAACCAAATGCATATGCAACATAATCAATACTTGACATATACAGCACATGATCAATACACGAATGTTCTGTATTAATTCAACTGTCAAATGAATGACTCAATTTCAGTTATACCTAAGCCGCATGCAAGGTCTACAACAATCAATGGCTATCCTCCACCGATAGCCCAAAACAATTATTTCTAAGCAAGAAACAAATACACAACAATTATAATTCCAACATTCTCAAAGGTAAGTATTTAAACCAACCCAATACATCATTAAATTACTAAATTCCCCAATCTCATGGATTTAGCCAATAACACAATTTCTCTTTAAATTAATTATACAAATTAATCTATGACAAACCTAGGGTTTCTCCCAAAATTACTCAAACTACCCCCACATACCAAAATATCAACACTTAGGATTAAAACGTATAAATGGAGTAGGAATTCCCTACCTCGAAGCAATGAACCCAAAAGAAGAAAACGAAGATGATGCCCGAAACTCCAAACTGCCCCAAATCCAAGTTTGTTCAGATTAAATGAAAGCCCTCACTCTCCTCTAAATTATTTGTAAAGCAACTAGGGTAGAAACACACCCTAACTAGATCAAACCTAGGAGAAAAGGTGTATGGGAAGAAGAAAAGTCGGACTCTAGGGTTTGGGATCAAAAAGAGACTGAAAAACTGATCCAAAAGTCGGATCTCACCATTTTATACCCGTCGCCCCGCTCGAGCGGCCAAACCCCCGCTCGAGCGGCGGATGCACACTCTCAGCACTTTCGCATACAGGCTCCCCGCTCGAGCGTCCAACTCCCCGCTCGAGCGGCACACACAAACTCCCGCTCTGCACAAGAAATACTGGATGGGTGTTTTTCCCGCTCGAGCGCCAAAAACCCCGCTCGAGCGGACAAGCAACAACAAGTCCCCGCCCTGACGGCCAAACCCCCGCTCGGCGTCAAACCCCGCTCGAGCGGACAAGCCAAAATCTGGGCAACTAGTTTTGATTCCTAAGCTCAACCAACCTGTTCCAAACCCGCCCAACACATCCTATAACTCCAAATAAGAAAAAATATAGGATGACAACAACCACTACACAAGGATAGAATCTACGGAACCTAAGTCCGGATACAAACATCGACTGGGAAAAGACCGGGGTCGCTATATCTTTGCTTCAAAGAACTTGTGGATGGGGAGTGAGGAACCTCTCTTGAAATTGTTTAATGATTATGAATTTGTTGATTTCCTTGTTTGATGTGACATACTTGATAAATGACCAGAATCTCATAGATAATTGCTGCCTTTTTTACATATTTAATTTCTCACAAGTTTAATTAAAATTTGGAATTTGGAACCTTGTTTAGGTACAATGGAAATTATGTGCTTGAACTTGATTTTGAGTTGTTCAATACAACAGTTCCTAGACTAACTCAGTCATCTTCCATTGGCAATGTGGTTCAATTTCTCTATCGTCACCTATCGTCAATCATCTTCCATAATAAAGAAAGTTTGGAGCCTTTGCTTCATTTTCTTCGCACATAATGGGCATGTAAGTCTTCTTAACTTTTGGCATTGACATTATGATCTTTGCTCCCCATTTAGAAAATGAATAATAATAATAATCATCATCATCATAACAACAACACAAGAGGTTTGTAATTTGCATGAGGAGACTTAAGATAATTTTTATTTTACTAATGTGTTTTACAGGTGATGATGCTAACTGATGGGATACATACAATATCTGGACTCCAGTTTGTTGTGTCTAGGAGGCAGAAAACAATCACGCACAAGCACACAAGCAAAAACACACAAAGAATTACGTGGTTCGGCAAATTGCCTACGTCCACGGGCAGCTTATTTCACTGTATTTTGAACAAAGAATTACACACTCTATAATTCTCTCTCCCTACTCTATATTCTCTCTTCAACTCACCACACTGACCCTCTCCCATTCACTAACCATTTATAGATGAAATGGAGGGCCAAAGTCTTCAACAAGCAACCACCAACATTTATGGCAACCACCACCAACATTTATGGCAGCCATCAATCAGCATTTTTGGTAGCCATCAATCAGCAGCCATCATTGAAAATCTAAGCCAATCTTCAACAAATATCCACCTTAGCGAGGATTCTCTATCCAACATAATGATCGATCAACACTGCCATGTACCTGAAGGTGCTCAGTTCCAAGAGATGTTGACCAAGTCCAAACAGTGTTGGAACTTGATCCCATAAACCACTTTTTTGAGCATATCGGCTGGATTATCTGCAGTGCTAATCTTTTGAAGTAGAATATCCCCGTCATTCACAATTTCTCGGATGAAATGGAAACGGACATCAATGTGCTTGGTACGGGAATGATGAACTTGGTTCTTTGCCAAACAAATGGCACTCTGACTATCGCAGTACACCTCAACGTGCTTTTAAACAATACCCAAGTCCTCAATCAACCCATGTACCCAAGTCCTCAATCAACCCATGTAGCCAAATAGCTTCCTTAAAGGCTTCTGTCACTGCCATGTACTCTACCTCTGTAGTAGACAAAGCCACTATTGACTGAAGTGTTGACCTCCAACTCACCAGCCCTTTAGCAAGCGTAAATAAATACTCTGTTGTTGACCGGCGTTTGTCTAAGTCACCAGCATAATCTGAGTCCACATATCCAACCAGATTCTGTTCGAGTCTATGATCTCTCTCAAACTTCAAACCCATATTAACTATGCCATGTAAGTACCTTAAGATCCATTTCATTGCCTGCTAGTGACCTTTCCCCGGATCATGCATATACCTGTTTACCATACTCACAGCATGTGAGATGTCAGGCTTTGTACAAACCATAGCATACATTAATGCACCAACTGCATTTGCATATGGAACCTGTGCCATATGCTTTCGTTCTTCTTTTGTACGTGGAGACATCGAAGCACTAAGCTTGAAATAAGGGGCCAATGGTGTACTCACAGCTTTTGTTTTCCCATTTATGCCAAATCTATCTAACACCTTTTTCAGATACTGGATTTGTGTCAGACAAACCATGCCCTTCTTCCTATCTCTTTTGATCTCCATGCCAAGAATTTTCTTTGCTTTGCCAAGATCCTTCATTTCGAACTCTCCTGCCAACTGTGCCTTGAGTTTATCAATATCCACCTTGCTCTTAGATGCAATCAGCACATCATCTACATATAAGAGCAATTAGATGAAGGAACCATCGGAAAGCTTATGAAAATATACATAATGATCATACTGGCTTCTTGTGTATTTCTTTTTTGTCATGAACCGATCAAATCGCTTGTGCCACTGTCTTGGGGATTGCTTCAACCCGTACAACGATTTGTTCAGCTTACATGCCCAATTCTCTTTTCTAGCAACTTTGAAACCATCTAGCTGGGACATGTATATCTCCTCTTCAAGATCTCCATGTAAGAAGGCAGTTTTGACATCGAGTTGGGTGAGCTCGAGATCAAACTGTGCAACCAAAACTAGTAAGATACGAATAGATGTGTGCTTCACAATAGGTGAGAATACCTCATTGTAGTCTATTCCTTCCTTCTGGGCATAGCCTTTAGCTACAATTCTAGCTTTGAATCCGATGTTGTCTTTGCCTGGGATGCCTTCCTTCTTGGTGTAAACCCACTTACAGCCAATTGCTTTCTTGCCTTTTGGAAGTTGCACCAACTCCCAAGTCTGGTTCTTGTGAAGTGACCTGATCTCTTCATCCATAACCTCCTTCCATTTGACACTTTCAAAGATTCTCGTGACCTTGCTTCTTTGAAAGTGCAAGGAACATTGTCTTCAATGATTGGAAGTGCATAGGCCACCATATCGGTCATCCAACTGGGTTGCTTAGTAACTCTTTTTCCTTTTCTGATTGCAATGGGTTCTGACTGTTGTGGCGCCTCTAGATCTTCATTTTCATCTGAACTCTCTTCAGAATCTTCTTCAGAGCTGTCAACTGAAACTTCTTCAGGATGGTTGACTGGCTAAATAGTCTTTGCTAGAGTCTCAAACTCCACATGCACTGACTTCTTCAATGCTTCCTGATTCTCTTGAGGATTTGGTTGCTTCAGCATTGTAGACTCATCAAAGGTAATGTCTCTTCTAGTGACAACTTTCTTTGATTCCAGGTACCAGAGTCTATATCCCTTGACACCATCACTGAAGCCCAAGAAGATAGCTTTCTTGGCTCTAGGATCCAACTTAGATTCTATAACATGAAAATAAACTGGACATCTAAAGATATGTAGCTGATCATAATCAGTAGCTGGTGCTCCTAACCATACCTCCATGGGAGTCTTGTCATCAAGTGCTACAGTAGGTGGTCGGTTAACAAGATGACGAGCATAGTTCAATGCCTCGCCCCAAAATGCCTTGATCAATCCAGAATGTGACAGCATACACTGGACTTTCTCTACCAAAGTGCGGTTCATGCGTTCTGCAACTCCATTTTGATGTGGTGTTCTAGAAACTGTGAAATGTCTCACTATCCCTTCATTCTGGCAAACCTCAAAGAAGGGATCTAATGTGTATTCCCCGCCATTGTCAGATCTGAGCTTCTTGTTCTTTCTGCCTGTCTGGATTTCAATCATTTTCTTCAATGTAAGAAAGATATCTAATACCTCATCTTTATGCTTCATTGTGTAAACCCAAACTCTCATTGAAAAATCATCAATGAATGACACAAAGTAGTGTTTACCTCCCAAAGAAGCATTCTTGGAAGGACCCCATACATCGGTGTGAACGTAGTCTAGAATCCCTTTGGTACGATGAATAGCAGTACCAAACTTGATTCTTGTTTGCTTGCCCAGTACACAATGCTCGCAGAACTCAAGTTTCCCTGTTTTGGCGCCTTTCAACAGGCCTTGCTTTACTAACCCTTGTAAAGCCTTTTCTCCAGTATGCCCTAAACGCATATGCCAAAGTCTGGAAGTGTCTGATGCATCATCCTCTGAGCTGGTGGAGACAGCCACTCTCCCTGTGACTGTAAAGCCGTCTAGAAATTATAAATTTCCCTTTCGAGTACCCTTCATTGCAACAAATGCTCCTCGAACAACTTTGAGGACTCCACCTTCCAGAGTTACTCTGTAACCTTTGGAGTCTAAAACTCCCACTGAGATGAGATTCTTCATCAAATCTGGTATGTATCGAACACTTCGAGAATTCTCATTTTTCTATCATGCATCTTCAGTCGAATTGCTCCAATCCCCTTTGTTCTGCAAGCTTGGTCGTTGCCCATCAACACAACTCCTCCATCGAACTCTCGTAAGCTCGAGAACCACTGCTTGTTAGGACACATGTGGTAGGAACATCCGGAATCTAGAATCCATTCATCAGACTAGCCATATGATAAAACTATGAAGGCTGATCCTACACCATTATCTCCATCTCGTGCAACGTTCACCTTTTCCTTTTTCTTATTTTTATTGGGACAATCTTTTGCCCAATGCCGTTTCTGTCAACAAGCAACACACTCGTCTTTTGCAAGACATCTTCTATCCGATGATTTCTCCGGATTTTGAGCAAGACTTTCCTCGCCTCAGTATATCTTCCGTAATTGTCCCGCCTCATCGTGAATGCCGAGTCCTCGCTTTGCACTTATCTTTCCTTCTGAACTCATTATTTACCAAGGCGTTTGAAACATCAACATACTTGATCTTTTCTTTACCATACAGTAAAGTGGTGGTGAGATGATCATATGTGTCAAGCAAGGAATTCAAGAGTAATAGTGCTTTATCTTCATCATCAATGTGATCATCCAAGTTTTCCAAATCGGTAAGAATTTTGTTGAAATTGTTTAGGTGTTCGTTCATCGAAATACCTTTCTTATAGTCGAAACGAAACAACCTCTTCTTCAAGTAGAGCTGGTTCTCAATGCTCTTTGTCATGAACTTGTCTTCCAGCGCCTTCCAATGGTCCTTCGCAATATCATATTCTGTGAAGGCATACTTCTCCTCTTTTGCAAGGCAAAGTCGGATGGAACTGCAGGCCAGGAGATTCACTTTCTCTCATTCTATCCCGTCCAGGTTATCTAGTTTGTCTCCCAGAGTGAAGTGCAGGTTCATCTGGACAAGCATATCTTTAACTTCGCATCTCCACATGCCGAAGTTGCTGTTTCCATCAAACTTTTCTACCTCGAACTTAGCATAGGACACCGGGGTCCAATGCCTAAAGTTGCTTGTAGTCGTTAGGTTACTTGTGGACTCGGTTGATTTCGTCTCTGTAGATTCTGCCATTGAGACTGCTCAATAATCTCCACCACAAACAATAACAGACGCTTGAAAAGCCAGGAACATAGCAAATTCTAAACTCCCAAAAACTTCACTGAAAATTCAGGTCCGAATCTCAAAAAAAAGAATTCGCTGTTGTGTCCGAAATGGTTGATTTAGCTAGGAAAGCACTTATCTCCACTTCTCCAGAGGCCTCAATGAAATTTCTCCAAATCCAGGGACCAAATTGCAATTTCCCAAAAATCCAGGGACCTTATTGTAATTAATAGAAGTTCCAAGGACTAAATTGAAATTTTAACAAGATCAGGGGCTCAAATGTAATTTCCCAAACTTTTAGGGACTGAAATGAAATTTCTCAAACTATTATGGACTGAAATATAATTTCTCAAACTTTTAGGGCCTCTCTACAATTTCAAAAATTTCAGCTGACTGGGTTGACGACGTGGTAGATGTGCTGACGTGGCAGTTGAGCTGGCTGTGACGTGTCTCGACACGTGACAATGACTAGGCAGCCACGTGGTCCAGACATGGCAGTGACTGGACTGACGCGTGGCGCTTTGCAAAAATGATTTGCAATATTGGTGCTCCAAGGATTTGAACCTTGGCCGAAGGAGTGCAATGCTTAACCTTAACCACTTGGACAGAGCTCATCTTGGTGTCGATTTTCCCTTCAAATATATATTTGAAATATATATTTTTGCTGCATAAAGTCGTCTTCTACCTCTTGCTACACGTGGGTCTTCTGGTTAAGAGTTGACTTCACGTGCCACACTTTCACCAGCGCGTGTGGATCACCTAGAAGTCCGTTTTGGCCGTTCTTTCTGGGTCTGGACTCCTCTTGTCGAGACGGACCTCCTGGTATATTCAGAAGTTGATTTCGACAACTTCAAATTTTTCAATTTACAGAAAACAGAGTTGCGGATGCTCTATTTTGCCACAACGATGCTCTGATACCAATTTGTTGTGCCTAGGAGGCAAAAAACAATCACACACAAGCACACAAGCAAGAACACACAAAGAATTACGTGGTTCGGCAAATCGCCTACGTCCACGAGCAACGGATTTCTCTATATTTTGAACAAAGAATTACACACTCTATAATTCTCTCTCTCTGCTCTGTATTCTCTCTTCAACTCACCACACTGACCCTCTCCCATTCACTAACCATTTATAGATGAAATGGAGGGCCAAAGTCTTCAACAAGCAACCACCAACATTTATGGCAACCACCACCAACATTTATGGCAGCCATCAATCAGCAGCCATCGTTGAACATCTGAGCCAATCTTCAACACAGTTTGCTTTGGCAAGGGCAGAGGAATATCTTTTCTACCAGATAAAACATACTCTCAGTTTGAATATGTATGAGTGACAATCTCTCAAGGCAAGTCTTCTTGCTTAAATAGAAATAAGCCTCAAAATATAGAGCTTCCTCCTTTTCAAGAGAGGCAAAGTTGCTAGATAAACTTGGGGAGAGGAGGGTGTTGGATTTTGACTGTGAGATCAATTAAGTAATTTTTTTTACATTATATTTCATTCAATCGAAAGCCTATTATTAATTCTAGATTTTATGATTGATGATAATGAGAAAGGAAGGGAGTTGAGTATGATAACAATTGGTGACCAAATGATAGCCTATAGTTTGAAGACAAAACAGCGTCGTTACATTCTTTTTCTTTTCTTTTCATTCTTTTTATTTTTATTTTCAGTTCATTATTTCAATTTTTTTTCCTCTCTAGGCCACTTCTTCTTAAGTATGGCCTTGATAAATAGGTTAGATTAGATCAACTATTTAACACTTAAGTACTGGCTTTATTGAAATGGAAGGACTGGGTTTATTTCAGTCATGGAAATGGCATAGTTTCTTAAATCATATTTGTAGATAGCATAATTTTGATTGCTCTCTTTAATTTGTCATATTTGGATGGAAAGTCCTGTTATATGTATGCGAATAGTTGTTGGACCAACGAAGATTGGCCTGAGTTGAAGGAGCTCTGGTCGCTTAAGCAAGTGGTCTCAGGTTCGAGTCCTTGTCGATGCAGCAAACCTTCTTGGGAGTGGTCCCCGCCTTGGCGTCTGACCATACCTCGAAGGATTAGTCCGGGGTGAAGCCTGGGGATACCTTGGGAAACCAAAAAAAAAAGAAGTTGTTGGAATCCTCATCGTCAATTGTGGTCTATTTTTGTTCTGTTTTGTATACTAATTTGTTTGTATGGACTTTTCTATGCTTGATATTTTGTTATTCAATCATATAGCTTGATTACCTTGTCTGGAGCCAAAACAACAGAAGCATCCAATATCATGAGCTGAGATTTTATCCTGAATGAACCTTCTTTGTTTTCATACATTCTACAATTTTTAGATTTTCATTTGTAACTTATTTTCATTTTTGGTCTAATTTTTTTCCCTATTAGTTCTAACAAAGACTGAGCAAAGGAATGAATTACGGAGCTTCGAAGCTAATTACTATGGTTGCCTAAATCCTTGATTTCTATTTTCAAGTATGCCCTTCAATCTAATAGTTACATATTTATTCCGAAATTTTCTTTCTTCATTCACCAAAATTTTCATTCTAGGGCCTCATGTCATTTCCTTCTCTATTCCTTATATATCTCGTCACATCTGTTCATATATATATATATGGATTATTCATGGTTATTTCCAAGTGTATGGATTTTGTTCATTTTTGTTTTTTAATCATTTTATTGGGTATATTTTTTTGGAAGTTAAAATAAATTATAGGCAGACTATTTGGCATTGAAAAGATTCAACTCCTAAAAAAGTTGTTCTAATTTAATCATAGTGACATGATAGATTATCTCACAATTTTTGGATTTGTTACAATTCAACCATCCCCACCTTCGTGGTTGATCCTCTCCTTTTTGATAGTATCATTGAGATATTTTTTCGTGCTATTTCCCAATTTACAGAATGTATAAAATGAACACTAGAAGATGGTAAATATGGGCCCTGGGGTGGGAAAGTAAATGGATATGGCATGTAGAGGATTATGGTTGAAAAATTCATATCTAATTAATGAAGAACTATGTTTTCCCGTTTTCTTTTCTTATTTTTTAATGTTATTTTTGATATGTTGGCAGAAGGAATAATATGATTTTGTCCAAATTTTTGTTGTTGTAATGAATTTTTTTTATTTATTTTTATTTGTGTGTTGCTACAAAAAAATAAATAAAAGATTAAAAATTAAAAATCAATCTATATTGTAATTATTTTATAATTATCCCACTGAATTATAATTTTCACAATTATTAATTGCTCTAATTTTAAATTCACGTAATGGAAAGCCCAAACCAGTCAAAGGCCCTCAAAAACAATTCAACTAGTTACCAACCAATAGAAAAAAGAGAATGATGTTTAATTATTAATTGGACAAATCTATATTGCAGTTAACTAAATTATTCATTGAAAATGATATGATAGATAAATTTGATTATATAAGCTTAGTTGGTAATTTTGTTGTTAAAAATGTAAGAAAAGTAACATTTAAGTGATATTTCTTTGTATTTAGATTAATTTGGATTGATTAATGGCTTTATGTTTCATTTGGTATTTTTTTTTTTTTTCCGTTTGTTGTATATTGAGTCTTGCTAAGCCATGAAATAACAAAATCAAATTATTTTATTTTATTTTTATCTTTTTGAGTTCTTATAATGATTTGCTAAGATCTTAATCTATGTAAGCAAATTATGGTGATCATATTCAAACAATCTCTGTGTGGGTACTAATAAATAAATAAATAAATAATTGTGAGTAATTCCAATTACATTGGCTTAGCACTGTAAATGTTCAAAGCAGTCTGTTGAATAATCCAAATTTTTAATCGATGACATTGCATCAAGAAGATTAATATTTGCAAAGCTAAAAGGGTTGGATTGTGCATCACCCCAAGCATAAACAATAGAATTTGAGTCTTAATAAAAGTTTTGCAAAGCACATGCAATTATATATATATAAAAGGACAAGGGGTGGTCAATTTTACATTATTAATTCATGCCAAAATGAAATTTTAAAAGTACCAAATTTGTGTTCTCCTTCTAGGAACCTCCAGCGCCCCCATATAGTACCAGATGCCCAAAAAGAGCCCCCAAGATCCTTCATCTTTCACTTCATACAGCTTTTCTATTGTTTGTAAACTCGTATGTTTGAGGATTTATATCCCTCCACTTGGACTCTTAAGTGCAATATTCTGCAGTGCATCATATCTTGTGTCTGAATTAGAAAATGACCTCCCCCATTGCAGTTTCGGGGTGCGGTGGTGAATACCTCTCCTCCCCATTCAGCACGTGAAGCTAAGTTTGCTAATCCGCCACCAAGTATTCTCTTTGGCCAAAATCCGAGATTGGTATTCGCAACTCCAAGCCACCAGTTTCCATTAGCTAGGTCCTATATATTTTTACATGGATATCAAAATTGAATAATTGAACAGAAGAACACAAATTCTATTTCTTTACCACTAATTACTTAATTATGATTTTTGTTTCATAATTATTGGTGTAATAATTATTTGACACAATGGTAGCATGACTTGGGAACTTGTTTCATAATTAAAAGTTTTCAAATGTAACCTGAAAGATGTAGATTTTTATCCAAACCGTTGTTCCTCCAATGATAGAGACCTCTTCAATTACTTGACCAAGAGGTATTGCTGTGTTCACAATCACAAATCCAGGACAATTTGTATTGAAACAATGAGATTGACCTGCCTGTTTGGTAGACAAACATATGCAAATATATTGTAAGAGTTACTAAGAAAATATAGTCAATCAAGTAATATGCAATAAAAAGCAATGATACTTACATTCGTATATATGAATAGTCGAGACGTAAGGTCACCAAACAGAGATGGATCCACCTGAGACAAACCAACAACATAATAACAACAAATGCTTTTGTCTATGTGAAGCTAGTTTTTACTTGTGAAAATTGTTTCTAAAATAAGTAAGAAGTTAAATTTACAAGAAACAAGAAGATCAACTTACCCTCCACCCGACTTGTAAGCTATCAGGCCCATTTTGAATCATCATTCGCCCTGCACTATATTGTTTACCCACGACATCTGCTTGGTGTTCACTAAGCATCACGACGCCCATCAGATTTGTTTGGACCATCTATCGTCTCAACTATGGCATACTGGGTAATAAAAGTCCAAAACATATGTGTTACTTTTATATTTTCCCTTACTGTGAGAATCTGAACATATCCATATTGTTTGGAGAAAACCAAAGGCCAATTCGAAATACCCAAATCTAGCACAAAATAGCATAAGTAATTTTTCTCCCTCTTTGTGTGAATCTATTAGGGAACAATTTGAATAGAGCACAATATATATATATATATATAATCTGAAAATAATAAATCTAAAAATCACACAACAAGGGAAGAGCAATTTGCCAATCAACAAAAAAAAAAAAAAAAAAAAAAAAGGCAAAAGCAATTTTTACGTGGAATAATGGGTGCACAAGAGTTCTCTCTAGTTAGAACTAGAGGCAAACAATCAAGAACAACTACAAATAAGTTTTCTTGGCAACCAAAGAACTAGTTACAAAATTTAGGAAAGATCTCACAAAAAAAAAAAAAGGGTACTGTTCACGAGGCAGAAAGCCAAATTCAGAATGCTCCAAATCTAATCTCCACTGTTCAAATTTCAGCTCAATCAGATGATCGAACTGTTTAGTTATGAGTTTTAAAAATAGTTTTGGGATGATTTGTAATTTTTTTTTTTGATTGATTAATGTAAAAAATGTGAGACAATGTGATAGGTGAGAGGTGAGATGTGAGATGTGAGATGAGAGATGAGAGATGAGAGAGAAAAAGTGATTGATTAATTGATTGATCAACAATAAAAGAAAAGAAAAGCGAGGAGTTTGAAAGTAATTTTGAGTTGTATTTTAAAAATATGTTTGATTAACAAGTTGCATTTAAATCATGATTTAAAAACAGAGTTGAGTTTTGAAAAGTAAACCAAATGCTACCATAATCTCTCCATGTGGGCTTGAGACTTGCATGGGCTTTACCAAATATTTGGGTCATCCTCTACATACAAGGGAAACCCAACCCAACAAACATATATATCTATATACGCTCGTACTTTTTTTTGTTGATTTTTCCCCTCTTTTCATTCAAAAAGGCATTGTGCCTTAACTATAAGATTTAATGTTTAGTGTTTTTGGTTGTGCAGATTCAAGCCATGTAAACAATCAGATCTGCAAGTAAAATTATTATCAAAAGTTTGCCTAAAACTTTCAACAAGATGAGGCTAAACATATAGCTTCAAAAAATGAGGACTAAAGTCAATTTATAGGATCACAAAATGTGGTTCTGAGTTTTATGTGTGTGTTCAGCTCATTCAATAAGGTGATTCATACAAACAAATAAAACCAAATATAGAAAACAAGCAATAGTGCAAAACTAATATTGTGAAGCTATATAATCTTGATTGACAAGGATAACTTACATCAGCACCACCGGTGTCATCTGCAGGAGTCATTATTTTTGAAGCAAGTTTCTCTCTAATGAGATCTTCTTTAGTAGTTCTTCTAATTGGAACTGTTCCAACCGGGCAACCCCCGCCCTTTAGTCCTATATGTAGAGGTTTGCTAACATTTGAGGAAACTTGATCTCTTGATCTCTTAGGTAATGAAGTGGGCTTCATCTGCAATTCAACTCAATTCGAAAAAGGTAAACGAGACATGCTGTCACGACCCCAAACCGCCCCTAGTAGAATGGTGCCGTGATGGCCAGTAATCCGAGATTACCGAAGGCCAACTTTCAAAGTTCACACACAATCAGAGTATAATATATGGGGCTTACATGTGCGGAAGCATTATATGTAAATCTAACTAGTCCATAAGAGCTGTGCATATGTCAAATGAAATGGCATACATCTTAATTAAAGTCTTACAACTTGGCTACAAATAAAATAAGGTACATATTACATCTTGATCAAAAGGCTTCTCAAGCCGACATTTACAAAATACATGAAATGCATCTAAGAAGCATAATCTTCAAGATTCTCGACATAACATGAATCCAAAACATCTTGCAAAACACACACATCTCGTGGCCGACTTCTTGCTCGTTACCTACATACATATAGAGAGGGTGAGCTTGGATACTCAGTGAATGGTACAAGTAATAAAGGGTTTAATGAATGATTCCCGAGGTCTTGTCAAAACAATACATATATCATAGCTTGTTCAAAACATGTACTTGGGGTGATGACATTCCGGGCAAAACAAAAGCATAACCTCGGCATCGAGCACACCCGTTCATAGTCCGTCGGTGGCCGATATCTTGACAAGGGTGCTACTTGGGCTTAACGCGTCCCTAGCATGAAAGGACGGTGCTACCTGGGCTTAAAGTCCCCTAGCACGGAAGGACTATGTTACTTGGGCTTAACGTCCCCTAACACGAAAGGACGGTGCTACCTGGGCTTAAAGTCCCCTAGCACGGAAGGACTATGTTACTTGGGCTTAACGTCCCCTAACACGAAAGGACGGTGCTACCTGGGCTTAAAGTCCCCTAGCACGGAAGGACTATGTTACTTGGGCTTAACGTCCCCTAACACGAAAGGACGGTTCCAAGAATGTCATCCAAAACAAAGCTTATACTTGATACATAAAATAAGGGTAATCATTCATACTTAACAAATACTTTCAAAACACAGCAAAGCAAAGCCTTTATCAAAACGTATAACATAGCTTTATTAAAAATACCACTCACATAGTTCTTGGGACGTCGGGATCAAGGCAAGGTCCAAGTCCTACAACCACATGACAAAGTCTACTGAACACACTTCTCAAACAAGTCTCACATACATACAAATGATCTCGAAAACATCTTTGGAAGTCAAGACACTCTGCACATGTCAATGGGACATCCGGGCACCAACAGTGTCTATGCCGAGGTCCCACACCTCTGCCGAGGTGTGTCTACCACATTTCGGCGTCCGCAGCAGTCGAGGTTCAAACAAGACAAGTGCAAGTGATCATGCAAGGTAGGCCAAGGTGAGATACGATGCTTGGCCTAAGTGTAAGGTTTAGGCAAGGATGATCTCGTGACTACACTTCGAAGTGAAGTCTCGAAATCTGGTTTCCACCCGTGAAGAACATGAAGAACATGAACATGAAGGACATGAATATGATGAATGCCAAAATCATAACTTGCTTATACAAAACTGGGTTTTCATGCTATGAGTTCGAAAACAAGGACACAGGTACCCATACTTGAAGATCATGTGAAAACAAACACAAAAACATATATCTTGGCTTGAACTTTCGGATCAAAACATGACTTTTCTCAAGAACATATGAATATCATATTCTCTTTCTAAAACCGAACTTCAAAACGATGCATGGCTTTCAAAACATATCCAATCATGCAATGCAATAACATAAACATAAAGAACATCATGAGCACATCAAGAATCTAACCTTGGAACACGAATCTAACGGTTTGATCTCTAGGAATCAAGCTTGGATCTCTACTCCCTCTTTGGAACTCCTTCTCCCTCTCTTCTAGAGCCTCTCTCTCTTCCTTGGAACAAACACAACAAATGATAGGTTTCTCTCTCTATCGGCCGACTTAACACTCGGCGGCCACGTGGCGCTACCGGTTGGTTCTCTTCAAAAGGTGGTGATAGATTAGACAAGTCAGCGACAAAGCGTATCTAACAAGCTTGGTGGCAAGGGCACCTCGGCAAGTGATGACATCGGCAAAGACAAGACATCGGCAAACAAAGGACAATGACTTGACTAAGGACAAGACTTGACTACTAAGGCAACAATGATCTCGGCTAGGAAGAACAACACTTGACTAAGTCACACACCTTGGCCTAGATGTGCCACACCTCGGTCTAGGTCATACCACTCGTGACAAGATCACTTGGGTTCAAGGATAACATCTCGCCTAGATAATACACACCTGCCTCGGCGATACACACCTCGCCCAGATGATAATCATCTCGCCAATATGCCAGATAAAGATGGAGGTCAAGCAAAGGGGTTCCCAGATAGTTCTAGGCTTAGGATGACCTCGGCTTGGAAATGATCTAGGCTTAGCATGACTTAGGCTTAACAATACAAGGAAGGAACAAAGCATACATATACACTTAGGCAAATCATATACGTACAAAACATGGCAAGATTCATGAATGTTAACTTAACAAAGCATGGTTATGCAAATGCACATGAACATGACTATGGTATGAAATGTGGGTTGTTACATCCTTCCCTTAAAGAAGTTTGGTCCCCAAACTTAACTTACCATGTTCCCAAAAACATCTCGCATGTCGATTCTCATCTCTTCTTGTCATCTTTAGCTTTTGCTCGGGGACAATCCTTAATACGATGACCCTTCTCTCCACATTCAAAACATGCTCCAGATGCTGATGACAAACCCCAAAATGTCGCATCCCGCAGCCTTGTACATGTCGGCTGGTGTAACTTTCCGATTCGTGTTGTTGGGATTGTTCACCTCTGTTTCCTCCTCGGCATCACTCAGTCCGCCTCTTCTTCGGTTGTCATAGGTCCGCTTTTTTTGATTTCCTCGAACTCGCTTCGCTCAGTTGGCTTACGCGAGAATGGCTTTGTCTAGCACTCCAAAGATACGTCGGCATGTTGAGCAAATTTACCCGATCTTGTATTGGTCCCCGGCCCACTCTCAAACTTTCTAGCCTTCATATATTCATCGCCCGACCATGTGAGGTGCATACCTCGCTAATTACGTGAAGGCACGGTCATATTCACCACCGCTTTGTTTCGCCTTTGTGTCAACGTCTGAAACTCGGTAGCCTTGCGGTTCCGAACACTTAGGGAAAATGTTTGTTGTAAAACAACTCCAAAAATCTGCCCAAGTCAAGTCCGGATTACTTTCGGATCATCATCCACCATCTTAAGGCGTCGTCTTCCAATGTAAATGCCGCCAATGACACCTTACGGCGTCGGTCTTTGGGAAAAACCTCGAACAACTTCTCCATCTCAAGAACCCATGCTTCTGCCTTCATCGGCTCTATTCCTCCTTGGAACCTCTGCGGGTTCATCTTCTTGGATTCTTTGATCAAAGTCAATGTACCATCCCCATACAAAGTCGGGTCAGGAGACACTTCTTTGCCGGCCGAGGTGGAGGTGGTATCTTGCTTGTCGACCATCACCGCTTCGGCTTTGAGTAGATGTAGTACCAATGTTCTGTTGCCTTGCTTGCCTTAACTCACCAACCAAACCTTCAACAATCCTTTCTAGTCGGTCCAACCTGTCTTCGGACTGATCTCGGCGAACTGGGGGTCTACCTCTTCTCATGATGCTAGAGGTATGCAAAAAATGTGACTCTTAAAACAAAATGAACAATTAAACATGTATGCAAGGGAAAATGATCATACCGAGATGATGCATGAACAAATAGACATGTATGCAAGTGAACCTGATTATGCCGAGATGATGCACATTTCGTCAAGTAGCAAGCAACATGATGCAATCCTAGTATCAAGTCTAAGGGAAATCCTATGCTCTTTAGGACTCAAGTGTGTGAACAACGTGCTATAAGGAACTTGTGCTCGATACCATTCTCACACGACCCCAAACCGCCCTAGTAGAATGGTGCCGTGATGGCGATGAATCCGAGATTACCAAGGCCAACTTTCAAAGTTCACACACAATCGAGTATAATATATGGGGCTTACATGCGGAAGCATTATATGTAAATCTAACTAGTCCATAAGAGCTGTGCATATGTCAAATGAAATGGCATACATCTTAATTAAAGTCTTACAACTTGGCTACAAATAAAATAAGGTACATATTACATCTTGATCAAAAGGCTTCTCAAGCCGACATTTACAAAATACATGAAATGCATCTAAGAAGCATAATCTTCAAGATTGCTGACATAACATGAATCCAAAACATCTTGCAAAACACACACATCTCGGCGTGGCCGACTTCTTGCTCGTTACCTACATACATATAGAGAGGGTGAGCTTGGATACTCAGTGAATGGTACAAGTAATAAAGGGTTTAATGAATGATTCCCGAGGTCTTGTCAAAACAATACATATATCATAGCTTGTTCAAAACATGTACTTGGGGTGATGACATTCCGGGCAAAACAAAAGCATAACCTCGGCATCGAGCACACCCGTTCATAGTCCGTCGGTGGCCGATATCTTGACAAGGGTGCTACTTGGGCTTAACGTCCCCTAGCACGAAAGGACGGTGCTACCTGGGCTTAAAGTCCCCTAGCACGGAAGGACTATGTTACTTGGGCTTAACGTCCCCTAACACGAAAGGACGGTGCTACCTGGGCTTAAAGTCCCCTAGCACGGAAGGACTATGTTACTTGGGCTTAACGTCCCCTAACACGAAAGGACGGTGCTACCTGGGCTTAAAGTCCCCTAGCACGGAAGGACTATGTTACTTGGGCTTAACGTCCCCTAACACGAAAGGACGGTTCCAAGAATGTCATCCAAAACAAAGCTTATACTTGATACATAAAATAAGGGTAATCATTCATACTTAACAAATACTTTCAAAACACAGCAAAGCAAAGCCTTTATCAAAACGTATAACATAGCTTTATTAAAAATACCACTCACATAGTTCTTGGGACGTCGGGATCAAGGCAAGGTCCAAGTCCTACAACCACATGACAAAGTCTCTTGAACACACTTCTCAAACAAGTCTCACATACATACAAATGATCTCGAAAACATCTTTGGAAGTCAAGACACTCTTGCACATGTCAATGGGACATCTTTGGGCACCAACAGGTCTATGCCGAGGTCCCACACCTCTGGCCGAGGTGTGTCTACCACACGGCTTGCGCATGCAGCCGAGGTTCAAACAAGACAAGTGCAAGTGATCATGCAAGGTAGGCCAAGGTGAGATACGATGCTTGGCCTAAGTGTAAGGTTTAGGCAAGGATGATCTCGTGACTACACTTCGAAGTGAAGTCTGGAAATCTGGTTTCCACCGTGAAGAACATGAAGAACATGAACATGAAGGACATGAATATGATGAATGCCAAAATCATAACTTGCTTATACAAAATCTGGGTTTTCATGCTATGAGTTCGAAAACAAGGACCTGGGTACCCATACTTGAAGATCATGTGAAAACAAACACAAAAACATATATCTTGGCTTGAACTTTCGGATCAAAACATGACTTTTCTCAAGAACATATGAATATCATATTCTCTTTCTAAAACCGAACTTCAAAACGATGCATGGCTTTCAAAACATATTCAATCATGCAATGCAATAACATAAACATAAAGAACATCATGAGCACATCAAGAATCTAACCTTGGAACACGAATCTAACGGTTTGATCTCTAGGAATCAAGCTTGGATCTCTACTCCCTCTTTAGAACTCCTTCTCCCTCTTCTAGAGCCTCTCTCTCTCTTCCTTGGAACAAACACAACAAATGATAGGTTTCTCTCTCTCTATCGGTGACTTAACACTCGGCTCGCCACGTGGCGCTAGGGTTGGTTCTCTTCAAAAAGGTGGTGATAGATTAGACAAGTCAGCGACAAAGCGTATCTAACAAGCTTGGTGGCAAGGGCACCTCGGCAAGTGATGACATCGGCAAAGACAAGACATCGGCAAACAAAGGACAATGACTTGACTAAGGACAAGACTTGACTACTAAGGCAACAATGATCTCGGCTAGGAAGAACAACACTTGACTAAGTTGCCACACCTTGGCCTAGATGTGCCACACCTCGGTCTAGGTCATACCACTCCGGGACAAGATCACTTGGGTTCAAGGATAACATCTCGGCCTAGATAATACACACCTCGGCCTCGGCGATACACACCTCGGCCGGATGATAATCATCTCGGCCAATATGCCAGATAAAGATGGAGGTCAAGCAAAGGGGTTCCCAGATAGTTCTAGGCTTAGGATGACCTCGGCTTGGAAATGATCTAGGCTTAGCATGACTTAGGCTTAACAATACAAGGAAGGAACAAAGCATACAAATAATACTTCAGCAAATCGTATACATACAAAACATGGCAAGATTCATGAATGTTAACTTAACAAAGCATGGTTATGCAAATGCACATGAACATGACTATGGTATGAAATGTGGGTTGTTACACATGCACATAAATTGATCACATAATGGATTACAGAAAACTCACAAGAGTTGGATTCTACTGTTGGGTACGTGCATGTCTTGTTTTCTATGAGCCTCATACAGTTATTAGTGTTGGGTGTGTGTATCAAATTTTGTAAGATCCATACTGTATTTTGGGTTAGGTTGTGAAATCAAGAGTTCACTAGTAATTCAACGTGTAGGGTTTTATTAATTGTATGGGACTAACATTTCTATGGTTTGCCTGTAAATATGAATCTTCCCTACACTCTCCTCTCTGTTATTGATGCTTGTCCCAAAATTATATTTTATGTATTGGATTTGATCAATACAATTATTCCCTTCACCAATAAAAAAGAAGTATTGTAGAGGTGTGAGATTGAGAAGGTTTGTAAAGATGTAGGGGATATGAAAAAATTCTGGGGACAATGATAGTGAGTAAGTAAGCACGTGTAGCTTAGGGAAACGGGTAGAGTTTCAAGACTTCGGTATTGGTGTCGGATTTTAAAGGTTTTTGGTATTATTGTTGTACTCGCTATGCTTCATAGTATATTTCTCTTTTGTATGCAAATCTTTGTGATTTTAATCTTTAGTGTGTACATATGGATGTGCAATAATCCCAGCACCTATTGTGCGAACTACAGTGTACTGTGATTTATTTTCTGCTTATAGAGCGTTGAATAAATAATTAAGTAGCCTTCAATTATGTGTTGGAGATAAGAGGATGTATGGAGACAAACCTGAAAATGAAAAGTATGGTTCTTCAGTAAAGGATGATCAAATGCGGGTTGCTTGTAGAAATCCACGCAATCATATATATCTCCATAATTATTCTGTAAATGTTACAATCTTTCTGTTAATTTTTATATACAAATGTTCAATTCATGAAAGGTTGTTCACAATTTTGTGCAAAAATAATAATACCATATTCTGTATTCTCAAGTTCAGAACGTCAAATTAGATGGTTGCAATTCAAGACATCCATGATATTAGGCCTAAGATGCCTATTAATCTTTGCCATTTGATTTTCATAGAAAATTTAAGTGGACAATATTGGAATTGAATGTTCTCGAAACTAGTCTCAGGACATCCTAGGAAACCAGCTCAACTTAAATTTTTATTTATTATATTTGAGACAATAGTTTGTTGATAGATACGTGTCAACAACTTTATGTTCCGATTTATCCTTTATATGGTGATTATTAAGTTCCATAAGAGGTAGATACAAAATAAGA
Organism: Camellia lanceoleosa; assembly: GCA_025200525.1. Taxonomy (NCBI): domain Eukaryota; kingdom Viridiplantae; phylum Streptophyta; class Magnoliopsida; order Ericales; family Theaceae; genus Camellia; species Camellia lanceoleosa. The sequence continues at coordinate 139,840,256 of CM045759.1, read as the reverse complement.
CATTAAGTATCGGATATGATTGATTATTGAGCTCTATAAGGTGATAAGACACCAAATGAGAGATTAAGAAGGGTCTGCATTAGTAAAAACACCAAAATATTCTCCCATTATGGTCATTACATTACGTATGTATGTCTAGTGTGGTATGGGATATGATAATATTTGACCAATTTCTCAATCCAGGAACATTTCAAACTGGGACACGATATGCAATTGATTATATCAACATAAATTATGGCAAGTCTATTAATCAAATATAATTTACTCCCTTGAAATAAACATAGCAAAATTGAACTAAGACTGTGTTTGGATGTTAGATTTATATATGAATTTGAAAAGGGAAATAGAAAACATCAGTGAAAAATGAATCAAATATAATTATACTTTACCTAACTATTCCATTTTTCTATCTAAATTCGTGATCCAAACGCAGTCTAAATGTTTCTAATAATAGTTGAGAATAAATACTTGAATAGTCTTGACTGCTGGCTTGTTGAGATGCTTAAGTCGCTCCTCCAACTCCAAATCTTCTTCTTTAGTTAAACTCCTCCAGTCTCCTTCAATTCCATTGTGTCCCACAAGGTGAGAGCATACACAGAGAAATAATACAATAGCATGTACGTCCATGGGATGATCTGGAAAATAATAAAAAAGCATAGTCAGTGATCAAAAATCACAACAATCATGCTATAATTATTTAAGGCAATTAATGAAATTACAATCGTACTATATCTATACACATAAGGTTCACATATTTTATTTTTGAACAAAATATATTAATAGTCCTTAAAGTATGTGTTTATTGTCATTTTGGTTCTTCAATTTTTAATTTTGTCGATTTCATTATTGAAATTTCAATTTGAGTCAATTTGTTCCAATTCATTATTGAAGTTGGGCTTCATAGATTGGTTGTAAATAACTCTCTTATATATTGACCCCCCCAAAAAAAAACCCTTAAAATTATAATAATTAAATTTATTTCCAATGAAGTAATTTATTTAAGAATTAATGAATTAAAAACTAATCACTTGCATTACTCCAATTTAATTTTAGTTGAAAACTGAAAATATCAATTTGACTGGATTGATGGCTAACCATTGGATTTTTTATGGAGAAAATTATACCAATGAGGTGACAAATTTCTAATATAGGAAAATTCATTTTAAATTAGATAGTCTTATCAAAGTAACCTATTATTTTAAAATGTCATTGTCATATTATTTTAATTAAATTATTTATGTAAAATTTATTTTTGTAAATCGATTTCTTAAATTTATTTTAATAAGAGTGCGAGAGAGAATTATTATTTATTTATTTTTGATAACTTCTCCTTGTTTACAAACAAATGGTCCAATTAAAGTATAGATGACCCAAAAAATTGTTTGGGGCAAGGAGATTTTGAACTTAAGAACATAGAGAGAGCACATCCCATTTCCTGCCTTGACTACCATGCCAACTCCTTAGATAGTGTTTCATTCATTGGAATGATTAAAGTGGAATAAAATTATCATTCCATCAAAATATTCATTCATTTGTTTAATTAAATTAAAAAAATAATAACAAATGCATTATAAATAGAATTACCTTTCACAATTTTAAATAAATAGTCATTCCATATGAAAGACTATGGAATTATAAATAGAATTACCTTTCACAATTTTAAATAAATAGTCATTCCATATGAAAGACTATGGAATTACAATTCATTTTAATCAACCAAAAATAGAGCATAATGGTTAGCAATATTATTCTATTAGGAAGAGATTAAAAAGACATGTCAAACGCTAAACCAAAGTTAACCAAATAACAATGAAAATGAACAAACAAATTAAACAGGAAATATTGAGTAAATTTACAAATGCACATACAAAAATCAAGGCATAATTTGTTTCAAGTAATGATTGTCATATAAAAAAAATGCAAGTGATTATTTGTAAGTAATTGAAGGAAAATACAATAAATTTTTATTTTTTATTTTTTGAGTTTAGTAAAATGGATTTAAATATACTAATTTTACAACTATTAAGCATGAATTAACACCGTTTTCGTTAAAAAGTATACTTGTAGGAGAGATGTTGTGAAATGCGACTTTGCTTGACTAACATTTATTTAATTTTCACTCTCTAATTTGGAATTAGACTAAAATATCTTTACATTTGAAGGAAGTTATAGAAATTTCTAATTAAAATTAACAAATTATTAACTAGAAAAAATATAATGCCATAAATCATAAACAAATACACGAAAGACAATAGAATTTCATCACAAGAATGATTTTGAGACCTCAATACACATGGGAATGGGAATGGGAATGAGAATGGGAATGTGTGTGGTTCAAATATATATACTAGTAAAAGAAGCGATGTCTAGCAATGCCCATTATTATTATGGTTAATGCTAAAAACGTCTCTGGGGTATTTGATTAGCAATGCCCATTATTATTATGGTTAATGCTAATAAATGTCTCTGGGTATTTGATAAGATGTTGTTAAGAAAAATATTATAGGTCTCAAATTTTCTACCAAACAAATGACTAAATGTCTCCTATGGACTCCACAATCATGTGAGAACCCACACTCATGTGAGATATTTGGTCACTTGTTTGGTAAAAAATTTGATATCCTTAGCATTACCCATGTGTTAAATAGGGAATTGGAGTACCTATTGTGCATCAAGCATGCGAGCGCTATTGTGCATGCTTTGAGGCTCACTCTGAGTCTTATATTGATAATCCGAACTGTTTATTTTTTAGTGTATACCATGAAGAACATATCTATAAATAATCAAGTTGATTTGACAACAGTAACTCTTTTATCAAAACACATTTGTATTGATAAAAATGAATAATCAATGTTATTTTAAATATAATATTGAATATAAATATCTTTCGATTTAAGGGTTATCGTTAACCAATTAACTTATTTTTTATAAGTATATTGTACGATATAGTCTTAAAATAAATACTTTCACTCATTAAAATAAGAATCGAGTGAGTCTCACACTTGACAACTTGATTGCAGTAGTGTTTGACATATACAATAGGCACCCTAATTTTTTTTTTCTTTATTTTTTAGCAGCACAATAGGCACCCTGATTTGTCTTGAGTTTAGTAAGTATTTTCTTGATTTTTCTTGATTTTAGTAATTACTTTCTTGATTTTTAGCAGGACATTAGGCACAATAGCGACCCTAATAAATACTTTCTTGATTTTTCTTGATTTTACAATTCTATTTTATTAAATAGGATAGTATTGATTTTCTTGATTTTAGTAACGGTCTAATGTTAAATTATTAATGCATATTTAATATTATATTAAATTTTCTTGAAATTAGTAATTTTCTATTTTTAATCTATTAATTAAGGGTAAATTACACTCGTAGTCATGTGCTTATTAAATTATTATTTTTATTAATGATTTATACGGTTGAGTAATAAGAGGAAGATATTGACAATTGACTAAAAGTGCAAGAGTTGGTATCACAATTTCATGTGTAGAGATTAAAGTGAGATTTAATATAAAATACAGGAGTGCAAAGTGTAATTTATTCATTAATTAAATTAGATGCATGTAATAATTTTGTATTTTTAACCTATTATTTAAAATTGAACAAATACCAAGAATCATGAAATAAAGTATTATTGGTTGCTGCTTATCACGTGCCCGAGAAGCACTTGGTAATTGTGAAATAATCACAATTTTTTAATAATTTTTTTTACTAAATAATTCATCTATAATGATTTGACAAGGGAGTTGGGCTTTATATTATTTGATTTGTAACAAATCAAAATTGACACATATGATACTATATTTTTGTGAGTATAAATTTTTTTTTGTCACTCTTAAACATTTTCTTTTACCAAAATAATCTATTCCCGACGGATCAATAATACACCATATCTGATGTTCAAATGCACCATCGAATGCAAGTTAAATGCATCCTTTAATCTTTGTACGTTATGCCTATTGGAAAACAGATCTTGGGATTTGAATATTTGTTTTATAATATTGTTATTGCTTGCAGGCTGCCCAGTGTAACGTTGAAGGAAGTGAAAACGCATTTATATTGTTAACAAGCAAATGCAAACCTAATTTGTTGAACTTATCAACTTGTTTTGTTGTTTCATGGAGTGGATTAGGGTGGTTTTAATATGGAATTTCTGAATTCTCTTTGAAAGGTTATAGTTGATCAATTATGGATTAATTTTTGTTAACTGTTAGTAAATTTGTTTGATTGAAGTTCTTCATTAGAACATGATTCAATGTAATGCCCTTTCTTATTTTTATTTTTGGGTGAGATATATTGAAACTAGACAAATAAATCATTACGAATGTATTATAGTAGCTATGGTAGCATCAAAAGGTTTCATGAAACCATTTTTTGAAAAAAAAAAAAAAGAAAGTCCAAATTTATCACAATTTATTTTTGTAAATTGAAATTAATAATACCAGAAAAAAAATTGTTTTGTAGAAACAATCACAGTTTTTTGAAGGTAAGATTACGGTTAAAAAAACTATGATAAATTATAACCATAAACAATCCTACCTTCAAAGATCATACTTAGTGAGGGAGAAAAGGTTGAGATTGTTTATGAAAGATCAACCGTTATCTTTCAATGTTTTGATAGTAGTGATAGGAGAGAAAGATTTAAGATTTCGTTAATTGTATAACAAACAGATTAGCATGTAGATCAATATCCAAGCCCATTGTGCGAAAAAGTGAGGCTAGAATTGAAAATTTAGGCTGTGTTTGGTGCAGTGTTCTAACTATAATTCTACCCCTTCACGTGAACCCTCTATTTGGATACAACTTTTAAAAATTAATTCCACACCTGCGTTTGAAAACTCGTCTACCCAGTCATACCCCTAGACGTCTCCCTGGAGGTTCGGCCGGTTGACCGGAGCAGTATTTATTTTTTTTGCACCTGTTATTTTTATATTTTAAATAAAAAATATTTTAGGAATTTTTTTTAAATTTTGTGTGTTTTGAATAAAATTTTGGATTGTGTCTTTGGTTATGAATTGTAAGTTTTTGAATCAAATATCATGTCACATCGAAAATTTCAAACTCAATTCAAAACTATTTTTAAAACTCATAACCAAACAAATTTTCCATACTCAAATCATAATTCCAAAACTCCCAAACTCAAAATACAACTTTATTCTCAAATTATAATTTTAAAACTCTACCAAACGCTACCTAAAAGTTTCTTAAACTCGTACGATTTGGCTTAGATTGGACCTCTTTCAGATTTTTATGACTTTTGTGGTTAGCTCTAGTTTAGGCTTTTATTAAGTTGAAAGGGCTTAAAAATAAGCTTCTTATATGGGGGTGTTTGTTTGACTTTTCAAAGCTAACTTATAGCTTTTAGCTTTGAAAAAGTTATTTTAGATCGCTTGGTTAAACTTATTTCAAGCGACTTGATCCTATCAGCTTACTTTTACTCAAAAAAGCTGATTCTGAGAAGTTGCTCACCTCTTGCTTCTGATTATCAGCTTCTGCTGTGGACATGTTAATTTATGGTTATACTCCTAGATTTTTTTATTTTTTATTTTTTTAAAAATAGAAAAAGATCCAAATGGACTATAGATTATTATTATTTTTTTATGAGAAATGTAGAAAAGTAGTAAATAATAAAAAATAAAAATTAATTGAAAAAGCTATTTCACAGCTTATTTAACAAACATTACTCAGCAACTTAAATCTATAATTCAACAGTTACACCAAACAGATTAACAACTTCTGATTAAAATCATAATCTATAATCTGTTAAGCTATAATCTATAAGTTGTTTTAACAGTTACACCAAACGGGGCCATGATCTTGCAAACCCTCTTCTGCTTATATTTCTATCATGCCATCATTCTTATTTAAACATTAAATTTGGAGGTAATTACAACCAAAAAATAAAAAATAAAAAAATTCCAACATTTAATTCTTATAATAAAATAAATCTTGAACTTTTAATTTTATCAATTTAAATTTCAATCTTTTAATTTATTTTTCAATCTAGACCATTAGTTTACTTATATTAAGTAAAATCGACGGGAAAAATATATTTTAGGTTTTAAACTCAATATAGGTAAACTTAAAATGTCTAAATTACGTTCTGTAGTTGAATATAATGATTAAAATACTATTTTTAATTAGTTTTACTGAACAAAAATAGACAAATAATTTGGATTGAAAATAAATTAAAAGTATAGGATTTAAATTACCGAAATAAAAAAATTCAAGATTTATTTTATTATAAGAGTGAAGCCTTGGGATTTTTATTTTTATTTTTATTTTTTTATAATTATTACCACATAAATTTTTTTTTCCTTGTTTTTTCAAGAACAAAGATTGTTTCCTGGAAATTGATTTTTCAAAGCTATCACTTTTTTTTTAATATTTAAATGCTATGAAATTCATATTTCATTATTTTTAATATGACCAACTAATACATTATTTTTATTAACAAAATAAACAAAATTATAACTGATTAATTCATTTTTTCGTTCTTTGCATGGGCTAAGTAATCATTTTCTAGTGCTTCTTTTAAAATTTCAAGTTCAAAACTTCTTAAGTGTAAATAATTTTTTCGGGTCAATCTATATGGGCTTTATCTTGACTTTAATTGGGACCCTGCTAGTGGTCTCCTAAATTAGTTGGTCCAATAAACCAAATATAGAGTTTTTTTTAAAAAAAAAAATAAAAAAATCATTTCGCAACAATTTTGACCTTGGTTCTAAAATGAATTTGAGGTGGGTAAAGAAAGAAAGCCTCGGGAGCTTTTCAGCAATATTGGCAGTTTTTTCAAAAGTAGATAATTTCAACTATAAAACTCTTGTATCTCTATAAAAAATAAAAATAAAAGTAGAGTGATGCTATTTCTCCTTATTTTGGTCATTGTGTTTAAGTTTGTCCATTTGGGCAAAGTAGAAAAACGCTTGGACTTTTGATCCAACAAAATTGAGACTTTGATTTATGGAGTGTCCAATTAAATACAAATTAAGAAATAAGAGTGAGGATAAGTTCAAAAAAATTTGAAGTCGATGGCGTGAGGGTGGAGGCGGTGCATGTCTGAGTTGTTAAAAAAGGGACAATTACACTTTTATTTTACGGCGAATGTTTCAACGCAATTTCTTGAGATTTTAGATTGTTTTTCTAGGTTTTGATTATGATGATTTGAAACTACCACTTCTTAAGCGAAATTGGGAGGCACTTTTGTGGGTTTTCACGATTAGCGAATAAAGCGGTGTGAATTGCTACGGATCGGTGCGATTTTAGCGTATTGAGCGGTATTTTACACAATCGTGGTTGTAGTAGATATTATACATAGGCATGCATGGGTTGTAGAGTGCATAGAGATGATGTATGTATGCATACATATTGAGTTGTTTTGGGAAGTAAGTTAAAAATTGACTTTTTAAACTTTTTTTTTTTAAACTTTTTTTAAAAAAAAAAAACGTGTAAAAATGTAGAGATGTGATGTGACTCAAAAAAAATTTAAAAAAAGGTCAAAAAATTAACTTTTACCCCAATTGTGTGTTTTTTTTCTTTTTTTGAATGAATGTTGATTTTGTGGTTCAACTTGGATTTTAATAATAATAATAATGTTATTATTAATATTACTTATTTTTATTTATTGATTCTATTTTTTTAATTTTATTTTACATATATATATATATATATTTTGTGATACTATCCCTAGTTGTTGTTGATAATATATAATTTCTTGAGATATTTTATCAACTATTTTTGTTGTAAATTCTATATCTTTAGCAACACCAATATTTAGTAGAATTTGTAAAAAACTACGATGTTGTTGGATTTATGATCAATACTAGTACTTGATTACGATTTAGTGGTGATCTAGGATATAGAAATGATGATAAACACTCATAAAAAGGAATAAAACTTATAATTTCTTATAATTTTAAGTTGTTTTGATTTTAGGGCCACTATGCTTCCAAAAGAAGAATAACATCTAAAGATTTTGATAGTTATTGTAGGGCTTTGGCGTTAGCAAGCTTTCCGTTTACACAGGTGGCTAACCCCAACCTTTCCTTCCTTAGATCGCTCAACACAAGTTTGAGAGTAAAATTACAAATTGAATGGCGGATTGAATGATTAGTGGATTGGCAAATCGCGATTTAGGCGGTTTTAGGCGGATTGGTGGATTAAAGAATATTCTAACCAATTATCAAACATTTGCATAACATATAACACCAATTTGTATAATATTTTTTTATATATATAACTCAAACTAATTTTACATAATATGTTTCATATATATAAGTACTAATTTGTAACAAATTTTACATCTTAAATCTCTCTCATATTCATTTTTACTTTGATATTTCATTGAAAGTTAAAAATATATATGTATTAATTATAGCGAAGCGGAGCGGTTTAGAAGGCGGACCGTAAATTTTAAAATTTAATCTGTGATTAATGGATAGAGCGGTGTGGATTGATACAGATCAGTGTGGTTTTAGTGGATTGAGCAGTATTTTGCACAACTGTAGTTGTTGTAGATATTGTACATAGGCATGCATAGGTTGTAGAATCCATGGGGATGATGTATGTATGTGTACATATTGGGTTGTTTTGGGAAGTAAGTTAAAAATTAGCATTCTGACCTTTTTTTTTTTTTTTTTTTTTTTTAAACGTGTAAAAATGTAGAGACGTAATGTGACAAAAAAAAAATCAAAAAAATTGGCTTTTATCCCAATTACGTGTTTTTTTCTATCTTCATCATCAATGTGATCATCCAAGTTTTCCAAATCGATAAGAATTTTGTTGAAATTGTTTAGGTGTTCGTTCATCGAAATACCTTTCTTATAGTCGAAACGAAACAACCTCTTCTTCAAGTAGAGCTGGTTCTCAATGCTCTTTGTCATGAACTTGTCTTCCAGCGCCTTCCAATGGTCCTTCGCAATATCATATTCTGTGAAGGCATACTTCTCCTCTTTTGCAAGGCAAAGTCGGATGGAACTGCAGGCCAGGAGATTCACTTTCTCTTATTCTATCCCGTCCAGGTTATCTAGTTTGTCTCCCAGAGTGAAGTGCAGGTTCATCTGGACAAGCATATCTTTAACTTCGCATCTCCACATGCCGGTTCTTCTTTCCATCAAACTTTTCTACCTCGAACTTAGCATAGGACACCGGGGTCCAATGCCTAAAGTTGCTTGTAGTCGTTACTTGTGGACTCGGTTGATTTCGTCTCAGAGATTACGCCATTGAGGCGCTCAATAATCTCCACCACAAACAATAACAGGGCGCTTGAAAAGCCCGAACATAGCAAATTCTAAACTCCCAAAAACTTCACTTTGAAAATTGGTCCGAATCTCAAAAAAGAATTATTTGTGTCCAAATGGTTCATTTAGCTAGGAAAGCACTTGTCTCCACTTCTCCAGAGGCCTCAATGAAATTTCTCCAAATCCGAGGACCAAATTGCAATTTCCCAAAAATCCAGGGACCTTATTGTAATTAATAGAAGTTCCAAGGACTAAATTGAAATTTTAACAAGATCGAGGGCTCAAATGTAATTTCCCAAACTTTCGAGGTGAAATGAAATTTCTCAAACTATTATGGTGAAATATAATTTCTCAAACTTTTAGGGCCTCTCGCAATTTCAAAAATTTCAATTTGTTGGGTTGACGACGTGGTAGATGTCTTGGCGTGGCGGTTAATTTGCTGTGGCGTGTGTCGACGCGTGACAATGACTAAGCGACCACGTGGTCGGGCGTGGCGGATCGGGCTGACGGCGTGGCGCTTTGCAAAAATGATTTGCAATATTGGTGCTCCAAGGATTTGAACCTTGGTAGAAGGAGTGCAATGCTTAACCTTAACCACTTGGATGAGCTCATCTTGGTGTCGATTTTCCCTTCAAATATATATTTGAAATATATATTTTTGCTGCATAAAGTCGTCTTCTACCTCTTGCTACACGTGGGTCTTCTGGTTAAGAGTTGACTTTACGTGCCACACTTTCACCAGCGCGTGTGGATCACCTAGAAGTCCGTTTTGGCCGTTCTTTCTGGGTCTGGACTCCTCTCGTCGAGACGGACCTCCTGGTATATTCAGAAGTTGATTTCGACAACTTCAAATTTTTCAATTTACAGAAAACAGAGTTGCGGATGCTCTGTTTTGGCACAACGATGCTCTGATACCAATTTGTTGTGCCTAGGAGGCAAAAAACAATCACACACAAGCACACAAGCAAGAACACACAAAGAATTACGTGGTTCGGCAAATCGCCTACGTCCACGAGCAACGGATTTCTCTATATTTTGAACAAAGAATTACACACTCTATAATTCTCTCTCTCTGCTCTTATTCTCTCTTCAACTCACCACACTGACCCTCTCCCATTCACTAACCATTTATAGATGAAATGGAGGGCCAAAGTCTTCAACAAGCAACCACCAACATTTATGGCAACCACCACCAACATTTATGGCAGCCATCAATCAGCAGCCATCGTTGAACATCTGAGCCAATCTTCAACACAGTTTGCTTTGGCAAGGGCAGAGGAATATCTTTTCTACCAGATGAAACATACTCTCAGTTTGAATATGTATGAGTGACAATCTCTCAAGACAAGTCTTCTTGCTTAAATAGAAATAAGCCTCAAAATATAGAGCTTCCTCCTTTTCAAGAGAGGCAAAGTTGCTAGATAAACTTGGGGAGAGGAGGGTGTTGGATTTTGACTGTGAGATCAATTAAGTAATTTTTTTTACATTATATTTCATTCAATCAAAAGCCTATTATTAATTCTAGATTTTATGATTGATGATAATGAGAAAGGAAGGGAGTTGAGTATGATAACAATTGGTGACCAAATGATAGCCTATAGTTTGAAGACAAAACAGCGTCGTTACATTCTTTTTCTTTTCTTTTCATTCTTTTTATTTTTATTTTCAGTTCATTATTTCAATTTTTTTTCCTCTCTAGGCCACTTCTTCTTAAGTATGGCCTTGATAAATAGGTTAGATTAGATCAACTATTTAACACTTAAGTACTGGCTTTATTGCAATGGAAGGACTGGGTTTATTTCAGTCATGGAAATGGCATAGTTTCTTAAATCATATTTGTAGATAGCATAATTTTGATTGCTCTCTTTAATTTGTCATATTTGGATGGAAAGTCCTGTTATATGTATGCAGAAGAAGTTGTTGGACCAACGAAGATTGGCTTTGAGTTGAAGGAGCTCTGGTCGCTTAAGCAAGTGGTCTCAGCTTCGAGTCCTTGTCGATGCAGCAAACCTTCTTCGGAGAGGTCCCCGCCTTGGCGTCTGACCATACCTCGAAGGATTAGTCCGGTGAAGCACAGGATACCTTTGGGAAACCAAAAAAAAAAGTTGTTGGAATCCTCATTGTCAATTGTGGTCTATTTTTGTTCTGTTTTGTATACTAATTTGTTTGTATGGACTTTTCTATGCTTGATATTTTGTTATTCAATCATATAGCTTGATTACCTTGTCTGGAGCCAAAACAACAGAAGCATCCAATATCATGAGCTGAGATTTTATCCTGAATGAACCTTCTTTGTTTTCATACATTCCACAATTTTTAGATTTTCATTTGTAACTTATTTTCATTTTTGGTCTAATTTTTTTCCCTATTAGTTCTAACAAAGACTGAGCAAAGGAATGAATTACGGAGCTTCGAAGCTAATTACTATGGTTGCCTAAATCCTTGATTTCTATTTTCAAGTATGCCCTTCAATCTAATAGTTACATATTTTGTCACGCCCCACTTTTTATTACTCGAAGTCATTACCAAATTCATTAACTTAATTCAATTTCAGAGATAACATGCGGAAGTAAACTCATACATTTAATCCGTAGATGTGATTAGCAATACTCTCATTCGTATGCAAAGTCAACATTACATGAACATACTAATAAATTGCCCTTAGGCTTACAACCTTTAAATAAACAAATGAAGGGTGTAACCCTTTTACACATATGGCGTTCCGCCAACAACAAAGAGGCCCCGTGGCCAACAAATAAGTAGATCCAAATCTTGTAGCACATCCTGCTAAACACCTGAAAAAGATTCAACAACGTGGGATGAACATATAGTCCAGTAGGGATCTCAACATGATCCTCAACAATAACAACGATCTGAGATAGCTATGATCATGAACACTCTTTCTCATACTAGAATAATAATGTGACAGTTTATACAAAAATATATATGTATGAACTTTCCTTTTGAAAACAACCGTTTCATTCAACGCTACAAGCAATTCATCTTTCCATATTCCTCTCATTAATCCCCATTCCCATCCTTTCATAATATTAACCACTACTTAGGAAAATCATCACTAAGCCCGATACTCTCATCCGTTTCCCATACATACGACAGACGTATCCTTTTTAAACATGTTTATTTTTAAAACATTCGATCTCCTTCACATTTTCCAAAAGGCAAAAATGACATTTTGATTCATTCCCAATATTATCATAACCATACATGCATAACTTTGTAAAAACATAAATTACAACCCACCAACATGTATACCATCAATCAATGGAGTAACTCGGTCCTCCGAACTGTAACCAATCAAATCCATGATATTTTCAGTTACAACAAAACTACAATAATTCCACCTTGCTCTACTAGCTATGCTCGATAAGCCAAGGATATCTTGCAATAACTACTATCAACTTCGCTCTACTAGCTATATGCATAGTAAGCCACCGCACTTTTCACAAAGAACACACCATTTTACCAGCGCTAGCTGGAAGGGTGTGGCACCTCGATTATAAGCGCATACAGTTCTCGGTAGCTTTGGAAGGTATGATACCTCCGATTATAAGCGCGGCATATAACGCCAACAACCCTCATGCACACAAGGCATATCCAACATGTATAATGCATATACATAAACTACCAAGATAACAGCAATGTGTTAAAATAGATGAACACATACGTGTAAAGCATACACAACAATTCAATACAACCGTATCATCCTCCACCGATGACCAAGGACAAAACCTCTAGATGCAGGTATATTGTACATCTATAAACTTACTCAATTGACATGAAATTATCAACTTAACACTAATACTAACATAGTAGTATAAGATACAACACTCCAACATTCATACTTATTTCAAAGTACCATTCCCATTCCACAAAGCCAATCCTGCTTCCTTTTATTTTCACAAAACCAACTTCAAGGACAATAAGTCCTAACCCATTTTAATCAACAACATTCCTTTCAAAGCCATTCCAATTTAATTATACAAATTAAATCATAATCACCATATTAGGGTTTTCCTCCCTCTTTCTCATTATTGAACAAAAGCCCCAATCATCTACAATAGCCAACAATGGTTTCATTTAAAACCCAAAATACCCAAGTATTTACCCAAGGATCAAACCCCTCTATTAAATTATCAAATCAATAAATATTAGGGTTTCCTCTCCTTTCAACAACAACTCGCCAATTAACCACCCAATTAGCCCAAAGCACATCTAATAATCAAAGATCTAAAACCAACAACCAACCCAAAGTTCAACCTCATGAATTTATATAAAATTCCAACATGATGTAGTTTTCATGCAATACAAAAATACCCACATGTCTATCTATAGTAGGAGTATTGAAAAGAGAACAAGGAGAATCCCTACCTCAAGGGAGAACCCAAATGGAGAAGATGACCCGGAATCAAAATGCTCCAAATCCACAATTCTTCCGATTAAACCGAAGCCCTTGACCTCCTCTTTCTTTTTAACAAAGGACCAAGGATGGATTCATACTAGAAAGAGATGAAATCTAGAGATAATAAGTTTAGAGAGAGAGACTTTACCGCTAGGGTTTCAAGAAAGAAAGAAGGAGAAAAAATGCTATTTTTTTCCCGCTGCTGCCTACTGAAATACGACAGGCTCGCTCGAGCGAAGACCTGGTCGCTCGAGCGACCAGACACAAGAAAGCCTCGCTCGAGCGAAAAGAAGCTCGCTCGAGCCAAAAACAAACCAGCTCGCTCGAGCGAAGGGAAGCTCGCTCGAGCCAACAACCACTGCGATCAGGTCTAGCACTGGACGCAACCCTCGCTCGATCCAAGAAGGGCTCGCTCGAGCGACGAACCAAAAAGAAGGACCTCGCTCGAGCGAAGGGAAGCTCGCTCGAGCGACCAAGCCAAAAACCGAACATCAAGAGTTGATTTCTAAACCCAACCAACCTGCAATCAACCTGCCCAAAACATCCTATAACCAAAGAACAAGGAATCAAAGGACAACAACGACAACAAAATGGCAACGAAATCCACGGAACATAAGTCCGGATACACCAATCAAATGGAAAAAGACCGGGGTCGCTACAACCTCCCCCCCTTAAAGAATTTCGTCCCCGAAATTAAAGGTGCATAAAACACAAGGCCAACTGATAACACAACACCAATACCCCCCAATACTAGGAGTGAAACCGCTCTCACTACAAACCGTCAAGCCATTCTTACCAAAGAAGAGACTCACGAAGGGAACACATTCCAAACAACAATACTTAGGTGCGAAAGCCTTAACAGACCAAACCTTTCCTGAAACAATTACCAACAACTGACTAGCGCTTCAAGTTAAGCCACTACTCAACAACAAGATTCCCGAAAGCCAACCCGAGCAAGTCTTATGAGTAAACAATAAGAAAACATTTTCGTGTTCAAGCGACATTTCTCAAAGATAGTCAAATTTTTCAATGCTAACTTTCCAAAATAAATCCTTCATTTTCCATGCGGAACTCAACAGTTTTGTAAACATTTTTCACAAACACGGTGTTATCCAAAACATAAAAATCACCCACAGTTTATTTACCAAAAAGATTCATTTGGAATTTCGCAAAACCCTTGAATTAACTCAATTTCTCAACAACACCCTTAGGTGGCCCAAACACTTAGGAAAAAATTTTGTCTTCCATATCCTTTCAACATACTACTAGCAACAATCATCACTCATACAGTGATACCAAAACCAACACGAAGCATAACATTTCTGTAATGATAGTTAATAGAAATAACTACAATACTATCACACACAAAGGATAAGAAAATCATGGTTTTGCAATTTCACTCCGTCTCCTTTTACTTAACCAATTTAATAACATATACCTGGCTCAGAACCTGGCCAAACAGTTAAATGAGATAGTAACTCGGATAAAACATTTTTCACTTCACCACAGATAAGCATATTAGCTATCTCATATTAACAACGAATAGAAATAATTCTATTATCAATGAGCATACACAGAAGTGATGCTAATGGAGTCCATCCCCTATCTCCTCCAAAACAAAAAGCAGATGCAATGTAATACGCACTTGCAATATACAACACATAATCAATACATGAATGTTCTGTATTAATTCAACAGTCAAAATAAATGACTTATTTTCAGTTATACCTAAACCACTTGCAAGGTCTACAATAGTCAAAACTATCCTCAAGGTGATCAATGCCAACTCAAAACACAATACCAATAAGCTGACCAATCAACTCAACAAACTCCACACTCAGTAATCCACACACTGATGTGCCACTCAAATTACTAACCCCAAACACGGAGTTCTCAACCCCAAATCTCTAAAATGAACAAGGCCCACAGGCCGTCACAAGACTAACTCGAAATACAGCACTAAGCAAGCAACAATACTAGGATCATTGACCCCATTAACAACTTCTCAAAATAAAATAGAGAGTTCGAAATTCCATACATACTCCGCAATACCTGAGGATTAACCAAACAATACTATGCATAAAACTGCAATACATAAACATGGTGCCTCAACATCCAACAGTACACCGGTCAGCAACAAAATCAATAAACATGATACACCACCGGCCAATATTACAAAAAGTCCCTCTCCAGGGTAACACTATAGGGCTAACTAATAAGTCGCCCCTCGCGAGGCTCTCGGCTTTGGCCCGCCTGCTTACCGATAACGCCCGATTGACGCACGATCGAAGAGTCGACTAGGTTTTAATACCCAGAAGAATTTGCACGCAAAGGACAAGAACGTCTACCATGGCCGGTGCCACAAACAAAACAACCACGGACCCTTTTCTCAAATCGGTGCGAAACTCTGCGCCTCCCGTAACCCCCAACGAAGGATCCGAAACCCTGGCGAAGAAAAAGGAACCACTCTCGATTGAGCTTGTTTCGCCTCCACCCCTCTTCGAGCCTAGAATGTTTAGGAACTACAAGACCGCCGAGGTGGTCTCCTTCTTAACCCCATCACCACTAGCAATCGGGGCCTCCACATGGGCCGCCTCAACTAAAGTATAGTAATCCTTCCACAAGGATCCACTACCTTCTCCGAATATCGAAACACAACCGCTGAACTCAAAACAACGACGCTCTCTGTTGTCACCAACTCGAGCAAACCTCGACAAACTATCAAACCGCATCTCAAAGCGTGCCCGCAGAGTGTCATCTCGACGAACTCCAAAAGCTGTTCCCTCAACCTTTCCGGCGAGAAGGAGGAAATACTTGGCCCAAAAGGCCTCGTAAAAGCAACCCACGTGCTACCCACATTATTCTTAGCATTCTTCCACCAATAACTCGCATCACTCTTCAACCTGAAAAGTCGCTAAAGAAACCCTCAACTCCTCATCTTCGACTCGAGCATATCAAGAGTCTTGGTAATCTGTTCCAACCAACTCTCGCCTCCAACGGTTTAGCCTCCCCACAAACTTCGGTGGACCGGGCGAAAAGAACTCCTTAGTAAGCTTCAGAGCATGCCCGCTGCCACCCTCAAGACTGAGCTAGGCGTCTTGCCTGCTCTCTCACAATCTCACGTCGACATCTCGCCGACCGATCTTTGCTTCTGGGGTGCTAAAGGAACTGGTGTGCCTCTCCCGGCGCTCCTACTACTCAACCGTCCTCTACTCCCTCGTGTAGACATCCTATAAAGCACAAAGTAAATTACACTTAGCGTAAAACACAATAGCCTTATCCGAGGTACACTCCACTACTGTTAAGTCACAAGACACACTTAGTTCCAAAATTTACATCTCTACTGCATATAAACATCAAAACATATAAACACATAATCGAATCAAGTCCACAAAGATAGCCACTCATCCCGGAACTCTCAAGGAATTCCTATCAGAAACCACGTTGATCAGGCGTGTTTCCAAAAGGACCTCAAAGCAAGTTCACCGGCTATGAACGCTATCCAGGAGACTGAATCCCATGCTCACATAAGTGCAACACATAAGTCTTAATTCTCATGGCATCTATATGCAACGTCCTCACTACACGTAGTAAACCCACTGTGGTAAAAACCACTTCCCACGAGCTCAAGGTATTCAAACCCGGTAAGCTCTGATACCAAGTTGTCACGCCCCACTTTTTATTACTCGAAGTCATTACCAAATTCATTAACTTAATTCAATTTCAGAGATAACATGCGGAAGTAAACTCATACATTTAATCCGTAGATGTGATTAGCAATACTCTCATTCGTATGCAAAGTCAACATTACATGAACATACTAATAAATTGCCCTTAGGCTTACAACCTTTAAATAAACAAATGAAGGGTGTAACCCTTTTACACATATGGCGTTCCGCCAACAACAAAGAGGCCCCGTGGCCAACAAATAAGTAGATCCAAAGCTTGTAGCACATCACGCTAAACACACGAAAAAGATTCAACAACGTGGGATGAACATATAGTCCAGTAGGGATCTCAACATGATCCTCAACAATAACAACAGTACAGATAGCTATGATCATGAACACTCTTTCTCATACTAGAATAATAATGTGACAGTTTATACAAAAATATATATGTATGAACTTTCCTTTTGAAAACAACCGTTTCATTCAACGCTACAAGCAATTCATCTTTCCATATTCCTCTCATTAATCCCCATTCCCATCCTTTCATAATATTAACCACTACTTAGGAAAATCATCACTAAGCCCGATACTCTCATCCGTTTCCCATACATACGACAGACGTATCCTTTTTAAACATGTTTATTTTTAAAACATTCGATCTCCTTCACATTTTCCAAAAGGCAAAAATGACATTTTGATTCATTCCCAATATTATCATAACCATGCATAACTTTGTAAAAACATAAATTACAACCCACCAACATGTATACCATCAATCAATGGAGTAACTCGGTCCTCCGGCGTAACCAATCAAATCCATGATATTTTCGGTTACAACAAAACTACAATAATTCCACCTTGCTCTACTAGCTATGCGCTCAGTAAGCCAAGGATATACTGCAATAACTACTATCAACTTCGCTCTACTAGCTATATGCATAGTAAGCCACACTGCACTTTTCACAGCAACACACCATTTTACCAGGCGCTAGCTGGAAGGGTGTGGCACCTCGATTATAAGCGCTCTGAGTTCTCCAGCGCTAGTCGAAGGTAACGGTACCTCGATTATAAGCGGCATATAACGCCAACAACCCTCATGCACACAAGGCATATCCAACATGTATAATGCATATACATAAACTACCAAGATAACAGCAATGTGTTAAAATAGATGAACACATACGTGTAAAGCATACACAACAATTCAATACAACCGTATCATCCTCCACCGATGACCAAGGACAAAACCTCTAGATGCAGGTATATTGTACATCTATAAACTTACTCAATTGACATGAAATTATCAACTTAACACTAATACTAACATAGTAGTATAAGATACAACAGTCCAACATTCATACTTATTTCAAAGTACCATTCCCATTCCACAAAGCCAATCCTGCTTCCTTTTATTTTCACAAAACCAACTTCAAGGACAATAAGTCCTAACCCATTTTAATCAACAACATTCCTTTCAAAGCCATTCCAATTTAATTATACAAATTAAATCATAATCACCATATTAGGGTTTTCCTCCCTCTTTCTCATTATTGAACAAAAGCCCCAATCATCTACAATAGCCAACAATGGTTTCATTTAAAACCCAAAATACCCAAGTATTTACCCAAGGATCAAACCCCTCTATTAAATTATCAAATCAATAAATATTAGGGTTTCCTCTCCTTTCAACAACAACTCGCCAATTAACCACCCAATTAGCCCAAAGCACATCTAATAATCAAAGATCTAAAACCAACAACCAACCCAAAGTTCAACCTCATGAATTTATATAAAATTCCAACATGATGTAGTTTTCATGCAATACAAAAATACCCACATGTCTATCTATAGTAGGAGTATTGAAAAGAGAACAAGGAGAATCCCTACCTCAAGGGAGAACCCAAATGGAGAAGATGACCCGGAATCAAAATGCTCCAAATCCACAATTCTTCCGATTAAACCGAAGCCCTTGACCTCCTCTTTCTTTTTAACAAAGGACCAAGGATGGATTCATACTAGAAAGAGATGAAATCTAGAGAGATAATAAGTTTAGAGAGAGAGACACTCGGCTGCTAGGGTTTCAAGAAAGAAAGAAGGAGAAAAAAATGCTATTTTTTTCCCGCTGCTGCCTACTGAAATACGACAGGCTCGCTCGAGCGAAGACCTGGTCGCTCGAGCGACCAGACACAAGAAAGCCTCGCTCGAGCGAAAAGAAGCTCGCCGAGCCAAAAAAAACAAACCGGCGCTCGGCGAAGGGAAGCTCGCTCGAGCCAACAACCACTGCGATCAGGTCTAGCACTGGACGCAACCCTCGCTCGATCCAAGAAGGGCTCGCTCGAGCGACGAACCAAAAAGAAGGACCTCGCTCGAGCGAAGGGAAGCTCGCTCGAGCGACCAAGCCAAAAACCGAACATCAAGAGTTGATTTCTAAACCCAACCAACCTGCAATCAACCTGCCCAAAACATCCTATAACCAAAGAACAAGGAATCAAAGGACAACAACGACAACAAAATGGCAACGAAATCCACGGAACATAAGTCCGGATACACCAATCAAATGGAAAAAGACCGGGGTCGCTACATATTTATTCCGAAATTTTCTTTCTTCATTCACCAAAATTTTCATTCTAGGGCCTCATGTCATTTCCTTCTCTATTCCTTATATATCTCGTCACATCTGTTCATATTTATATATATATATATATATGGATTATTCATGGTTATTTCCAAGTGTATGGATTTTGTTCATTTTTGTTTTTTAATCATTTTATTGGGTATATTTTTTTGGAAGTTAAAATAAATTATAGGCAGACTATTTGGCATTGAAAAGATTCAACTCCTAAAAAAGTTGTTCTAATTTAATCATAGTGACATGATAGATTATCTCACAATTTTTGGATTTGTTACAATTCAACCATCCCCACCTTCGTGGTTGATCCTTTCCTTTTTGATAGTATCATTGAGATATTTTTTCGTGCTATTTCCCAATTTACAAAATGTATAAAATGAACACTAGAAGATGGTAAATATGGGCCCTGGGGTGGGAAAGTAAATGGATATGGCATGTAGAGGATTATGGTTGAAAAATTCATATCTAATTCATGAAGAACTATGTTTTCCCGTTTTCTTTTCTTATTTTTTAATGTTATTTTTGATATGTTGGCGTATGAATAATATGATTTTGTCCAAATTTTTGTTGTTGTAATGAATTTTTTTTATTTATTTTTATTTGTGTGTTGCTACAAAAAAATAAATAAAAGATTAAAAAATTAAAAATCAATCTATATTGTAATTATTTTATAATTATCCCACTGAATTATAATTTTCACAATTATTAATTGCTCTAATTTTAAATTCCCACGTAATGGAAAGCCCAAACCACAGTCAAAGGCCCCTCAAAAAACAATTCAACTAGTTACCAAACAATAGAAAAAAGAGAATGATGTTTAATTATTAATTGGACAAATCTATATTGCAGTTAACTAAATTATTCATTGAAAATGATATGATAGATAAATTTGATTATATAAGCTTAGTTGGTAATTTTGTTGTTAAAAATGTAAGAAAAGTAACATTTAAGTGATATTTCTTTGTATTTAGATTAATTTGGATTGATTAATGGCTTTATGTTTCATTTGGTATTTTTTTTTTTTTTTCCGTTTGTTGTATATTGAGTCTTGCTAAGCCATGAAATAACAAAATCAAATTATTTTATTTTATTTTTATCTTTTTGAGTTCTTATAATGATTTGCTAAGATCTTAATCTATGTAAGCAAATTATGGTGATCATATTCAAACAATCTCTGTGTGGGTACTAATAAATAAATAAATAATAATTGTGAGTAATTCCAATTACATTGGCTTAGCACCCGTAAATGTTCAAAGCAGGTCCTGTTGAATAATCCAAAATTTTTAATCGATGACATTGCAGTCAAGAAGATTAATATTTGCAAAGCTAAAAGGGTTGGATTGTGCATCACCCCAAGCATAAACAATAGAATTTGAGTCTTAATAAAAGTTTTGCAAAGCACATGCAATTATATATATATAAAAGGACAAGGGGTGGTCAATTTTACATTATTAATTCATGCCAAAATGAAATTTTAAAAGTACCAAATTTGTGTTCTCCTTCTAGGAACCTCCAGGGCCCCCATATAGTACCAGATGCCCAAAAAGAGCCCCGGTATCCTTCATCTTTCACTTCATACAGTTTTCTATTGTTTGTAAACTCGTATGTTTGAGGATTTATATCCCCTCCACTTGGACTCTTAAGTGCAATATTCCTGCAGTGTGCATCATATCTTGTGTCCTGAATTAGAAAATGACCTCCCCCCATTGCAGGTTTCGGAGTGTCCGGTGGAGTGAATACCTCTCCTTCCCATTCAGCACGTCAAGCTAAGTTTGCTAATCCGCCACCGAGTATTCTCTTTAGCCAAAATCCGAGATTGGTATTCACAACTCCAAGCCACCAGATTCCATTAGCTAGGTCCTATATATTTTTACATGGATATCAAAATTGAATAATTGAGCAGAAGAACACAAATTCTATTTCTTTACCACTAATTACTTAATTATGATTTTTGTTTCATAATTATTGGTGTAATAATTATTTGACACAATGGTAGCATGACTTGGGAACTTGTTTCATAATTAAAAGTTTTCAAATGTAACTTTGACCGAAGATGTAGATTTTATCCAAACCGTTGTTCCTCCAATGATAGAGACCTCTTCAATTACTTGACCAAGAGGTATTCTTGTGTTCACAATCACAAATCCAGACAATTTGTATTGAAACAATGAGATTGACACACTGTTTGGTAGACAAACATATGCAAATATATTGTAAGAGTTACTAAGAAAATATAGTCAATCAAGTAATATGCAATAAAAAGCAATGATACTTACATTCGTATATATGAATAGTCGAGGACGTGCGTCACCAAACAGAGATGGATCCACCTGAGACAAACCAACAACATAATAACAACAAATGCTTTTGTCTATGTGAAGCTAGTTTTTACTTGTGAAAATTGTTTCTAAAATAAGTAAGAAGTTAAATTTACAAGAAACAAGAAGATCAACTTACCCTCCACCCGACTTGTAAGCTATCAGGCCCATTTTGAATCATCATTCGCCCTGCACTATATTGTTTACCCACGACATCTGGTTGGTGTACACTAAGCATCGCTGACGCTCCACTGTATTTGTTTGGACCATCTATCGTCTCAACTATGGCATACTGGGTAATAAAAGTCCAAAACATATGTGTTACTTTTATATTTTCCCTTACTGTGAGAATCTGAACATATCCATATTGTTTGGAGAAAACCAAAGGCCAATTCGAAATACCCAAATCTAGCACAAAATAGCATAAGTAATTTTTCTCCCTCTTTGTGTGAATCTATTAGGGAACAATTTGAATAGAGCACAATATATATATATATATATAATCTGAAAATAATAAATCTAAAAATCACACAACAAGGGAAGAGCAGTTTGCCAATCAAAAAAAAAAAAAAAAAAAAGGCAAACGCGATGTTTACGTGGAATAATGGGTGCACAAGAGTTCTCCCTAGTTAGAACTAGAGGCAAACAATCAAGAACAACTACAAATAAGTTTTCTTGGCAACCAAAGAACTAGTTACAAAATTTAGGAAAGATCTCACAAAAAAAAGAAAAAAAAGGGTACTGTTCACGAGGCAGAAAGCCAAATTCAGAATGCTCCAAAACTAATCTCCATCTTTGTTCAAATTTCAGCTCAATCGATGATCGAATCTTTAGTTATGAGTTTTAAAAATAGTTTTGGGATGATTTGTAATTTTTTTTTTGATTGATTAATGTAAAAAATGTGAGACAATGTGATAGGTGAGAGGTGAGATGTGAGATGTGAGATGAGAGATGAGAGAGAAAAAGTGATTGATTAATTGATTGATCAACAATAAAAGAAAAGAAAAGCGAGGAGTTTGAAAGTAATTTTGAGTTGTATTTTAAAAATATGTTTGATTAACAAGTTGCATTTAAATCATGATTTAAAAACAGAGTTGAGTTTTGAAAAGTAAACCAAATGCTACCATAATCTCTCCATGTGGGCTTGAGACTTGCATGGGCTTTACCAAATATTTGGGTCATCCTCTACATACAAGGGAAACCCAACCCAACAAACATATATATCTATATACGCTCGTACTTTTTTTTGTTGATTTTTTCCCCCTCTTTTCATTCAAAAAAGGCATTGTGCCTTAACTATAAGATTTAATGTTTAGTGTTTTTGGTTGTGCAGATTCAAGCCATGTAAACAATCAGATCTGCAAGTAAAATTATAATCAAAAGTTTGCCTAAAACTTTCAACAAGATGAGGCTAACCATATAGCTTCAAAAAATGAGGACTAAAATCAATTTATAGGATCAAAAAATGTGGTTACAGTGTTTTATGTGTGTGTTCAGCTCATTCAATAAGGTGATTCATACAAACAAATAAAACCAAATATAGAAAACAAGCAATAGTGCAAAACTAATATTGTGAAGCTATATAATCTTGACTGACAAGGATAACTTACATCAGCACCACTGGTGTCATCTGCAGAGTCATTATTTTTGAACCAACTTTCTCTCTAATAAGATCTTCTTTAGTACTTCTTCTAATTAGATCTGTTCCAACACCACAACCCCCGCCCTTTAGTCCTATATGTAGAGGTTTGCTAACATTTGAGGAAACTTGATCTCTTGATCTCTTAGGTAATGAAGTGGGCTTCATCTGCAATTCAACTCAATTCGAAAAAGGTAAACGAGACATGCACATAAATTGATCACATAATGGATTACAGAAAACTCACAAGAGTTGGATTCTCTGGGTACGCGTGCATGTCTTGTTTTCTATGAGCCTCATACGCTTATTAGTGTTGGGTGTGTATCAAATTTTGTAAGATCCATACTGTATTTTGGGTTAGGTTGTGAAATCAAGAGTTCACTAGTAATTCAATGTGTAGGGTTTTATTAATTGTATGGGACTAACATTTCTATGGTTTGCCTGTAAATATGAATCTTCCCTACACTCTCCTCTCTGTTATTGATGCTTGTCCCAAAATTATATTTTATGTATTGGATTTGATCAATACAATTATTCCCTTCACCAATAAAAAAGAAGTATTGTAGAGGTGTGAGATTGAGAAGGTTTGTAAAGATGTAGGGGATATGAAAAAATTCTGGGGACAATGATAGTGAGTAAGTAAGCACGTGTAGCTTAGGGAAACGGGTAGAGTTTCAAGACTTCGGTATTGGTGTCGGATTTTAAAGGTTTTTGGTATTATTGTTGTACTCGCTATGCTTCATAGTATATTTCTCTTTTGTATGCAAATCTTTGTGATTTTAATCTTTAGTGTGTACATATGGATGTGCAATAATCCGGCAAGACCTATTGTGCGAACTACGATTATCTTGTGATTTATTTTCTGCTTATAGAGCGTTGAATAAATAATTAAGTAGCCTTCAATTATGTGTTGGAGATAAGAGGATGTATGGAGACAAACCTGAAAATGAAAAGTATGGTTCTTCAGTAAAGGATGATCAAATGCGGGTTGCTTGTAGAAATCCACGCAATCATATATATCTCCATAATTATTCTGTAAATGTTACAATCTTTACATTAATTTTATATACAAATGTTCAATTCATGAAAGGTTGTTCACAATTTTGTGCAAAAATAATAATACCATATTCGTATTCTCAAGTTCGAACGCCAAATTAGATGGTTGCAATTCAAGACATCCATGATATTAGGCCTAAGATGCCTATTAATCTTTGCCATTTGATTTTCATAGAAAATTTAAGTGGACAATATTGGAATTGAATGTTCTCAAACTAGTCTCGTGGACATCCTAGGAAACCAGCTCAACTTAAATTTTTATTTATTATATTTGAGACAATAGTTTGTTGATAGATACGTGTCAACAACTTTATGTTCCGATTTATCCTTTATATGGTGATTATTAAGTTCCATAAGAGGTAGATACAAAATAAGACATTAAGTATCGGATATGATTGATTATTGAGCTCTATAAGGTGATAAGACACCAAATGAGAGATTAAGAAGGGTCTGCATTAGTAAAAACACCAAAATATTCTCCCATTATGGTCATTACATTACGTATGTATGTCTAGTGTGGTATGGGATATGATAAGATTTGACCAATTTCTCAATCCAGGAACATTTCAAACTAGGACACGATATGCAATTGATTATATCAACATAAATTATGGCAAGTCTATTAATCAAATATAATTTACTCCCTTGAAATAAACATAGCAAAATTGAACTAAGACTGTGTTTGGATGTTAGATTTATATATGAATTTGAAAAGGGAAATAGAAAACATCAGTGAAAAATGAATCAAATATAATTATACTTTACCTAACTATTCCATTTTTCTATCTAAATTCGTGATCCAAACGCAGTCTAAATGTTTCTAATAATAGTTGAGAATAAATACTTGAATAGTCTTGATCTGGCGGCTTGTTGAGATGCTTAAGTCGCCTCCAACTCCAAATCTTCTTCTTTAGTTAAACTCCTCCGTCTCCTTCAATTCCATTGTGTCCCACAAGGTGAGAGCATACAGAGAAATAATACAATACCATGTACGTCCATGGGATGATCTGGAAAATAATAAAAAAGCATAGTCAGTGATCAAAAATCACAACAATCATGCTATAATTATTTAAGGCAATTAATGAAATTACAATCGTACTATATCTATACACATAAGGTTCACATATTTTATTTTTGAACAAAATATATTAATAGTCCTTAAAGTATGTGTTTATTGTCATTTTGGTTCTTCAATTTTTAATTTTGTCGATTTCATTATTGAAATTTCAATTTGAGTCAATTTGTTCCAATTCATTATTGAAGTTGGGCTTGATAGATTGGTTGTAAATAACTCTCTTATTTATTGACCCCCAAAAAAAAAAACCCTTAAAATTATAATAATTAAATTTATTTCCAATGAAGTAATTTATTTAAGAATTAATGAATTAAAAACTAATCACTTGCATTACTCCAATTTAATTTTAGTTGAAAACTGAAAATATCAATTTGACTGGATTGATGGCTAACCATTGGATTTTTTATGGAGAAAATTATACCAATGAGGTGACAAATTTCTAATATAGGAAAATTCATTTTAAATTAGATAGTCTTATCAAAGTAACCTATTATTTTAAAATGTCATTGTCATATTATTTTAATTAAATTATTTATGTAAAATTTATTTTTGTAAATCGATTTCTTAAATTTATTTTAATAAGAGTGCGAGAGAGAATTATTATTTATTTATTTTTGATAACTTCTCACTGTTTACAAACAAATGGTCCAATTAAAGTATAGACTGACCCAAAAAATTGTTTGGGGCAAGGAGATTTTGAACTTAAGAACATAGAGAGAGCACATCCCATTTCCCCTGCCTTGACTACCATGCCAACTCCTTAGATAGTGTTTCATTCATTGGAATGATTAAAGTGGAATAAAATTATCATTCCATCAAAATATTCATTCATTTGTTTAATTAAATTAAAAAAATAATAACAAATGCATTATAAATAGAATTACCTTTCACAATTTTAAATAAATAGTCATTCCATATGAAAGACTATGGAATTATAAATAGAATTACCTTTCA
This sequence comes from Camellia lanceoleosa, assembly GCA_025200525.1. Classification (NCBI taxonomy): domain Eukaryota; kingdom Viridiplantae; phylum Streptophyta; class Magnoliopsida; order Ericales; family Theaceae; genus Camellia; species Camellia lanceoleosa. Next base: position 139,813,250 of record CM045759.1, on the reverse strand, counting down.
CAATTTTAAATAAATAGTCATTCCATATGAAAGACTATGGAATTACAATTCATTTTAATCAACCAAAAATAGAGCATAATGGTTAGCAATATTATTCTATTAGGAAGAGATTAAAAAAGACATGTCAAACTGCTAAACCAAAGTTAACCAAATAACAATGAAAATGAACAAACAAATTAAACAGGAAATATTGAGTAAATTTACAAATGCACATACAAAAATCAAGGCATAATTTGTTTCAAGTAATGATTGTCATATAAAAAAAAATGCAAGTGATTATTTGTAAGTAATTGAAGGAAAATACAATAAATTTTTATTTTTTATTTTTTGAGTTTAGTAAAATGGATTTAAATATACTAATTTTACAACTATTAAGCATGAATTAACACCGCTTTTCTTAAAAAGTATACTAATAGGGAGAGATGTTGTGAAATGCAGCTTTGCTTGACTAACATTTATTTAATTTTTCACTCTCTAATTTGGAATTCAGACTAAAATATCTTTACATTTGAAGGAAGTTATAGAAATTTCTAATTAAAATTAACAAATTATTAACTAGGAAAAAATATAATGCCATAAATCATAAACAAATACTGAAAGACAATAGAATTCATCACAAGAATGATTTTGAGACCTCAATACACATGGGAATGGGAATGGGAATGAGAATGGGAATGTGTGTGGTTCAAATATATATACTAGTAAAAGAAGCCGATGTCTAGCAATGCCCATTATTATTATGGTTAATGCTAAAAAACGTCTCTGGGGTATTTGATTAGCAATGCCCATTATTATTATGGTTAATGCTAATAAATGTCTCTGGGTATTTGATAAGATGTTGTTAAGAAAAATATTATAGGTCTCAAATTTTCTACCAAACAAATGACTAAATGTCTCCTATGGACTCCACAATCATGTGAGAACCCACACTCATGTGAGATATTTGGTCATTTGTTTGGTAAAAAATTTGATTTCCTTAGCATTACCCATGTGTTAAATAGGGAATTGGAGTACCTATTGTGCATCAAGCATGCGAGCGCTATTGTGCATGCTTTGAGGCTCACTCTGAGTCTTATATTGATAATCCGAACTGTTTATTTTTTAGTGTATACCATGAAGAACATATCTATAAATAATCAAGTTGATTTGACAACAGTAACTCTTTTATCAAAACACATTTGTATTGATAAAAATGAATAATCAATGTTATTTTAAATATAATATTGAATATAAATATCTTTCGATTTAAGGGTTATCGTTAACCAATTAACTTAATTTTTATAAGTATATTGTACACGATATAGTCTTAAAAATAAATACTTTCAATCATTAAAATAAGAATCGAGTGAGTCTCACTTGACAAAGACAACAAAGTGAGTTTGACATATACAATAGGCACCCTAATTTTTTTTTTTTTTATTTTTATCGTGACAATAGGCACCCTAATTTTTCTTGATTTTAGTAAATATTTTCTTGATTTTTCTTGATTTTAGTAAATACTTTCTTGATTTTTATCGTGACAATAGGCACAATAGGCACCCTAATAAATACTTTCTTGATTTTTCTTGATTTTACAATTCTATTTTATTAAATAGGATAGTATTGATTTTTCTTGATTTTAGTAACGGTCTAATGTTAAATTATTAATGCATATTTAATATTATATTAAATTTTCTTGAAATTAGTAATTTTCTATTTTTAATCTATTAATTAAGGGTAAATTACACTCCGTAGTCATGTGCTTATTAAATTATTATTTTTATTAATGATTTATACAGTTGAGTAATAAGAGGAAGATATTGACAATTGACTAAAAGTGCAAGAGTTGACTGTCACAATTTCATGTGTAGAGATTAAAGTGAGATTTAATATAAAATACAGGAGTGCAAAGTGTAATTTATTCATTAATTAAATTAGATGCATGTAATAATTTTGTATTTTTAACCTATTATTTAAAATTGAACAAATACCAAGAATCATGAAATAAAGTATTATTGGTTGCTGCTTATCACGTGCCCGAGAAGCACTTGGTAATTGTGAAATAATCACAATTTTTTAATAATTTTTTTTACTAAATAATTCATCTATAATGATTTGACAAGGGAGTTGGGCTTTATATTATTTGATTTGTAACAAATCAAAATTGACACATATGATACTATATTTTTGTGAGTATAAATTTTTTTTTGTCACTCTTAAACATTTTCTTTTACCAAAATAATCTATTCCCGACGGATCAATAATACACCATATCTGATGTTCAAATGCACCATCGAATGCAAGTTAAATGCATCCTTTAATCTTTGTACGTTATGCCTATTGGAAAACAGATCTTGGGATTTGAATATTTGTTTTATAATATTGTTATTGCTTGCAGGCTGCCCAGTGTAACGTTGAAGGAAGTGAAAACGCATTTATATTGTTAACAAGCAAATGCAAACCTAATTTGTTGAACTTATCAACTTGTTTTGTTGTTTCATGGAGTGGATTAGGGTGGTTTTAATATGGAATTTCTGAATTCTCTTTGAAAGGTTATAGTTGATCAATTATGGATTAATTTTTGTTAACTGTTAGTAAATTTGTTTGATTGAAGTTCTTCATTAGAACATGATTCAATGTAATGCCCTTTCTTATTTTTATTTTTGGGTGAGATATATTGAAACTAGACAAATAAATCATTACGAATGTATTATAGTAGCTATGGTAGCATCAAAAGGTTTCATGAAACCATTTTTTGAAAAAAAAAAAAAAAAGTCCAAATTTATCACAATTTATTTTTGTAAATTGAAATTAATAATACCAGAAAAAAAATTGTTTTGTAGAAACAATCACAGTTTTTTGAAGGTAAGATTACGGTTAAAAAAACTATGATAAATTATAACCATAAACAATCCTACCTTCAAAGATCATACTTAGTGAGGGAGAAAAGGTTGAGATTGTTTATGAAAGATCAACCGTTATCTTTCAATGTTTTTATAGTAGTGATAGGAGAGAAAGATTTAAGATTTCGTTAATTGTACAACAAACAGATTAGCATGTAGATCAATATCCAAGCCCATTGTGCGAAAAAGTGAGGCTAGAATTGAAAATTTAGGCTGTGTTTGGTGCAGTGTTCTAACTATAATTCTACCCCTTCACGTGAACCCTCTATTTGGATACAACTTTTAAAAATTAATTCCACACCTGCGTTTGAAAACTTCGTCCCAAATCATACCCTAGACGCCTCGAGGTTCGGCGGTTGACCTGAGCAAGATTTATTTTTTTGCACCTGTTATTTTTATATTTTAAATAAAAAATATTTTCGAAATTTTTTTAAAATTTTGTGTGTTTTGAATAAAATTTTGGATTGTGTCTTTGGTTATGAATTGTAAGTTTTTGAATCAAATATCATGTCACATCGAAAATTTCAAACTCAATTCAAAACTATTTTTAAAACTCATAACCAAACAAATTTTCCATACTCAAATCATAATTCCAAAACTCCCAAACTCAAAATACAACTTTATTCTCAAATTATAATTTTAAAACTCTACCAAACGCTACCTAAAAGTTTCTTAAACTCGTACGATTTGGCTTAGATTGGACCTCTTTCAGATTTTTATGACTTTTGTGGTTAGCTCTAGTTTAGGCTTTTATTAAGTTGAGAAAGGGCTTAAAAATAAGCTTCTTATATGGGGGGTGTTTGTTTCAGCTTTTCAAAGCTAACTTATAGCTTTTAGCTTTGAAAAAGTTATTTTAGACTGCTTGGTTAAACTTATTTCAAACAGCTTCTGATTCTAACAGCTTACTTTTACTCAAAAAAGCTGATTCTGAGAAGTTGCTCACCTCTTGCTTCTGATTATCAGCTTCTGCTGTGGACATGTTAATTTATGGTTATACTCCTAGATTTTTTTATTTTTTATTTTTTTAAAAATAGAAAAAGATCCAAATGGACTATAGATTATTATTATTTTTTTATGAGAAATGTAGAAAAGTAGTAAATAATAAAAAATAAAAATTAATTGAAAAAGCTAATTCACAGCTTATTTAACAAACATTACTCAAAGAACTTAAATCTATAATTCATGTTACACCAAGCAGATTAACAACTTCGATTAAAATCATAATCTATAACTTAAGCTATAATCTATAAGTTGTTTTAACAGTTACACCAAACGGGGCCATGATCTTGCAAACCCTCTTCTGCTTATATTTCTATCATGCCATCATTCTTATTTAAACATTAAATTTGGAGGTAATTACAACCAAAAAATAAAAAATAAAAAAATTCCAACATTTAATTCTTATAATAAAATAAATCTTGAACTTTTAATTTTATCAATTTAAATTTCAATCTTTTAATTTATTTTTCAATCTAGACCATTAGTTTACTTATATTAAGTAAAATCGACAGGAAAAATATATTTTAGGTTTTAAACTCAATATAGGTAAACTTAAAATGTCTAAATTACCTTCTGTAGTTGAATATAATGATTAAAATACTATTTTTAATTAGTTTTACTGAACAAAAATAGACAAATAATTTGGATTGAAAATAAATTAAAAGTATAGGATTTAAATTACCGAAATAAAAAAAATTCAAGATTTATTTTATTATAAGAGTGAAGCCTTGGGATTTTTATTTTTATTTTTATTTTTTTTATAATTATTACCGCATAAATTTTTTTTTCCTTGTTTTTTCAAGAACAAAGATTGTTTCCTGGAAATTGATTTTTCAAAGCTATCACTTTTTTTTTAATATTTAAATGCTATGAAATTCATATTTCATTATTTTTAATATGACCAACTAATACATTATTTTTATTAACAAAATAAACAAAATTATAACTGATTAATTCATTTTTTCGTTCTTTGCATGGGCTAAGTAATCATTTTCTAGTGCTTCTTTTAAAATTTCAAGTTCAAAACTTCTTAAGTGTAAATAAATTTTTCGGGTCAATCTATATGGGCTTTATCTTGACTGTAATTGGGACCCTGCTAGTGGTCTCCTAAATTAGTTGGTCCAATAAACCAAATATAGAGTTTTTTTTTTTAAAAAAAAAAAAAAAAATCATTTCGCAACAATTTTGACCTTGGTTCTAAAATGAATTTGAGGTGGGTAAAGAAAGAAAGCCTCGGGAGCTTTTCAGCAATATTGGCAGTTTTTTCAAAAGTAGATAATTTCAACTATAAAACTCTTGTATCTCTATAAAAAATAAAAATAAAAGTAGAGTGATGCTATTTCTCCTTATTTTGGTCATTGTGTTTAAGTTTGTCCATTTGGGCAAAGTAGAAAAACGCTTGGACTTTTGATCCAACAAAATTGAGACTTTGATTTATGAAGTGAGTGTCCAATTAAATATAAATTAAGAAATAAGAGTGAGGATAAGTTCAAAAAAATTTGAAGTCAGTGGCAGTGAGGGGTGGAGCAGTGCATGTACAGAGTTGTTAAAAAAAAGGGACAATTACCTGCTTTATTTTCTGGCGAATGTTTCAACGCAATTTTACTGAGATTTTAGATTGTTTTTCTGGGTTTTGATTATGATGATTTGAAACTACCACTTCTTAAGCGAAATTGGGAGGCAATTTTGTGGGTTTTCACGATTAGCGAATAAAGCGGTGTGAATTGCTACGGATCGGTGCGATTTTAGCGTATTGAGCGGTATTTTACACAATCGTGGTTGTAGTAGATATTATACATAGGCATGCATGGGTTGTAGAGTGCATAGAGATGATGTATGTATGCATACATATTGAGTTGTTTTGGGAAGTAAGTTAAAAATTGACTTTTTAAACTTTTTTTTTAAAAAAAAACGTGTAAAAATGTAGAGATGTGATGTGACTCAAAAAAAATTTAAAAAAAAGGTCAAAAAATTAACTTTTACCCAAATTGTGTGTTTTTTTTCTTTTTTTGAATGAATGTTGATTTTGTGGTTCAACTTGGATTTTAATAATAATAATAATGTTATTATTAATATTACTTATTTTTATTTATTGATTCTATTTTTTTAATTTTATTTTACATATATATATATATATATTTTTTTTTTGTGATACTATCCCTAGTTGTTGTTGATAATATATAATTTCTTGAGATATTTTATCAACTATTTTTGTTGTAAATTCTATATCTTTAGCAACACCAATATTTAGTAGAATTTGTAAAAAAACTACGATGTTGTTGACAGTTTATGATCAATACTAGTACTTGATTACGATTTAGTGACTGATCTAGGATATAGAAATGATGATAAACACTCATAAAAAAGGAATAAAAACTTATAATTTCTTATAATTTTAAGTTGTTTTGATTTTAGGGCCACTATGCTTCCAAAAGAAGAATAACATCTAAAGATTTTGATAGTTATTGTAGGGCTTTGGCGTTAGCAAGCTTTCCGTTTACAAAGGTGGCTAACCTCAACCTTTCCTTCCTTAGATCAGGCTCAACACAAGTTTGAGAGTAAAATTACAAATTGAATGGCGGATTGACAGATTAGTGGATTGGCAAATCGCGATTTAGGCGGTTTTAGGCGGATTGGTGGATTAAAGAATATTCTAACCAATTATCAAACATTTGCATAACATATAACACCAATTTGTGTAATATTTTTTTATATATATAACTCAAACTAATTTTACATAATATGTTTCATATATATAAGTACTAATTTGTAACAAATTTTACATCTTAAATCTCTCTCATATTCATTTTTACTTTGATATTTCATTGGAAGTTAAAAATATATATGTATTAATTATAGCGAAGCGGAGCGGTTTAGAAGGCGGACCGTAAATTTTAAAATTTAATCTGTGATTAATGGATAGAGCGGTGTGGATTGATACAGATCAGTGTGGTTTTAGTGGATTGAGCAGTATTTTGCACAACTGTAGTTGTTGTAGATATTGTACATAGGCATGCATAGGTTGTAGAATCCATGGGGATGATGTATGTATGTGTACATATTGGGTTGTTTTGGGAAGTAAGTTAAAAATTAGCATTCTGACCTTTTTTTTTTTTTTTTTTAAACGTGTAAAAATGTAGAGACGTAATGTGACAAAAAAAAAATCAAAAAAATTGGCTTTTATCCCAATTACGTGTTTTTTTCTTTTTTGGAATGAATGTTGATGCCTGCACTATAACGATATTGGTTTAGACTCGACCCGTTTATTGTTTTGGATCTGGGATTCCTATTCTTGAATGGTTGTTCATATCTTTATTCATTCTATTCCTTGTTGAGTTTGGTTGTTGGAGTGTTGTAGTTGCATTTGGAACAGGTAGGGAGTTAGTTTTTTAAAAAAGTTGCTGCCCAGAATTTGGCTAGTTTGCTCAAGCGAACTTTCTTGTGCTCGAGCGGTTGGCTTTTATCTACAAAACTTCTAGGTGGGTGTCATTGTGTGCTCAAGCGGTAACTTTGTTCACTCGAGCGGTCTCACTGATTGTGTTTGTTCGCTCTAGTGGTGTTTTGGTCGTTCGAGCAGTCTGCACGTATATCAGTCCATAAAAGTCACTTTTTGGATCACTTTTTGGATCACTTTTTCATTTCTCTCTCTCTGTCTAAACATTTCAAAAACCTAGATTTACTGTCTTCTCTCTCTCTAAAACTCACCTTCAAACCTCAAATACACCCCCACCCTTGATCTTTACACCTTTGTCCTTTGGAGTAAAGATAGGTTACATTGAGAGCTTCGTTTTAATATGAGAAGTTCTTGTTTTTATCGACGTTGAGTTTTGGAGCTTTGAGGCTTTCTCCTCTTCAGAAGTTGAGGTAGGGATTTTCTTAACGGTGTGCATGTTGTTTAGCTTCGTTATCTATTATTTTTGCTAGTCAAGGGTTTTCAAAAAAGTAGTTTTGGATATATATATTTATTGATGTACAAATTTGGGGAAAAAAAAGACTTGTTTTCGGTTATGGTTTGGGATTAGTAACCAAGTAGTTGTTGTGTTATGAGTTTTTGAAGAAAATTGGGTTTTAAAGGGTTTCTCAAAAGTTAATAAAAAACTAGGGTTTTGGGTGTTCTTTTTATGGAAAAAGAAGAAATTGGAATGGTTGTAAGATTTTAATTGAAATGAGGTTTGGTTGAGAAATGTTTGAATTATTGGAAAAATACTAAGTATTATTTATCCTTTTGAAATAGTGGTTTCGTTGGAAATGATATGAACGGTTTTGGAAAAATTGTATATTTTCGGTTGAAATTCACGAGACTCATGAGAAGTGTGAATATTGTTTGGAAATCATGAGATTTTGTATAAATCATTGGGATTCCAATTTGGTTATGACTTTGGAATATTATTATTGTTGTTGTCTTTAATTAGAGATAATTATTTTTGGCAACTGGTGGAGGGTTGTATTGATTGTTGTAGAAACTGCATGTGGATTAGGGAATGGAAATGTTCACAAATCATACATCGACAGTGCATATCATGGATTAGTAATTGGGGATTTCAATGTTTGAAAACGTATTGTTGTTTTGAGATGAAAGTATTGTATTATTGAAAGGAAAAATAAAATGGTAAATATAGCGAATTCGGTCTTTTTCCATTTGGTGGTTGTATCCGGACTTACGCCCGTAGATTCATTGTTATATATTTGTTGTTGTCGCCCTTTAATTCCTTATTTTTGAGTTATAGGATGTATTGGGCGTGTTTGTTCTGAGTTGGGAGTGTTTGGGAGCAAAGGGTTGCTATCCAGAATTTTGGTCCTTCGCTCGAGCGAGCAGTTTGTCGCTCCAGCGAACTATTTGTTTTGGTGGTCGCTCAAGCCAGGTTTCTTCGCAGCGAGCGGCTAGGCGTCTAGTATAGACTCGAGAGCTGTATTTCTTGGCTCGGCGAGCTTTTCGCCGAGCGAGCGAGGCGATGTTCGAGTTCTTCGCCGAGCGAGCATTCTGTCGAGCGTGCTTCTGGGTTGCAGACCTGAAGCATCGTATTGTTGGCTCGAGGGAACTTTCCTTCGCTCGAGCGAGTATTCTTTGTGTCTGGTCGCTCGAGCGACCACTTCTTCGCTCGAGCGAGCCTGTTAGATTTAAATACGCAGCAGCGGTTTTAAACTTCATTTTTTCATCCTCTTTTGATCTCAAAACCTTAAGTCCGTGTTCTCCTCCCTTCTACACACCTTCTCTCTTAGGTTTGATCTACTTAGAGTGTATTTCTACCCTAGGTCCTTTGTTAAAAAGATAGAGTGGGTCGAGGGCTTCATTTTAATCTGAACAATCTTGGATTTGGAGCACATTGGGTTTTCGCCATCTTCTCCATTTGAGTTCTTCACTTCGAGGTAGGGATTTCCTACTCCATATTATAGGTTTTGTCCTAAGTTTTGGTATTTTTGATATGTTGGTGTCGTTTGATAGTTTTGGGAAAACTAGGGTTTGTGTCATAAGTTGAGAAATAGGAATTTGTTTATATATTAAATTCCATGTGATTGTGAATCATGAAAAATGACATAGATAGTGTCAAGTTGATAAAATTGAACCTTAGGGTTAATTTTGAGGAAAAGGGGGAAAAGCCCTAATTGTTGTAATAAATTAATTTGCATAATTAATTTAGAGAAAAATGTGGAATTAAGTTTAATTCTTGAAATTGGGGAATTATGAGATTAAATGGTGTAGTTGGATAGTTTAATCACTCACCTATGAAAATGTTGAGTTTATATTTATTGGTACATTTATTTCCTGTTTAGAAATAACTGTTTTGGGCTATCGGTGGAGGATAGTCGTGATTGCTGTAGACATTGCATGCTGATTAGGGAAAACTAAAACTAATCACATTGAATGAGTCATTGAATATGACAGTTGAATTAATATAGCAAATATGTGTATTGATTGAATATTGTTTGGGAGGAGATATGGGATGTACTCCATGGTTTGAGGGAAGATAGGGGATGAACTCTCAAACCTGTTTTGGGAGGAGAAAGGGGATGGACTCCATTAGTACAGCAAATCTGTGTACTTATTGATGTATGGAAGTGTATTAGTACAGCATATATGTGTACTTATCGATTTATGGAAATGTTTTAGTTGAGCCTTAGTCTCACTTAGATTGTTGCTATTGGAAGCAATGTTAATATGAGATGTAGTCTCATTAAATTATTTGGCCAGGTTCTGAGCCATGTCTGTATAAATGGAAAGTTAAATAATCACGGAAAGTGAAACATATCATGGACACTATTGTCATGAAACTGTATAGTGATATAATGGATTTATAAGTGTTAGCCATATATTAAATGCTATTACTTTAGTCAATTCTTATATTTGGTTTAGTATATTTCTGCTGGGCTGTGGCTCACCCTATACGGGAACATCATTTTCAGGTCCAGGTGATATGCTACCTCTAAGGACTTAGCTTGAGAGGATTTGGAGTTGAAGACTCTGTTTAGTTAGTTGTTATTTTGTTTTATTTTAATATTACATGTAAACTCAAGCCAAGGGCTTAATGTGTAATTGAGTTAGTACTCAGACTTTTGTGTCCAAGTGTTGGCTTGGAAAGCTGTAAGCCCGTAGGGCATTTATTTTTCGATGTTACATGTAATGCCTTTTAATAAGAATACTCTGATGAATGGAATAATGTTTTGTTTTTTTTTATCAATGCATGTCAATATTGTCAATATTTTGGGTTTATTTTGAGGGCGTTACAGTAAAACTGTAAGGGGGTGTTAAAGAAGAATTAAGTTAGACTATGTATCTAAGGTGTAAGACCTAAAATCCGCATGGTAGGTGCCGAGTCTTCCAGTTAGTACCGGTAAAAATGGCTTAGTGACTTGTATAGTTACTATTATGAATACTAGCTCTAGAGATTTATTCATTATATTTACCACTTGATTATTTTGAAAGAATACTGTTGATTTGGAAAGATGTTTTGGAAATCTCGCATTACATTGTTTCAAAGAGAGAAAATAAATGTTTTATCATATCATTTCACATGCATTCATCTTATGACATTGTTAAGCTTCATACAGGTCATTAAGTTTATTTCTACTAAGCTTTATGCTCACCTTACAAGGGAAACCGCTTTCAGGTGAACCGGTGTGCCTCCGCCAAGGTGATGACTTAGGAGGATCTTGGAGCTTGAGGCTCGTATGTATTGTTTTCTTTGGTTATTTGTTTCTAATTTAAGGCACGGGTTTCTTTGTAACTGGGCAAGGCCTTGAAAATTTGTAGCCTTTAAGGCATTAACCTATAATAGTTTAATTTTATTCATTCTAATAAGAATTCATGTTGTAGGACTAAAAGAATGTTCTGAGGCACGTGTTGGAAATGATGTTGTATAATCATATTGTTGTTGTGCTGCACATGTTAGTAATATTATACGGGAGTAGAATGTTTATTTATTTTGAGGCATTATAACTTGGTATTAGAGCGTACCAGGTTAGAATACTTTAGGTACATGGGAAGTGATTTTTACCACAAAAGGGTTTGTCTCACTTGATAGAGATATTGTATGCTCAGTATGATAAATGATAAGATGCTTCTGTGGTTAAGTGGGCATGAAATTGGATCCTTAGGATGTGATTTGTGTCTGTTAAACACTTGGAGGTTTTATTAGAAGGACACTTGATCAATGTTTATTCTAATAGGAATTCTTGGGGTTTCGTAGAACATATTTTATCTTAAGAAAATAATTCGTGTGTGATTAGGTGGCTAAGTGCTTATATGGAATACATTGTTTGTTTTAATACTAGTGTATGATATTTTGTTGGGGACACCATTAGATGTGTGCTAAATTCGTTATGTTTGTTTTGATTAGGATGTCTAGGCGAGAAAGTAACAACTTTGCTCCTTCTACATGGGAAGAATTGAGGAAGCAATTTCTGAAGTTACACCAAGGTACTACACCTTTAACACAATTTAAGACGTTGTTTACCAATCTATCGAGGTTCACTCCAGAGTTAGTGGAAGCCAAAGAGCTCTGTTGTATGGAGTTTGAGAGTAAGTTATGTGATGAAGTTCAAGAATGGATTGCCGGGTCTTGGCATAGGAATTATCATGCGCTTGTGGATACGGCGGCTCAAGTGGAGGCCCTCATCCTAGTCATGGGGTAGAGTGAGGAGGAAGCCACTTCAGCAACTCCTGCAACTTGGGGTTGTGGTAGACCTAGTAAGAACCAACGGAGAAGGCAAGGTTATTGTCTCAACCAATAGTTGCACCAACGAGATCATCTAGCCAACTGGGACTTGGGGAGATCGAGTGCTCATTGGGGGAGCTGTGACAACCCCGACTTGTGATTAGCTTATAATCTTTGATTAAGAAAGCCTAATAAGTAATTAAGATGAAATTCTACGTTAATTACATGTTATATGTTATTTGTATTTATATATGTCTGTCATAGAAATATTTGTTTGTGTTTTTGTTCTGTTCTGCAAATTGAAGGCCTTATCGGCCAAAGAATACAAAATTGACTCCATTTATGCGTTATCTGGAATTTTTAGAACATTATGGTAAATCTAATTAGAATTCGATTCAAAACCAAATAATTAAAATAAATAATGCCAATTAATTAGTCACTAATCAAACTTCATAATCAAACCTATATAAGGAAACTTGTTGACCTAAGGCCATTAATTTACACTTTCATTTCTCATACTTTGGACTCAAAAACATGAGAGAGAGAGAGAGAGAGAGAGAGAGAGTGTGTGTGTGTGTGTGTGTGTGTGTTGAGCTTGGAAACCAAAAGAGAGGAAGGAGAGTTATAGAGAATTCAAGGTTTCGGACTTAGAGACTTAAACAATTAGTCAACTAGAGCTCAATTGAGAAACTAAGGTAAGAACTCGACCCTTTAGTTATATAATTGAGTTGGTTAATGCTAGGATTCAAGTGGATTAAGAGTTGAATCACAAGAATTAAGCTAAGATTGAAGAATCAAAACTCAAGCCATGCATGCATGCATATTTCATGGCATTTTAAAGTTGTTTTCCAAAGAATTTTCTCTTGCATTTCCTCATTTTGGTTTTGTTCTAAGAATTTAACATGTTTTTGAGTTAAACACCTCATCTAATCATGTTTTGAAAGCTTGGAAGCCAAGACAATTCATGCATGTTGTCTTCATATTATGTTCTTTAAGTTACAAGTTTTGTTTTGTACAATTGGCAAAACTTTTGGGCTTAATTTTGCGGAATGTTTTGTAATTCATCATTTACTAAGAGTTTCTCAATGTTTTACCAAATTTTGGCCCAAAAAGATGTTTTGAAGCTTTGAAATTGAGTTTTGGACTTAAATCAGCAATCTGGAAATTCCAGAATTTGCATCCTCTACTCGAGCGGTGGAGTTTGTGCTCTAGCGGAGAATGCGAGCTCCTAGTACTTTTGCAGAGTTTGGGGGATGGCTCGAGCGGCAGAACCTGTGCTCAAGTGACCACCCTTATTTTTGACCTCTGCTCGAGTGACCGAAGTTACGTTCAAGCATAAAATGAGAGCTCTCAGAAGTTTTACAGACTTTTGCAGACCGCTCCAGCGTAGAAAGTTATGTTCGAGCAGAGACCATATTTACTCAGGCTTTGGCTCGAGCGTTCGTAGAGCGAAAAAATCATGCAACTAGTACTTTTGCAGACTTTGTAGACTGCTCGAGCAACCGAAGTTGCACTCGAGGGGACTGCCCTATTTTTGAAAATTTGACTAAGTGTTTCAAGTTACATTTTGACATCCTCATTGCATTCTAGGAATTTCTAAGCCTTAATTAAGACACAATAATGAAGATAAGGATTAGAAACACACCAAGATTGAAAAGAAATGAGTTAAGTGTTTTATGAGCGTGTGTTTTCAGGTGTATCCGTTATATGTTTGTGTAGCTCGCACGCCATAGATTGTTGATTCGACTATTTGACTCTTCTGCTATTGGAGCTATCTGTGAGTAACAACTCTGTAAAGTTATGTTTGATTGTAATTATTTTTTGACTGAAATGATATGATATGTTTTCTAAAATTCTATTTTATGAATCATGAATGAATGTCCATTTTTCTGAAATGTATTTGTGGCATCCTTAGTTCATGTGGCCCTCGCTCGAGGGTAACAATACTGTGGCCAATATGCACGTGGCCCTCGCCCTTGGGTAACAATACCATGGCTTATGTTCATGTGGCCCTTGCCTAGGGATAACAATACCGCGACCTATGTTCACGTGGCCCTCTCCTGGGGGTAACAATACCATATCTATTTATGCACAAAGATATTGACCTTTAAGGTCGTCGGTACCGACTATGCATGTGAATCTTATGACCAATCTGATCTAATAGCTAATGGATGTTCCACATATAACTGCTTATGAAATATGTATAAGTATGTGAATCTAAATCTATTTTTGATATGAACTCTAATTTCTGAATCTGTTTTTGACATTATTTATAACCCCCTTACTCTGTTGTTATTCACTAGGCTCAAATCATTCTATTATTTAGGTATGTAGGTGATCAGGAGCAGGACCAGGCTCAATAAGGTTGCCTGGAGTTCTTTTCTGTCAGCTAATTTTTGTGCCTCCCGAGGAGGTTCCCGTTTGAGATGTGATCAAGTTTTTATGAATCAAGTTTAAGACTTGCATTTTCTTATGTTTCGTCTGAATTAGTTTTTGTAAGACCTGTATTTGTGGGTTTTGGTGACATAAGACTAATGTAATTATGACGTCACGTATTGTATATAAATATAAGTTTCAAATTCCTATCCCGTGTATGTCTGCACAGCTCAATGGACTATGTATGTTTTATATATTTGCTTCTGCAGCCCCTTATTAGGTGTTAATCTGTTCAGAGGCCTTTGGTAATCCCAGGATTACTGGCCGGTTACGGCACTAAATCTATCAGAGTAGGTTTGGGCCGTGACAGGAGCAGTCATTGGGATCCTTACTAGTTCAGACTTCGTACTAGTCACGAATTCGGGGACCACCTATTTGCTATGCACGTAATCAATTGGGTCATACTAAGCGTTTTTGTATGCAACTGGGGACTTCTTTGGGTATTCCGCAATCTAGTCGGGTTCAGCCTTATCCGTTTGGGCAGGGGCAATACCAATACCAAAACTACGTAGGCCAGACTTTGAGAGCCTTTGGAGGGTTAAACTTTTATCCTCAAACTGAGGAGATGCGTGTTTGTTTCAAGTGTTGCCAGCTGGGTCACGTTAATAGCTCTTGTCCTTGGCATCATAGTTCTTGGAGGGTTCCGGGGGTTGAGAATAACCCATCATAGCTCTTGTTCTTGTCTGGTTAGGAATGTGATAGCGGTGGTGGCGGATGGATAGCTGTTTTTGGTAATTAGTTTTGGTTATCTTGTTTTGTGACTGGAGGGCAAATGGTTGTAATTATTATGTAGTCGTTTTGTTTTGTAACCGGTATGATGTGGACCGTTGGAGGGCAACTAATTTTTGTTTATGTATATGTGGTGGGTTGTTTATTTTATGAGTTGGATACGTTGTGATTTTGAGTTTTCCTTAATGTGATGAGTCATTGTGGAATTTAGAAATTTTCATATTGACGTGTATGAACTATTGCGTTTTGAATTAGGAATGTGATGGCCGGAGAGCCTTATTTTGACTTAGGGATTGTTTACTGTGCTAAATAATTTGTGTTTGGTTGAAATTGATTTAGAATGGGTGGACAATAGAGTTGGTTGTGGAAGATGGGTATTTTGAGGGTCATTATGATTAGTTAGAATATTGTGAGGGTGGAGTTATACTAGTCAGTATGTTCGGTTTGGTTGATATTGCCTTATGTTATAAGTTTTAATTTATTGCAATGAAGGCTTGTTGGAAGAGCAAAAGGGTTGTGTCTTGTAGTGACAGGAGTGGTGTTGTGATTGTTGTCGGATGCATGTAGATTGGTGTGGGTAGTGAGCCTATCATGGACCTCATCGATCTGCGATGTAGTGTGGTTGTATGTGATTGTGTTGGTGGTGTATATTGTTCTGCGAAGGGGAATTGGGGGTTTCGGTCCCAAGAGTCCACTTCAGACTTAAGAGGGTGTGGGAGAGGTTGTAGAACCCCCATATAAGGGTGTTTGGTGTTGGAGTATTGTTGTTTTGGTACTAAGTGAGGAGAGTGGTTGAATGAATAAAGTATGAGTCTAATGGGTTTGTCACGATCCAAACCCGCTCCTACAGGTTTAGTGTCATAACCGGCCAGTAATCCTCGGATTACCGAAGGCCTCTGACCTAATTAGCAAAATATAAGGGGCTAGTGGAAGCAAACAGAGAAAAATACATAGTCCATTGAGCTGTGTAAACATACACGGGATAGAAATTCGAAAACTTATAATATACATAGGTGTGGCGTTATAAATATAGTAGTCTACGTCACTTTCGTTATAGATAAAGCAAAAAGGGACCGAGCCCAATATACAAATAAACAAGAAACTTGTTCTGAATCCAAAAGTAAACAAAGCCTTTACGCTCACAAAATAGGACCACAAGAAACTCGAGAACCTCCTCGAGAGGCATAAAGCCTAGGTGACAAACCAAAACTCTAGATTATCAATTAAGTCGGTCACATGCCCGGTCGCCTACAAACATAAATAATAGAGTGAGTGGAGCCCGGAATAATAACAGAGTAAAGGTTTTAATGAATGATGTCCAGAACAGATTCCACACCTTTTATGATATTAGATACAAAATCATATTCGTATCAGAAACAGAATCATAATCATATTCACATTCAAATCATGCGCAGTACATCCATTAGCATTAACATATTCCTATGGTCAAGCTTATCAAGTTCCATAATGGAACCTCCGGTACCAGGTAACATACCTCACACATGAACCACAATATTATTCCCCCGGGCGAGGGCCTCATGACCGTAAGCCACAACACTATTTTCCCTAGGTGAGGGTCTCTGCTAAGGATACCACATAAATATGTCAAAGAAGTGGATCATCATTCATGTAATCACAACATATCCTTTTGTATCATTAAAATAGTTCATGTCATACCATAATGTTCAGAAAGTACTTTATAACGAATATAGCTTTACTAAGTTATTACTCACAATAATTGCACAGATAACTTTGGTAGTAATCAATAGATCAACAGCTCACAGCGTGTGACCTATGCAAACATAATAGATTCACAAATTAAAGCACACACTTGGACAGTGCTTAACCTATTTCATTTCGTTCTTAGTGTGTTTCTATCCCTTAACCTCATTATTTTCTCTTAATCATGGCCTAGGAATGCCTAAGATGCAATGGGGATGCTAAAATGTACTTGAAAACACTTGAGCAAACATGCTGAAAATAGGGGCCTCGCTCAAACAAGCGTCCAAACATGTGAGAGGTCACTCGAGCGCAACTTCCTTAGCTCAAGTGGTCTGTAAACTCAGTAAAAGTACTGGTTGTGTGAATTTTTAGCTCGACAGTCGCTCGAATATGAGACTGAGGTCCTCGCTTGAGCGCAACTATTGTCGCTCGAGCGGTCTACAAAACATGAAAACTTCTGGGAGCATGCATTTTATGCTCGAGCCAACTTTTGGTTGTTCGAGTTGGCTCAAGCAAGAGTGCTAAAGAAAGAGTGGTTGCTCGAGCGCAAGTTCTGTCCCTCGAGCGGCGTGCAGAATTTTGGAATTTCCATATTGCACTCCCAAGTTCAAAACTCGAAGTCAAAACTTTAAAATACACCCTTTGGGCCTCAAAACTTGAGAAAACATGTCTAAACTTGCCCAACATCATGAAATCAAAACCATTTCGCCAAATCAAGGTCCAAAAGCCTGCCAATTTCTCAAAATTCAACTTGAAAGTTAAGAATATGATGTGAACATGACATGCATGAATTGTCATGACTTTTAAGCTTTCAAATCATGATCTAACAAGGTTAAATGGAATGAAACTTCATGAATTTTCAAAACTAAGGTGAAATAATAACATGCATGAGGAAAATTCTTGGAAACAACTTCAAAATGCATGAAATGTACATGCATGCATGATTTAACTTAATCCCCTTAATTCTAGCTCAATTCTTGTAATTCATCTCCCAATTCCCATGAATGCTACTATTAGCTATTTCAATTACATAATTAAAGGGTTGAGTCCTTATCTTAGCTTCTCAATTGAATGTTAGATAGCTAATTGTTTAAGTTTCCAAGCCAAAACAAGTTCTTCTAATTTCCCACAATCCTCTAGTTGAATTCAAGTCTTCCTTTTCTCTCTCTTTCTCTCTCATGTTTGATCTCAAAAGATGAGGGAATGAGAGTGTAAAGTGTGTAGGAAGTGCTAGGGGTGGCCTTATATAGGCTTGATTAAGAAGTGTAATCAATGACTAATTAAGTGACATTAATTATTCTAATTGAATTCGTTCCGAATCATATTTTAATTAAACCTATCATAAAATTCTAAAAATTTCAACTTACACTAAATTCAAGTCAATTTCGTGATTGGATGCCGATAAGGCCTTCAATTTGTAGAACCAAATAGAAACACAAACAGATATTTCTATAGCAGACAGATATAAACACACATAATGCAATGCATATGTAATTAACTTCGGATTTCATCTTAATTACTTATTAGGCTTACTTAATCATGGCTTAACAGTTAATCATGGGTTAGGATTGTTACAGTCTTCCCCTCTTAAAGAGTTTGGTCCTCCAAACTCGAGAGATCCAACGGAAACAAGTCAACGTATCTTTTCATCGTATCTTTTCATCATGTCTTCTTCAGTTTCCCAAGTTGCATAGGTCCCTCCGTGGTTTTTCCAATCAACCTTTACCAGTGGGATTTCCTTGTTCCTCAGTCTTTTGATTTGACAGTTAACAATCTGTATTGGCCTCTCTTCATACATATAGTCATCTTTCAGAAGCACATGAGTTGGTTTAATCACATGGAATGGATCTCTTAGATAGTCTCGAAGCATTGAGACATGAAAAACATTGTGCATATGTTCCATGACCGGCAGTAAGGCTACCAGATACGTCACCGAATTGATCTTCTTAAGAATTTCATATTGCCCAACATATCTCGGTGCTAGCTTGCCCTTTACACCAAACCATGTATGGCCTTTCATTGGAGTCACTTTTATGAACACATGATCTCTGATCTCATATTCTCTGTCTTTTCTCCGGACATCTGTATAACTCTTTTGGTGACACTGTGCAATTTTCAAACGTTGTTGGATCAATTTCACCTTTTCAGTTGTTTCTTGCATAAGTTCCAGTCCCAACAATGGTCTATCACCTACCTCAGCCCAGCAAATCGGAGATCGACACTTCTGACCGTATAGAGCTTCATAAGGAGCCATTCCAAGACTGGAATGATAGCTGTTGTTATACACAAACTCAGCCAGAGGAAGATAAGTCTCCCAATTTCCTTGGAAATCCAATACACACATCCATAACATATCTTCAAAGTTTGATTGGTTTATTCAGATTGGCGCTGCATTCATGGTGATAGGCACTACTCAATCGCAGATTACATTTCCAAAGCATGTTGCAAACTTTGCCAGAATCTTGACGTGAACTTCAAATCTCTATTAGATACAATGGATACTGGCACACCATGTAATCTCACAATCTCATTCATATAAATGTTAGCTAATTTATCAGCATTATAAAAAGTTTTCACAGGCAGAAAATGAGTAGACTTAGTCAAACAGTCAACAATGACCCAAATAGAATCCATACCTCAAGAGGAGTGAGGTAATCCGACAATGAAGTCCATCGTGATATGCTCCTACTTCCATTCCGGTATTGGAAGCGACTAAAGTAATCCAGCAGGTCATTGATGTTCAGCTTTTGCCTATTGACAATGTAAGCATCTAGCCACAAAATCAGCAATGGTTTTCTTCATTCCCGACCACCAGAAATTTTGTTTCGAGTCATGGTGCATTTTTGTATTCCCCGGATGCATAGCAAATTTTGAATTATGGCCTTCAGTCATAAAACGTTCCCTCAAATTAGAACAATTCAGTACATAAAGTCTATTATGAAATTTCAGCACACCATTTTCAATCACAAATCCTAGCCTCGGTTTTTAGTTAATTTCATCAATAACTCTCTTCAAAAACTCATCTTCAAGTTGTTTCTCTCTAATTTCTTCAATGATTGCAGACTAAGCAGAGATGGTGGCTAGAATTCCACCTTGTTTACGCAGAACTATCTCAATTTCATTCCTCTCTAAGTCACATAACAATTCTCTCTAGCCAGTGAGTAAACATGACAAATTTCCAATAAATTTTTGGCTCAAGGCATTTGCGACTGTATTTGCCTTCCCTGGATGGTACAAAATCTGCAACTTATAATCTTTAATCAACTCTAACCATCTTCTCTGTCTCATATTCAGTTTTTTCTAAGTAAGAAATATTTTAAGCTTTTGTGGTCAGTGTACACCTCGCAAGTCACACCATACAGATAATGGCGCCAAATTTTTAATGCAAAAACCACAGCTGCTAATTCAAGGTCATGAGTTGGGTAATTCTTTTCATGTGGGCGGAGTTGTCGAGAAGCATAGGCAATCACCTTTCCATTCTGCATTAACACACACCCCAAGCCTTTGTAGGAAACATCACTGTAAATTTGAAACCCATCAATTCCGTTGGGCAATGCCAGAATTGGTGCAATTACCAGTCTAGTTTTCAGTTCTTGGAAGGCTGATTCCTGTTGATCAGTCCAATCAAATGACACATTTTTCTATGTTAACTGTGTCAATGGCATGGCAAGTTTAGAGAAGTCTTTTACAAATCTGTGGTAGTAGCCAGCAAGCCCCAGAAAACTTCTGATTTCTAACACATTGGTTGGTCTTGGCCAGTCCACAATGGCCTCAATTTTCTGTGGATCCACCGATATGCTGTCTTTGTTGATTACATGTCCTAGAAATGCTACACGGTGAAGCCAAAACTCATATTTGGAAAGTTTGGCAGACAACTTCTTCTCTCTTAGAATCTGTAAGGCAGTTCTTAGATGGCTTTCATGTTCTTCTCTGCTTTTGGAGTAAGTCAGTATATCATCAATAAATACAACAATAAATTCGTCAAGGAATTGTTTGAAAACCCTGTTCATTAGGTCCATAAATGCTACAGGTGCATTAGTTACCCCAAATGGCATTACCAAAAACTCATCATGCCCATATCTAGTTCTGAATGCAGTTTTCTCTATGTCTTCTCCCTTAACATTTAGTTGGTGATACCCGGATCTAAGGTTTATCTTAGAGAACACTTGTGCTCATTGAAGCTAGTCAAATAGGTCATCTATTCAGGGTAGTGGGTATTTGTTCTTGAAAGTCACTTTTTTCAATTTCCGATAGTCTATACACAACCTAAAAAATCCATCTTTCTTTCTGACAAACAAAACTGGAGCACCCCATGGTGAAGTGCTCGGTCGGATAAACTTTTTATCTAACAGTTCTTGAAGTTGGCTTTTCAATTCTTTCAGTTCTAAGGTTGACATTCTATAAGGGGTTTTGGAAATAGGTTGTTTCCCAGGTAGTACATCAATGGTGAATTCAATTTCTCTATCAATTAAATTCCCAGGTAATTCATTTGGAAAGACATTAGGGAATTCGCAAGCAACGAGAATAGTTTCCACATTAGGACTAGCAGAAGTCTCGATTAGAACACAACATATATAGCCCCTACATCCTTTCCTAAGTAGTTTAACAGCTTTCATGGCAGAAAGCAAGTATGGTGGAGGAACTACCCCATTCCCAACAAACACAAACTCAAGTAGACCGGGTGGACGAAACACAACAGTTTTATTCACACAGTCAATAGTTGCACAGTACTTCGTCAACCAATCCATACCCAATATGCAGTCAAAATGATCAATTCCCAAAGGTAATAAATCAACATACAACGTCATATCACTGATTACAACATCACACGCTGGATAAACATATATACACATACCATAGAACCCCTAGTTGGTGTAGAAACAGACAATAAATAATTCATAGGTTCTAATGGTCTAGTTCATTTCCGAGAAAAGGCATGCGACACAAATGAGTATGTAGAACCAGAATCTATCAAGACATATGCATTTTGGGCATAGATGGAAATTATACCTAACACTATAGACTCAGTATTCTGTACATCCCCTAGCACCAGTGTGAATACTCTCACTTGCCTTAATGTTTCATTTCTAGTATTACCTCTAGCATTAGTTCTTGCATTTGATCTTGTTACGGAGGCAGATCCGGTTGAACTTGCTGCAGGCCGGTTGGCATTTTTGGACCCCAGTGGACAATCCTTCATTATATGGCCGAGTTTGCCACACCGATAACAAGCACCAAATGCATGGTAACACACTCCTCTATGCTTCCTTCCACAATCTGGACAGTTTGAAATAGATCCACTACTCTGACTAGAGCTACTGGAGGATCCCGTGTTTTGCTTCTTTGAAAATGACCGACCCTTCTTGAAATTGAATCCGGACCGTTTACCTCGCCATTTAGTTGTTAGAGACTTAGCTTGTTTCTTGGCTGCCAGAATGGCCTCTACTATCAATGTTCTATCAAGTACTTCCACATGTGTAGACAACTTCAAAGCACCTACTCAATCAAACACCTTCAAATCTAATCCCCCCTCAAATTTCTGAGCCTTCTTATAGTCTGTGTTGACCACATGAGGAGCAAATCTGGCCAACTCAGTGAACTTAGCCTCATACTCGGCTACGGACATCTTACCTTGCTTAAGTTCTTAGAATTTAGAAACCTTTTGATCTCGAAAGAACTGAAGAAAGTACTTATCGTAGAAAATCTCATTGAATTGAGCTCATGTTATGTTCCCGTTACTATTTTGAATTAGCAACCACCATCTTCGGGCTTCATCTTTTAGGGTATAGGTGGCCAATAGAACCTTCTGTGTCTCGGAGCAAGGAAACACTTCAAATAGTTTCTCCTTTTCAAGTAACCATGTCTCTGTCTTTAAGGATTCAATACCACCTAAGAAAGTCGACGGCTTCATCTTCATGAACTTCTGAGTTAGATTTATAATATCATTGTTATTCGGCTCAACTTGGACGGAGGCGAAGGAGGCGAGAGGTTATTGTCTTTGCTAGTGTATCATTGCTTGATTAGGGTTGCAAGCATTTGTTCCATTTGGCTCATGCGAGCCTCTGAGGATTCATTTGTCTTTGTCACTTCTTGTGTTTTCCATTTGCTATAGGTAAACAAAGCAAAAATAAACATAGGCAAGTAATTCCTTCCACATTGTTCAAGGTATTCAGTTTCAATGCATTTATTTCAATTGTGTGAGTTCATGTTGAGTTCATGTTTAGATTTAGTTTCCATAGTTATAGAAATTAACTCACAGACTCACATATGCAGGTGAAATGTCCCTACTTCTTTTCTGGAACGTCTTATAGCTCATATGGACTCGTTTGTGCGGTATAACTCATGTTCTGATACCACTCTATAATGACCAAAACCCGCCCCTACAGGTTTACCGTCATAACCGGCCAGTAATCCTCGGATTACTGAAGGCCTCTAACCTGATTAGCAAAATATAAGGGGCTAACAGAAGCAAACATAGAAACATACATAGTCCATTAAGTTGTGTAGACATACATGGGATGAAAATTCAAAAACTTATAATATACATGGGTGTGACGTCATAAATACATAGTCTACATCACTTTCGTTATAGGTAAAGCAAAAGGGGACCGAGCCCAATATACAAATAAACAAGAAACTTGTTCTGAATCCAAAAGTAAACAAAGCCTTTTACGTTCACAAAATAAGACCACAAGACACTCGGAACGTCCTCGGGAGGCACAAAGCCTGGCTGACAAACTAAAACTCCAGATTATCAATTTTGAGTCTGGTCATGCACCTGGTCACCTACATACATAAATAATAGAGTGAGCTCGAGCCCAATGAATAATAACAGAGTAAAGGTTTTAACGAATGATGCCTATAACAGATTCCATACCTTTTATCATATTAGATACATAATCATATTCGTATCAGAAACAGAATCATAGTCATAATCCCATTCAAATCATACGTTGTACATCCATGAGCATTAACATATTCCTATGGTTAAGTCTATCAAGTTCCATAATGGAACCTCCAGTACCGGGTAATATATCTGAAACATGGGCCATAGTATTATTCCCCTGGGCAAGGGCCTGGCCACGGTATTATTCCCCTGGACAAGGGCCTCATGACCATAAGCCACAGTATTATTTCCCCTGGGCGAGGGCCTCTGCTAAGGATAACATATAACCATGTCAAAGAAGTGGATCATCATTTATGTAATCATAACATATCCTTTTGTATCGTTAAAACAGTTTATATCGTACCATAATGTTCGGAAAGTACTTTATAATGAACATAGCTTTACTAAGTTATTACTCACAATAATTGCACATATAGCTTTGGTAGTAATCCATAGATCAACAACTCATGGCGCGTGACCTACACAAACATAACAGATTCACAAATTGAAACACACACTTGGATAATGCTGAACCTATTTTATTTCGTTCTTAGTGTGTTTCTTGCCCTTAACCCCATTATTATGTCTTAATCATGGCCTAGGAATGCCTAGGATGCAATGAGAATGCTAAAATGCACTTGAAAACACTTAAGCAAACATGCTAAAAATTGGGGCCTCGCTCGAGCGGGCGTCCAAACATGTGAGAGGTCGCTCGAGCGCAACTTCCTTAGCTCGAGCGGTCTGTAAATTCAGCAAAAGTACTAGTTGTGTGAATTTTCTGCTCGACGGTAGATCGACGGTCGCTCGAGCGTGAGACTGAGGTCCTCACTCCAGCGCAACTATTTTTGCTCATGCTGTCTGCAAAACATGAAAACTTCTAGAAGCATGCATTTTACGCTTGAGCCAACTTTTGGTGACTCGAAGGGGAGTGCCAAAGAACGAGTGGTCACTCGAGCAAAGAGTAGAATTCTGAAATTTCCAGATTGCACTCCCAAGTTCAAAACTCGAATCAAAACTTTAAAATACATCCTTTGGGCCTCAAAACTTGAGAAAACATGTCTGAACTTGTCCAACATCATGAATTGAAAACCATTTCGCCTAATCAAGGCCCAAAAGCTTGCCAATTACTTAAAATTCAACTTGAAACTTAAGAATATGATGTGAACATGACATGCATGAATTGTCATGACTTTCAACCTTTCAAATCATGATCTAACAAGGTTAAATGGAATGAAACTTCATGAATTTTCAAAACTAAGGTGAAATAATATCATGCATGAGGAAAATTCTTGGAAACAACTTCAAAATGCATGAAATGTACATGCATGCATGATTTAACTTAATTCCCTTCATTCTAGTTCAATTCTTGTAATTCATCTCCCAATTCCCATGAATTCTACTATTAGCTATTTCAATTACATAATTAAAGGGTTGAGTCCTTACCTTAGCTTCTCAATTGAATGCTAGATAGCTAATTGTTTAAGTTTCCAAGCCAAAACAAGTTCTTCTAATTTCCCACAATCCTCTAGTTGAATTCAAGTCTTCCTTCTCTCACTCTCTTTCTCTCTCACAAAAAGATGAGGGAATAAGAGTGTAAAGTGTATAGGAAGTGCTAGGGATGGCCTTTTATAGGTTTGATTTGGAAGTGTAATGAATGACTAATTAAGTGACATTAATTATTCTAATTGAATTCATTCCGAATCGCATTTTAATTAAACCTACCATAAAATTCTAAAAATTCTAACTTACACATAATTCAAGTCAATTTTGTGATTGGATGCCGATAAGGCCTTCAATTCACAGAACCAAACAGAAACACAAACAAATATTCCTATAGCAGACAGATATAAACACACATAATGCAATGCACATGTAATTAACTCAGGATTTCATCTTAATTACTTATTGGGCATACTTAATCATGGCTTAACAATTAATCATGGGTTGGCGTTGTTACAGGGTTGGTGTAGGGTAAGGTGTTGTTGTTATCATACCAAGAAGTGGGTTAGATGAATCGGTGTCCTTAGTACACCTTTAAGAATTTCTTATCAGGTCATTGGGAGTTAATAATGTTGGTGTTTAGGGTAGTTAATAGTGGTTGGTGTGGACTGACTGGAGTTTCTTTTGTAGAAATTTATTCCTAGTCTCTTGAGGCGATTAGTTTTGTTTTATGGTTGTTGCTTTTAATTTTGGATTCACTTTTGTTTTGGATTGGCAGTATACGGAATTGTGTTGATGTGGTTTGTTGTGTGTTTCCTGTAATGAAGGTAGGGTTCATTTTGCAACTATTGTCCTCAGAATATGAGTATTTTTTATTTGTGCGGTGAGGGTTGTGAACCCAAGATGTTAATATCTTGTTTGATTAGAATTGGGAAATATGGTAGTTGTACTAGGACGGCTCATTTCATAGGTATATTTTGAGTTGGGTGGCAGTGAGGTGTCAAAAGATTTAATGGGAAGTTTTGGAAGTAATTATAGAGCTGAATATGTGTTAGGGTGACCTTTTGTCCTGGGTTGATAGGAGCCCTTGTAAGTTCGAGATTGAGTGCAAAATTGCTTTCTTTGGCTTGGTTGAGTCATCATTTCTTTTTAAGTGTGTGTGGACAGTTTGTTAGTATTTGAACTGTTTAGACCCCTTTATGATTAGTTGAGTTTGGGAAGTGTGAATTTTGGGCTCATGAGGT
This sequence comes from Camellia lanceoleosa, assembly GCA_025200525.1. Classification (NCBI taxonomy): domain Eukaryota; kingdom Viridiplantae; phylum Streptophyta; class Magnoliopsida; order Ericales; family Theaceae; genus Camellia; species Camellia lanceoleosa. The sequence continues at coordinate 139,786,759 of CM045759.1, read as the reverse complement.
GAAATTCTGAGAGGCGTTGAATTTGAGGGAAGGCGGTGAGTCGAGGTAGTGATGGTAAGGGGTTCAAGTGTGTTATTAACGAGGAAAGTCAAGGTAGTGACCGATACATTGGGTAGAAATTCGGCAAGGGACATAGTGAGCGTAGTCCTTCTTGGTATTCTTGTGAAGTGGGGCGAGCTAATCCTTACGTGTTTTTAATCTTGTGTATATCTTAAGCTCATTTGTCCAGAGTGTTATCCAGGTATGCGTTTTGATCAGTGTTGTTATTCCCGAGATGGGGATGATTGTAGCAGCTTGTTTTGCTAGAAAGGGTGTAGTTACGGGTGGTCAGTGGATGTCATAGTTGTGGCAATGGAATGTAATTTTCTGGTGATTTTCTATTGTTGTTTAACTTCTTGTTGTCATGATTAACGTGTTTTATTTCTATGTCGTAACAGGATTACAATTTTATTTTTGAAGTGATTGTGTCATTGGTCGAATGGTCGAATGACGATTAGGAGCATTATTAATTGAAGTCTTTTGGAAAGGAAATTGGGAACTAAAACTTTGCTTGTTGGAAATTTGGTTGTTTTAAATTGTTAGTGGGTTTGTTTAATGCACCTAGGTAAAAAGGAGATTTTGAATTTTGTGTGGGTGGGTAGCCCGAGGTTGGTTTCAGAAGTTGTCTTGTTGATGTTGTGGTTTGGGCTTTGGCGTAACAGTAGTGTTGTTTTTATGGCAAACAACACAAATAAGAACAAAAGTTTATGATGGGCCTTGTTGTTTTCAATTTCAGAATTTTGGTGTGCCTGTTGTGGCAAGTTTTATTTATATAGTAAAAGTTGTAACTCAGAATTCATGACGGGTGCTAGGTAAGGTGTAGACGTCCCCGAACGCCCCGAGAGGGTTAAGTCCCGTTCCGTTCATATTGGGGTCACTACAGTTCGGACTCGATTTGTGTCGGTTCTAAATCTGAACCAAAGAGTCCAACTCTGGCAAATCGTTTTGAAGAAAAACAGACTTTTGAAAAGAAGTGCCAAACATGGACTGCTTTGCCAGATTACAGAGTCGCCACCTAAATATTTTAAAATGGGAAATTTAGGAAACCCTGACTCAGTGCCGAAGGCCACATGTCCGTCATCACCAAAGTGTCTTGGCTCGGGAGCTTGGGTACGATCGGGGAAGGTCAGCTATGAGCACCCCCTTTCGCCCGGTCCGAAGACCGGCCTCTACTAACCGTGATATCCGTTTTTGAAAACATTATGTGCTCTTATTCCAATTATTAGCCTAGTATTACTATGTTATGCGCGCAGCAAACAAGTATAGACTAGATTGCCTAACTTGGAAATAAACATTGCATATCCGTTCGTTTTGAAAATAGTTTGAAATTACTACTCGCAAGTAGGCTAAAATACGGATTTCAACGAGTTATTCCAACTCAAGCAATCCAACCTCCACCCACAGGCATTCAAACAGTTTATCTCACATAAGCATTTAGCCGCATGGTAAGCATACTGTCATGGCAACATTCACACGCATGTGGTATGCTAAAGCGTAAACACTTACATCGTACTTCGTGCCAAAAACAATAACCCGGTTAGCAAATATGCATGACCTAGTTCATGTTAAGTGGCTAATGCAACACAGGCATAGATGCAATCTAGAGTAGGCTCGGCTAACCCTAAAGATGGCATGTGAAATGCACTTTATTTGATGCACGTATTCAATTTGGAATTGAAAGTACGATGCAGTTTGTATGATGTGCCGAGCCCGATGCATGTAAACAAATGCATGAATGCACGCATGCGTAGCATAAGGTATGCTAAAATAGACGTGCCCTAATCTACCATTGTAAGCAGGTAAATAAAAGGGAGAAAGAAATGGGGGTTGGAAGACATACACCCACTCACCCACACTTATTACAATTATGCCCTCACACAGAGGGACCGAATAAATATTACAGTCCGAATAATAAATAAATTAATTATTACAGAAATTTCTATTTACTTAATAAATTAAATGCAGAATAGGAAAGGCCGCAGCCTCACGGATCTTGTGAATGATGCATGCTCGATTCCCACTACTTGGGAAAACCGTGCCATAGCCTTCGCCTCTGTTTTTCTTGTCTGTCTCTCCAAAAATTACCTGAGTCCCAGAATGCCTTCCAAATGAATTGTAGTGCACCACCGGCTAGAGGAAATGACCACCGGCCGCTTAAATTTACCACCGGCTGCTCTGGTGGCTATCGGCTGAAAATATAGTGCTGGGCGGCACATTATATCCGGTCGGCGAAAGTTCTGAGGGACGGTTTGAGGCAATGACAAACCAAAGAATGCATGGCATGGGTTTTAGGCATATGTATGCACGCCATTGCCTCCTATCATGTTTGGGAACTCAAGGAAGCATGACCCTTGGTTCTTGGGCCATCAATTACGCATGTTGATACATGATGGCCTAAGGAACCAAGGTTGCATTTTAATGGTAATGCATGCAAACAAACAAATGAAATCCAAGGCCTTATCATGTGTTAGTCAAAGGTCTTGGTGACCAAGAATTGAGACGAGTTGCACCACTTGAAGTGTGAACCCCTCTCAACCCTTACACTTGGTTTGACACCCCAAACCAAGACATGGAATGCAACAACATGCAACGATGGGCTTAAACTAACATGGGTAACTTCATAAGCATGCCAAAATCGTGACCATAATCATGGAAATGAAGGCACAAAATGCACACACACATGCATGCAATCATGGTCCAACACCTTAAGCATAAACAAGGCAACTCTTAAGCACACTTCAAGAGGCTAAGTATGGACATATAGCATGCAACATAAGCTCTGAAATCATGTTATAGGAGGTTCCAAACCAACTAAATAAATCAACAAAGCATGCAACAATGCTCACACATTCACATACTTGAAGCATACAAGCCACAAAATGCAAAGAGGCTATATAATGCATGCTAGGATCGACTCAAACCACTTAAGACAGACCTAAATCATGGCAAAATAAGCACAAAATCTTCACAAATCCAAGCCTAAAACATGCTCGAACAAAGGTTAACAACCTAAGGCATATTAAGGCAATTACAAGGCATCACACGGTAGGTATGCTAAGCATGCACCAAACTGAAAAATACCCTTCTACAATACTGATGAGGGACAAAAAATATGACTACCCACAGTAGATGACAAGCCCCAAATCAATATAAAAACATGCTCAAAATGCAATGCAAGATTAAGGCCCACAAAGGGGTATAACATGAAGTACCAAAAGGGTGCACCAAAAAGCCAAGGACCCTTCATGAGACATGTATAGGGGGGAAAAATAAGACACTTTTCAGGCCTGTCGAAGGCCCAAAAATAGAAGCATGGTAGGCTAACAAAGCATGCAAAATTACGGTAAATAGAAGAGATTATGAAACAAGTGCAAGATGGAGTTACCAAACATGGTTGAGCCCTCCTTCAATGTTGAAGAAGGGCTCAAAATAAGCCTACTTACAGTTTATTACATGCTCAAAAACAGGTTATACACCAGCCAAATATACTATGCAAGAATCATGGCATACAAGGGGGTAAAGAGATAGGTGCTAGATGCTATCACCAAACAGCAAGGGGTCCTCAATCAAACATGAAGAGGACCCCAAAATAAGACTATTTGAAGTTTGGGTCGGAGCCCAAAAGTGCTTGCAAGCAAGGCTTAGATATGGATCAAGAAAAGGTTAGAAAAGGGAGAATGAGAACTCACCCTTGAAGACTAACTCTTGGCTGCCCTTTTGACTGAAAAACAGTGCCTCCTAGCCTCTGAGAAGACCTCCAAGCTGCTGGAAATGGAGTGGTGGTGGTGGTGCTAGGTGGTGGTGAAGGAATGGCCCAAGAACAAGGGTGTTTGGAGGTGGAATGAGAGAGATATATTGAGAGATGGAGGGATGTATATGTATATATCAGATATACATATATTTCTCTGGTTTTTTGTTCCAAAGTCTCCAACCTTAACCAAAGGAGGAGAGGGCCTCCTTATATAAGCAAAGTCAAGCCAAGACTTAGTGGCTAAGTCATTCAAAAAGGGTCAAGGGGGGCCAAGGCTTACTCTAGAAGTTTGGATAGCTGGTAAGGCTTCTTGAGGAAGCCAAGACAAGGGGTCAAGGCTTCCCCAAGAAGCCTTGAGCAAAGGGTGCAAAGAAGGAGGCCAAAGGTGGTTAAAGGGTGCAAAATGGGCACATGTATGCACGTGGGTCGAGTTCTGTGCATCCCAGCTGGCACAGATGGCATGCACCAAGCTTGGGGGGTGCAAAGGGTTCAAACCGGCCAGAAGATTCGATCATTGTCCAAAATAAAGTGCCGGTCGGCACTCTTTTCTGCCGGTCGCCTAAATAGAGTGCCGATGGATGATTCCTTGGTCAAAACATGGCCGGTGGGTATGCAAATCGAAGCCCCGGAAGTTAGCTTTCCAATGGCGCAAACGTTGTATCAAAATTCCTCCTGTGCAAAAAGTTATGCCCTTTTCCGTGAAGTCGCGCAGACTCGATCCAACCGGGATGATCCCCTGCTTCAACCCAACATATCTCCTCCACCTGGACTTGGCTTTGGGAGATTCTTGAGTACAAAGTGAAGCCCCAGAAGTCTTCTTTCCAACGATGGTGGCCTCATAGCTTAACTCCAAGTATGCAATTGAATAAGCCCGATTCAGCGAGGGCTGCTCGATTCTCTCCTACCCGGATTCATGGCGAACTTCTTCTTCAACCTATTTTCTCCCCTCCTCTCCTCTTTTCTTCAACTCCAAACCCTTAAACAAAGTGTTTGGGAAGATTTGCCTCTTTTATTACCGAAGAAACTAAACCTGTGCCCTGCACATCTCTCAACACCGAGCAAACCATCAGTAATGCCCAAGTCTTGAGGGCGGTCAAAAATAGGGTGTCTACAGTTGCCCCTCTTTGACAGAACTCGAAAGTCATAACAATGACGGGAGTGAATGTCAAAGCCCCGAGACGACCCATTTTTGACAGGGCCGAAGACTTGGACAAATAATCAAAATATAGATAGATAAATGGTTGTGCCCGCAGGCTGCCTACGTATCCCTTTGCAAGGAATCAAACCAGCGTAGTTCAGGGGCAGGATGCAAAGTGATGCACAATGCAAGTGCATAATCTTATGATCATGCAAAGGATGCTGTGATGAAGCAATTATGCAAAATAAATGCAACATTTTAAGCGAAATGCTATGCAAGCAAGTAAACATGAACCAACTACGTCTCATGCAGAAAGGATGTAAGAGAATTATGCAATTCTCACGAACATGTGCGTTAGATACACAGAAGTGAACGAAGTGTGATAGATACACTAAGTGGACAAACATGTGTGATGGATACACAAAAGTGAAGAGAGTGTGATGGATACACTATATGAATAAAGTGTGGTTGATACACTAAGTGAAGCAAAGTGTGACAGATACGCAAAGCAAAAGTGTGTGATTGATACACAAAGCGATCGTGAGATTGATACACAAAGTAAAAGTGTGTGATGGATACACTGTATGAAGCAAAGTGTGATGGATACACAAGATGAATGAAGTGAGCAAAGCGTGATGGATACACAAAAGGAAAACACAAAGTGTGATAGATGCACTAAGTGAACAAGTGTGATGGATACGCAAAAGGCAAACACAAAGTGTGATAGATGCACTTAGTGAACAGGAGTATGATTGATATACTAAAGGTGAACACGAAGTGTGATAGATGCACTTAGTGAACAAAGTATGATTGATATACTAAATGTGAACACGAAGTGTGATAGATGCACTTAGTGAACAGGAGTATGATTGATATACTAAAGGTGAACACAAAGTGTGATAGATGCACTTAGTGAACAAGGAGTATGATTGATATACTAAAAGTGAACACGAAGTGTGATAGATGCACTTAGTGAACAGGAGTATGATTGATATACTAAAGGTGAACACAAAGTGTGATAGATGCACTTAGTGAACAAGGAGTATGATTGATATACTAAAAGTGAACACGAAGTGTGATAGATGCACTTAGTGAACAGGAGTATGATTGATATACTAAAGGTGAACACAAAGTGTGATAGATGCACTTAGTGAACAAGGAGTATGATTGATATACTAAAAGTGAACACGAAGTGTGATAGATGCACTTAGTGAACAGGAGTATGATTGATATACTAAAGGTGAACACAAAGTGTGATAGATGCACTTAGTGAACAAGGAGTATGATTGATATACTAAAAGTGAATACAAAGTGTGATAGATGCACTTAGTGAACAGGAGTATGATTGATATACTAAAGGTGAACACAAAGTGTGATAGATGCACTTAGTGAACAAGTATGATTGATATACTAAAGGTGAACACAAAGTGTGATAGATGCACTTAGTGAACAGGAGTATGATTGATATACTAAAGGTGAACACAATGTGTGATAGATGCACTTAGTGAACAAGTATGATTGATATACTAAAAGTGAACACGAAGTGTGATAGATGCACTTAGTGAACAGGAGTTTGATTGATATACTAAAAGTGAACACGAAGTGTGATAGATGCACTTAGTGAACAGGAGTATGATTGATATACTAAAAGTGATGAAGTGTGATGGATACACTAAAGTAAATGATAGGTGTGATGGATACACTAAAGTAAATAAAGTGTGTGATGGATACACTAAAGTAAATAAAACGTGTGATGGATACACAAAATGATAATGTGTGTGATAGATACAGAAAGATGAATATGTGCGTGATAGATACAGAAAAGTGAGAATGTGTGTGATAGATACACAAAATAAAGAGAGTGTGATTGATACACTAAATAAACATGTGACAGATACATGAGGCAAACATGGTGAATGAGGTGTGATAGATACACTAAAGTAAACATGTGATATGAAGAGAAGAATGGTGTGATAGATACACAAAGTGAATGAAGTGTGATTGATACACTAAGGCAAATAAAGTGTGTCAGATACACTGAGTGAATGAAGTGTGATTGATACACTAAGGGAATGAGGTGCGATTGATACACAAAATGAGAATGTGTGTGTTAGATACACAAAATGAGAATGTGTGTGTTAGATACACAAAATGAGAATGTGTGTGTTAGATACACAATTCTAGCTTGGTGCAGACTTGATCTTGAGCTTGAGGTAGAGGTACACTCATACTTCGGAGCATTGGCAAGGCCTGAAGAGGTACACACGGGATGTAGTCTCGGAACTTACTGAAGTTGAAACAAACTCAGATACCTGACATTTTCCTCTTTTGCTTTTACTTTGCAGTCCGGAACCACATAGCTTCAAATAGGTCCTGGTTTTACTGTTCACACTTATCGGGGGTGGGCCCTGCAGTTTTATGAAAGAACGAATCTGTTTTGCACAAATGTGGAGAATGGCACGGCACTCTAAGCACAAGATGATTTGATTTCTCTTTTTTTTTGAAATTAAGAAATGAGTTCTTAACCGAGTATTGAGCCTACGACTGAACACAGCGAAAAAGACTCAACAAACAAAAACAAAGGTAAACAACCTAAACACATCTATTGACACTCGAAACGACTCAAAACAAGAATCGAAACAGACAAAACAAAACACAGGACTCAAATGTGCACAGGGAGCCTGTTTCACCGGGTATTACTTCCCACCCTTTCTCATTTGTGATTCTCACATCACTCGGCCCTCAAGCTCTGTTTTTCTGAAAAAGCCCTTTTCTCACTTTTTCTCTCAACGCACATCTCTCTATTCTTCAATCTCTCAATTTTTTATCCCTTCCCAGAGTGGTTGGTAGATAGACAAGAAGTTGCGGGCTCTTGCCCCTAACATTCTGCTAGATTCTTTTCTTCTGCACACAGCAGTGAACTTTCCCACAGAGAGGTTGTGCCACAATTGGGTGTGTAGCAAATCTGTAGCTAACATCGGTTGATGATGCCTTGCTGGGGAGTTTGGACGTGGCTAGATCTGTGCAGATGAGGAAGTGGAACATCTCGCCCCATTCCAATTTATGCTTCACGCATGTCTTGATACCTCGCTGCTTAGAGGACGAGAGAGCTTTTAGCCCTTTTTGCTAACTTTAGTTTTGCCCTCTTCTGGCAGGTAGAGTGCCTTTCTTGGCAAGTATGTTGAAAATGGGGGAAAGACAGGAAGCCTGACTCAACTGTGCCCCTAGTTCATCATTTTGACCATTTTTTGTTTTAAAACAATTTTGACCAACATGAAAGTTAGATTAACATGCTTATTCGATTTTTGATTTGAAATCATGCAAGTCAGGTTGTAAGCACTGAAAATTTTCCTTTTTTGGGTCCAAGAAAATGGTCCAGTTTTGGAAAAATGGAATGATTTTTGAGAGAATAGTCAACCTCAGTAAAAATTCTCAAAAACTGTTTTTGCAAACGGCCACCGCTCAACAAGCAGGGAACCGACTCTTTGAGATGCACAACCTCGGACCCATAGCAACGGAAAATTGCCCTTGTCCGAAGGACCTTGTATGGCCGGAAAGTTGCCTTGTTTGAAATGACACCGATTGCATTGAATGGCAACGGAAAGTTGCCCTTGTCTAAATGGCACCGCATGACATATTGAAATCAATCCTTGAGCGACGATCACAACCGAACTCTCGGATCTGAGAGAAGGCAAAGATGATCAAAACCATTTCATGGACACAATTGAATTTGAAGTGTTTTAGAAATTTGGACTTGAATGAAGTTGCCTCGTATCCCAAAGATGGGAACCAAGCCTTACGTAGTTCGGGGGTTAAGGTACACTCGGGTATTTAACCTCTCCTTTTTATGCTCTAATTTTTGCCAAGGCGCCTATTGCAGGTTTTCGACCTTGCGAGCTTTGTTCTTCTTTCTTTTCTTTTTTTTTTTCTATTCTTTTCTTTCCTTTTTCTTCTTCTTCCTTCTTTTTTTTTTTTTTTTTTGCATTTTTCTTTTCTTTTCCTTTTGCATTTTTGTATCCTTGAATTTTTTTCTTTTTTCTTTTTTTTTTTTTTTTTTTATTCTTTTCTTTGCTCTAACTTTTGCCTGGGTTGCCCTTCCGGGTTTTCGGCCCAGCGAGCCTCTCAAAGGGTAAAAGTGTAGCTTTGTCCATGCCAAGTGTTTTTAGGGTTTTGATGCCATCCGTATCAAGGAGAGTGGCTGTTGATTCGCAAGAGGACTCATCTTCGGCTCTTCGAGCATATCTGACATCTTTGCCCCTAGTTCGAGGGGTGCTTCTGATTTAACTTCGCAAGCCTCTCTTGATGACATCTAATCTTCTTGATTTGACTTTCTTGCCTCTTGTTCGAGGGCTTTGAATCGGTCTCCACGGGCCTCACGTTGTAGTTAACGTTGAACATTCCGAGTTTGAGTCCAAGGTTCAAAATGAGGGTCGAGTCTCGAGGTGAGAGCGATCCTAGGCTACACAATCTCAAGAGCGATTCCACACATGTCTTCGCAGGACGCGCATAAAACATTTTTGAAAGTTTTTAAGCGACAAATCGCTTCATGGCTGAAGATAGTGTAGGACCAATGGGTCAAAGCTAGGGTCCTTCTCAGTACTCACATTACCAAGCATGATTTCATTCATTAAGGGCGTAGCACGCCTCTCTTTCTCTCAATTTGATCAAAGTTTTGCAAATCCCGAGAATTCCTCCTCTTTGTTTTCACCCTTGGTGTTCAAAAAGGTTTTGAAAAACTTAGGTCATTACAATGACTTCAAGGCACGAGAAAAGCGAGTTCTTAGTCAAATCTGCCATCTCATTTAGAATTTACGGCTGGCGGCACACGGCAAAAAGCACAAGAGTGTGAAAATCACTTCTGTTCCATTCAAAATCTGTTGGCATAAGCGGCTCACTGGCAGCATCAAAACAAAATGAAAAAAGGTCTCAAAACAAGCAAGTGATGTCTGAGGTAACTTCCCCGAAATCACCCGACTCTGACAAAACAGGACTGACTCGATACAACAAGACAGGCCCTTAATCAAAAGGACTGACTCAAGACAAAGAGACAGACTCAAAACAAAACAATAGAACTGGCTCAATACCCAAGTCAGAAAGTACAAAACTAGCATTCGCAAATGCTCAAAGCAGTGCATGCCAAACGCCACATCTGGAGTAAACTGAGTGTTGCCCGCAGGTGGTTCATCCCCTGATCATATCGTATTATCCCCCAAGTTCACTGACCCAGTGACGATAGACCTTCTTGGTGGTGCGGTGATGATGTTGTTGTCAAACAAACCTTGTACATCATGGCGCAGACGAAAGTAGCTATCGGTCTCATGACCGGTTTGTTGATGGTACGCACAGTACTTAGTTTGGTCATGTTTTGGAGGAAGAGGATCAGGTAAAGGCCGTTGTTCCAATGGTTTTGAGATGTCCTTTCGGATTAAGACCTCTAGAGCCTTTGACAAAGGCATATGAAGTGGGGTGAAAACCCTCTTGACTCGAGGTGGATATTTGGTTTTGTGAACTACTTGGGCCTTACGGTGAATGGGGTAGCGTTTTGTGATGTGGTGTTAGTGACCATGCCCACTTCAGAAGGTCTTGTAGTTGCATCACCACTGGTGGTCACATTCGAACTGCGGGTAAATGCCGCCCTGGGCTGCTCCCTCTCCTGGTCACTCAGGCCCTGCTTTATAGCATCCTCGCTTTGTACCCCAATCTCATGGAGTGCGCAAAGGTGGGTAGGGGAGGACAATCATCTTACATCGGCTGGGTTGGAGATTGCGCACAATCATCCGTGATCGGTCCTTGTCGACGGCGCCGGGTGGTCATCGAAGAAGCTTTGGCCCTCCAACGGGTTACAAAGTCAGAGAAACCCTCTTTCGGCTCTTGCCTGGTTGTCTCAAGATCACGGGTTGTGATCTCGATTTGGGTATTGCATGAATATTGTGCGACGAAGGCCTCGGACATCTCCTCCCAGCTTCGTTTCTCTGAGTCCTCTAATTTGGCGTACGGATGGCGCGATACCCGGCGAGGTCTGCTAAGAGGGAGAGCCGTAATCTTGTCAAACCCATCGGGCGCAGAACATCTGAAAGCAAACTCAGGTGGACCATGGGATCTCCTGACCCGTCAAAACGGTCAATGTGAGGCATCTTGAACCTGTCTGGCAATGTCACAGCTGTGTCCGTGTATCCATCTTCAATGTCAGGGATGGTCTTGACTCAGGATTTCTTGAACGACTTTTCAAGCTTGCTCAACCGATCTTTGTGGGATCCGTCTCGAACTCAAAGGAGAGTCAGAGGTTGGTGGGTGTTTTTGATAAGCGGGTAAAATTGGGGCGGGCGGCCCCTAGGAATGTCTGTACCTTCCTGGACATTTGGCGTCTCCCAGTCTTTGGAGCTCCTCTTGGGGAGAACTTGTTGTGAAGCAGAGCGACCGCTTTCTTTGTTGCTGACAGTGATGAGCTCAGCCTGCTGAGCCATGATTGCAGCTTGTTGCTTGGAAAATTCCGCTTGGCGGACAGCGTTTTGTTGCATGAGTTTCATAGTTTCCTGCATTTGGCGCATCATTGCCTCCATCCCTGATGGATTCTGCTGATCCATCGTGACACATTCCTTTGGAGGGTGGATAAGGGCCACTTGATCGTAATCGCTGATCGGTGATCTGTGCCTGACTAGTCTTCTCTAGCCCTGATTACCCTTGAACTGAGTCTCTGACTCGACAAAGTCTATCAGCACAAATCCAATGTACCCGGGGGATAGTGGAGCCTCCTGAAGCTATGATTCCAGGACTACCCTAGCAAAATAGAAAACAGACAGCATCTCAGCTCAACTTCACTGGAACGGATATGTGCAAAATTTGAGCAGTGTATTCTATTCGATCCTTGTTCCCGAAATCATTGCCCCAAATGAATCGATACCATGAGATATAATCGATTCTCAAAATATTGATATCTTGGTGCCCGCAGTCGGATACCCAGACGGTAAACTGGTATATGCATTCCCTGTAGAGATACACTCTAAAAGCACATAGCAAGTAAATGAGAGCCAATACACCCCTATGTTGGGGTAGGATTTCCTTGTCCTATTTCGTCAGGAGCTAGGGTTTCACTACGCACACAGCGGTTTCAAACAACCTAATATCGGGTAAGCAACCTGTCCTAGTTTGGAATGGTCACTATGGATTCCGAATGTGCACTAGGTCGAATGGTCAAAAAGGGTGGCCCGGGAAAACCGGGGGTTGTGTTCCCATCTTGGCAGAGCATGAACGGTCAGCCTTATGGACATGCCTTGACAAGACAAGCCTCCAGCAAACCGCTCAGGAATAGTAGATGGCCAACACGGTGTCCTAGGCGCACCAATGCACATGCAATGCAAAGAAACACATAAGTGTAGTCAAAACAGGATATCACGAGTTCGAGTCAAGCTCTCTAAAGTCCCCAGCAGAGTCGCCAGAAACTGTAGACGTCCCCGAACGCCCCGGGAGGGTTAAGTCCCGTTCCGTTCATATTGGGGTCACTACAGTTCAGACTCGATTTGTGTCACGGTTCTAAATCTGAACCAAAGAGTCCAACTCTGGCAAATCGTTTTGAAGAAAAACAGATTTTGAAAAGTAGTGCCAAACATGGACTGCTTTGCGGATTCTGAGTCGCCACCTAAATATTTTAAAATGGGAAATTTAGGAAACCACGACTCGGTCAAGGCCACATGTCCGTCATCACCAAAGTGTCTTGGCTCGGAGCTTGGGTACGATCGGGGAAGGTCACTATGAGCACCCCTTTCGCGGTCAGAACCCGGCCTCTACTAACCGTGATATCCGTTTTGAAAACATTATGTGCTCTTATTCCAATTATTAGCCTAGTATTACTATGTTATGCAAGACAAACAAGTATAGACTAGATTGCCTAACTTGGAAATAAACATTGCATATCCGTTCGTTTGAAAATAGTTTGAAATTACTACTGCAAGTAGGCTAAAATCTGATTTCAACGAGTTATTCCAACTCAAGCAATCCAACCTCCACCCACAGCATTCAAGCAGTTTATCTCACATAAGCATTTAGCATATGGTAAGCATCTTTGTCATGGCAACATTCACACGCATGTGGTATGCTAAAGCGTAAACACTTACATCGTGCCGTGCCAAAACAATAACCGGTTAGCAAATATGCATGACCTAGTTCATGTTAAGTGGCTAATGCAACACAGGCATAGATGCAATCTAGAGTAGGCTCGGCTAACCCTAAAGATGGCATGTGAAATGCACTTTATTTGATGCACGTATTCAATTTGGAATTGAAAGTACGATGCGGTTTGTATGATGTGCGAGCCGATGCATGTAAACAAATGCATGAATGCACGCATGCGTAGCATAAGGTATGCTAAAATAGGCGTGCCCTAATCTACCATTGTAAGGTGTAAATAAAGGGAGAAAGAAATGGGGTTGGAAGACATACACCCACTCACCCACACTTATTACAATTATGCCCTCACACGGAGGGACCGAATAAATATTACAGTCCGAATAATAAATAAATTAATTATTACAGAATTTCTATTTACTTAATAAATTTAAATGCAGAATAGGAAGGCCGACCATAGCCTCGGGATCTTGTGAATGATGCATGCTCGATTCCCACTCGCCTGGAAAACCCGTGCCATAGCACTGCTGCCTCTGTTTTTACTGCCCTGTCTCTCCAAAAATTACCTGAGTCCCAGAATGCCTTCCAAATGAACTGCAGTACACCACCAGCTAGAGGAATGACCACCGCCGCTTAAATTTACCACCGCCGCTCGAGGCTATCGGCTGAAAATATAGTGCGGTCGGCACATTATCTTGCCGGTCGCAGAAAAGTTCTGCAGGGGAATGTGGCAAAGAAAGAAACCAAAGAATGCATGGCATGGGTTTTTAGGCATATGTATGCACGGCCATTGCCTCCTATCATGTTTGGGAACTCAAGGAAGCATGACCCTTGGTTCTTGGGCCATCAATTACGCATGTTGATACATGATGGCCTAAGGAACCAAGGTTTCATTTTTAATGGTAATGCATGCAAACAAACAAATGAAATCCAAGGCCTTATCATGTGTTAGTCAAAGGCCTTGGTGACCAAGAATTGAGACGAGTTGCACCACTTGAAGTGTGAACCCCTCTCAACCCTTACACTTGGTTTGACACCCCAAACCAAGACATGGAATGCAACAAAATGCAACGATGGGCTTAAACTAACATGGGTAACTCGCAAGCATGCCAAAATCAGCGGCCATAATCATGGAAATGAAGGCACAAAATGCACACACACATGCATGCAATCATGGTCCAACACCTTAAGCATAAACAAGGCAACTCTTAAGCACACTTCAAGAGGCTAAGTATGGACATATAGCATGCAACATAAGCTCTGAAATCATGTTATAGGAGGTTCCAAACCAACTAAATAAATCAACAAAGCATGCAACAATGCTCACACATTCACATACTTGAAGCATACAAGCCACAAAATGCAAAGAGGCTATATAATGCATGCTAGGATCGACTCAAACAACTTAAGATAGACCTAAACCATGGCAAAATAAGCACAAAATCTTCACAAATCTAAGCCTAAAACATGCTCGAACAAAGGTTAACAACCTAAGGCATATTAAGGCAATTACAAGGCATCACACGGTAGGTATGCTAAGCATGCACCAAACTGAAAAATACCCTTCTACAATACTGATGAGGGACCAAAAATATGACTACCCACAGTAGATGACAAGCCCCAAATCAATATACAAACATGCTCAAAATGCAATGCAAGATTAAGGCCCACAAAGGGGTATAACATGAAGTACCAAAAGGGTGCACCAAACAGCCAAGGTCCCTTCATGAGACATGTATAGGGGGGAAAAATAAGACACTTTTCAGGCCTGTCGAAGGCCCAAAAACAGAAGCATGGTAGGCTAACAAAGCATGCAAAATTACGGTAAATAGAAGAGATTATGAAACAAGTGCAAGATGGAGTTACCAAACATGGTTGAGCCCTCCTTAAATGTTGAAGAAGGGCTCAAAATAAGCCTACTTACAGTTTATTACATGCTCAAAAACAGGTTATACACCAGCCAAATATACTATGCAAGAATCATGGCATACAAGGGGGTAAAGAGATAGGTGCTAGATGCTATCACCAAACAGCAAGGGGTCCTCAATCAAACATGAAGAGGACCCCAAAATAAGACTATTTGAAGTTTGGGTCGGAGTCCAAAAGTGCTTGCAAGCAAGGCTTAGATACGGATCAAGAAAAGGTTAGAAAAGGGAGAATGAGAACTCACCCTTGAAGACTAACTCTTGGCTGCCCTTTTGACTGAAAAACAGTGCCTCCTAGCCTCTGAGAAGACCTCCAAGCCGCTGGAAATGGAGTGGTGGTGGTGAAGGAATGGCCCAAGAACAAGGGTGTTTGGAGGTGGAATGAGAGAGATATATTGAGAGATGGAGGGATGTATATGTATATATCAGATATACATATATTTCTCTAGTTTTTTGTTCCAAAGTCTACAACCTTAACCAAAGAAGGAGAGGGCCTCCTTATATAAGCAAAGTCAAGCCAAGACTTAGTGGCTAAGTCATTCAAAAAGGGTCAAGGGGGGCCAAGGCTTACTCTAGAAGTTTGGACAGCTGGTAAGGCTTCTTGAGGAAGCCAAGACAAGGGGTCAAGGCTTCCCCAAGAAGCCTTGAGCAAAGGGTGCAAAGAAGGAGGCCAAAGGTGGTTAAAGGGTGCAAAATGGGCACATGTATGCACGTGGGTCGAGTTCTGTGCATCCCTGGCAACTGGCATGCACCAAGCTTGGGGGTGCAAAGGGTTCAAACCGGCGAAGATTCGATCATTGTCCAAAATAAAGTGCCGGTCGGCACTCTTTTCTGCCGGTCGGCTAAATAGAGTTCCGATGGATGATTCCTTGGTCAAAACATGGCCGGTGGGTATGCAAATCGAAGCCCCGGAAGTTAGCTTTCCAATGGCGCAAACCTTGCATCAAAATTTCTCTTGTGCAAAAAGTTATACCTTTTTCCGTGAAGTCGCGCAGACTCGATCCAACCGGGATGATCCCCTGCTTCAACCCAACATATCTCCTCTACCCGGACTTGGCTTTGGGAGATTCTTGAGTACAAAGTGAAGCCCCGGAAGTCTTCTTTCCAACGATGGTGGCCTCATAGCTTAACTCCAAGTATGCAATTGAATAAGCCCGATTCAAATGAGGCGCTCGATTCTCTCCTACCCGGATTCATGGCGAACTTCTTCTTCAACCTATTATCTCCCCTCCTCTCCTCTTTTCTTCAACTCCAAACCCTTAAACAAAGTGTTTGGGAAGATTTGCCTCTCTTCTTACCGAAGAAACTGAACCTGTGCCCTGCACATCTCTCAACACCGAGCAAACCATCAGTAATGCCCAAGTCTTGAGGGCGGTCAAAAATGGGGTGTCTACATAAGGTCTTATTCTCTTTTGTGTGTGGTTGTGTTCCTCGGCGTAGTTGGGTTATTATAGGTTAGAATTTCGCCTTTTGAGAGATTTTGCTTTGGGAATGTCTATGTTGTCATGTGAAGGGAAAGATGAAGATTTTGGGGGAATAGAGCATTCAGGGTGGTTATATGCGTTGAGGTGTTTTTGGGTTCAAAATAACCGAGTGTGATGTGCATTTGAATTTCCTTGCTTGAAGTGTTAATTGTACCTTGTTACGTGTTAGTGTCGTAAGTGATTTTGATGAGTTTCCATGCGTAGTTATAGCTCGAATTTCATTTTATTTTATCACATTACTATTGAGAAAGAGGTGGTCATGGTTGAGTAGTTTGTGGGGTTGTGGCTTTTGGGAAGTATTGTTGTGGTTATGATTGTGCATGTGGGTGTTGCTATAGCGATTCTAGTTTAAACCCAACCCGTCCATTGTTTTGGATCCAAGATTTCTTGTCTTGATGGTTGTTCATGTCTTTTTCCATTTTGTTCCTTGTTGAGATTAGTTATTGGAGTGTCTTGGTGGTGTTTGAAACAAGTTGGGAGTTAGTTTTTCAAAACTGTTGCTGCCTAGATTTTGACTTGTTCGCTCGAGCAAACTTTCTTGCACTTGAGCAAACTTTGAGAACTTCTAGTACCTTTGTAGGTTTGCAAAACTATTGGGAGTATGGCATTCTTCTCTCGAGCAGTGCTTCTTGTGCTCGAGCAGTCTTTTAGAACTTTCAATACTTTTGCAGACCTACAACAGTACTGGAAGGGTGGTGTTCTTTGCTCGAGTGATACTTTGTTCGTTCAAGCGGCCTTTCTTTTTGTGCCTGGTCGCTCGAGCGGTGTTTTGGTCGCTCGAGTGATCTGCGCATATATCAGTCTGTAAAAATCACTTTTTGAGTCACTTTTTCATATATATATCTCTCTCTAAACATTTCAAAAACCCAAAATATATTGGGATCTGAATATTTCCACACAAAAAAAAAAAAATCTAAAATTAAAACAAATTAAAATAGTTAAATTTGGATTTGGACTATTGGATGTGCATCTCCACCCTTGTAACTAGCGAGATAGAGATAGAGATAGAGACCAATGAGAATATCTCAATTTTGGATTAGGTTGTTGGATTTCCCAATATGTCAGAGGCAATTTTTAAACATAGAATATTTAGATTTCCCAATATGTCAGAGGCAATTTTTGAACATAGAATATTTAGGATAAATTATATAAAGGGCAAATTACATATACCCCTCGAGATTTAGTAAAATTACAGTTATCTTATGAGATTTGAGAAATTAGAGATACTCCCCTGAAGGTACTATTTGCATAACAAATTAGGGAGTAAATTGTTATGAAAATATAAACTTCAGGGGGCAATTTGTTATGAAAATATTAACCTCAAGGGGTATCTGTAATTTCCGAAACCTCAAGGGTATCTGTAATTTAGCTAAACCTCAAGGGAGGTATATGTAATTTGCCCTTATATAAATGATTCATGTAGTTTATATGATGTGTTAATTTACTTTTTGTTGTTTTAATTTGTTTGATTTTATCCTTTAATGTAATGGATTGTATCATATTAGACCGTTAACGGTTGTTAAGTTTGATAGACGAAAACTCAAAAGATTGTCAATTTGGTCATTATAATTTACACGATGTGTCAATTTGGTCAATGTTATTTTGATTTACTCAATTTTAATAGGGACTAAATTAACACATAGTTTGAGTTTTCGTCTATCAAACCTAATGGCCGTTATTTATTAGATCAACATGACACAATCCGTTAAATTAAAAGACAAATTTAGCAAATTAAAATAATAAGGATTAAATTGACACATCGTGTAAATTATAGAGACTATTTATATAATTTACTCGAATATTTATGATAATTGCATAATCCTTTTTTAAAGTTCTCAAAATTGCACCGACTCCTTTAGGGAATTTTTTGGCCTATTTTGAAAATTAAGTTAAAAATCTTTTTTTTTATTTTAAAAAAAAATATACCAAAACAAAAAAGTAAAAAAATGATATAATCTAAAAAATTTGAAAAATTAATAGGTTGGCTTTTAAAAGAGACCTTTGTTAATGTTAACACATGGTTAATGAGAATTTCTATATTGCCACATTTGATTGCTAAATTTATTTTTTATGAGATTATGGATTAGATATATGATAAGATTGTGAGAATAAGTTATACTATAACAAAATATATATATATATATATATGGAATAAATGATTGAATAAAAAAAAACATGTTATATTTTGTTAGAATAAAAAAAAAAGATATAATTATTTTTGACTATTGGATGAAAAAAAAACATTGGAGAGATGTCGGCTTCATTTGGTTTAGTTTTACAATCACGATTTGAGTGTAGAGTTATATTTTGAGTTATGAATTTTGAGTTGAATTTTGAAAAGAGCTTTGAGTTGTATTTCGAAATTTTTTAGATTTATTTTTTTTAAATATTTTTAAAAATTCTTAATTTTATTTTTTTAGGTTAAATATTTTTTATTATAAATATTTTTTTTAATGTGTGTTGTATTTACTACATGTATACATTGTATTTTTTAAAAATATTTTTAATATTTAAAAATTTAAAATGAATTGTATTTTTTTTATTTTAAATATTTTTTCATTATTCTAATATCACACTACCTATGATATTATTTAATCCCTCCATTTTCTTTTATTTTCATTTCACATATTAGTATTAAAAAACAATACACTTGGACATGTTCCGTACCGCCAATTCCTTTCTTCTTGTCGCGCAATCAAACACCAAACTAATAATCTGATAAGCCCTACGTGTTTTCTTTGCTTTCAATCACACTAACAGTGAGACAGTCAAACATGACCTATGTACAATACATTTATCTCCTTCTACCTATCTTTTAATTATACTTCCCTTCAAAATTAAAAAAATTTATTTTATCTCTTTATATGCCTCTTAATTACATTCATGTCATCATCTCTAATTATATCCTCATCTCTAATCTTATAACTTCTCATTGCATCTTTTTCAAACTATGAATTTACTTCATTGCTAACCATTACCTATGGCCATCTCCAATCATCAATTCCTAGCCCTTCTTTCACCAATAACTCACTCCTTGGCACCCCTCTTCCACTTGACCTCACCAGTCTAGTCCCTCTTACAAGCCTCCTCCTCTACCGACAATGACTTAAAAAATATATATATATATATCCTAACTTTTCCTAAACTTTTCTGGGCCATCTGGGAACATGGGTTAAAAGTTAAAAGTTAACTTTTAACTTATTTTGAGTCACATCACTTCTCACATCAAACAGTTAAAAAAGCTAAAAAATTAAAAAGCTAATTTTTAACCATCTTTCCAAAACACCCCAAAGTGGCTATACTCCACCTTCTTGGGCAGTTGGACTTTCTTCCTCCTATTTCATTGATTTTCTTCTTCTTTTTTTTAATTAAAAAGATATTAGCAATATTGTATGTATTAAATATAAAATAACTTTGTTACTTATATATACTATATATAATCAAATCAAAATCATCATATCATTACACTTATGAAATGGAGATCTCAACTCCATTTTGTATTTGATTCTGTCACGACCCCATTCCGCCCCTAGTAGAATGGTGCCATGATGGCCAGTAATCCGAGATTACCAAAGGCCAACTTGCAAAGTCACACACAATCAGAGTATACATATGGGGCTTACATATGCGGAAGCAATAAATTTAAATCTAATTAGTCCATAAGAGCTGTGCATAGATCAAATGAAATGACATACATTTTATCATGGTCTTACAACTTGAATACAAATAAAATAAAGTACATTTTTACATCTTGATCAAAAGGCTTCTCAAGCCGACATAAACAAAAGAATGAAATACAAAGCCAAGAAGCATAATCTTCAAGATGTTGCAAAACATGAACCCAAAACACATCGGTAAACACATCTAGGCGTCACTACCTTCTTGCTCGTCACCTACATATATATATATATATATAGGGTGAGCTTGGACACTCAGTGAATGATATTAGAAATAAAGGTTTTGCATGATTGATATCCGAGATCTTTTCCAAAACAATACATATCATAACTTTACATGTCAAAGGGACGAACCGAGTTCATCTATCAAAGCTTTCAAGTTCCTTGGATGTTAATAACATCTACATAATACCAAACGATGACATTCCGGACAACAAACCCATGCAGAAAACCGTCAGTGGCAAAACAAGGGTACAGTTGCATTATAGTCCCCTGGCACTAAGGACTTTCAAAACAAGGGTGCAGTTGCATTATAGTCCCCTGGCACTAAGGACTTTTCCCGAAATGTCATCAAAACAAGATAATACTTTATACAAAACTAGGGATAATCATTCATGCTTAATCAAATACTTTTCCAAAACAAAGCAAAGCTTTTATCAAAACATTGTAACATAACTTTATTAAAAATACCACTCACTTAGTTCTTGAGACGTCGGGATCAAAGCAAAGGTCCAAGTCCTACAAACACATGGCAAAGTCTACTGAATGCACTTCTCAAAACAAGTCTTACATGCATGCAAATGATCTCGGGAAAACATGCTGGGAGTTAAAACACTGTTTTACATGTCAAGAAGACATCTTTGGGTACTATCCGGTCTTTCGAGGTCCCACACCTCCTTGTCGAGGTGTGGTCGATCAACCACATCTGAGGAAATGAAATCGGGAAAATCTGGGTTTCCCTCCTTGATGAACATGAAGAACATGAACATGAAGAACATGAAGAACATAAATAACATGAATGCTAAAATCATGACTTGTTTATACAAAATCTGGGATTTCATGCAGTGGGTTCGAAAACATGAACCTGGGTACCCATACTTGAAGATTTTCGGAAAACAAACACAAAAACATGGATCTTAATGCAAGCTTTCGGATCAAATCATGGCTTTCCCTCAAGAACACATGAATATCATATTCTCTTTCTAAAACCGAACTTCAAAGCAATGCATGGCTTACAAATCATGCTCGATCATGCAATGCAGCTAGATGAACATAAAGAATCACAAGAGTAGATCAAGAATCTAACCTCAAGGTACGAATCTAACGGTTTGATCTCTAAGAATCAAGCTTGAAAATCAACTCTCTCACTCCACAACTTCTTCTTCTTCCTAAAGCTTCTCTCCCTAAAAGACAAAGATATGATACAAAATGATAG
Organism: Camellia lanceoleosa; assembly: GCA_025200525.1. Lineage (NCBI taxonomy): Eukaryota > Viridiplantae > Streptophyta > Magnoliopsida > Ericales > Theaceae > Camellia > Camellia lanceoleosa. The sequence continues at coordinate 139,765,189 of CM045759.1, read as the reverse complement.
GTTCTCTCGGCTGGTTCCAGACTTAACCCTCTCTTTGGGACACGTGGCAGCATTGGGTTTTTCTCAAAAGGTCGCTGACAGACAAGACAAGAACATGACAATGAGTGTTCAACATGTAAGGCGGCATGGGCTCTCTGGCAAGGCAATGACATCGGGTGAAATCATCAACTCCGGCAAGTAAGGTCTCAGTGATCTCGGCTAGGAAGGACAACACTTGGCCTAGCTGTGCCACACCTCGGCCTAGATGTGCCACACCTCGGTCTAGGTCATACATGTCCAGGAAGAAGATCACTAGGTGCAAGGATAGCATCTCGGCCTAGATAATACACATCTCGGCCTTGGTGATGAACACCTCAACCTAGATGATAACATCTCGGCCAATATGCCGGGGTGAAGGTGGGGGCCAACCAAAGTGGTTTCAAGGTGATCCTAGGTGCAAGAGGTTCAAAGGTGCAGCCTAGGCTTAAGATGACCTCTGCTAGACTCACCAGGAAAGGAACAAGACTAACAAGCAATTTCACATAAGTACAAAGCAAGACAAGAATCTTACTCTAGGTAAAACAAGTCAAAATTCACTAATGCAAGCTTAGCAAAACAAGATCATGCAGATGCACATGCACAAGGCTAAGGCAGGGATGAGGGTCACTACAGTCTACCCTTCTTAAAGAAGTTTGGTCCCCAAACTTAAGTTACCTTGCTCTACAAATAACTACGGATAACGGATTTTCACTTCTTCTTTCTTTTCCTATATAGCCTCCCTGCCATAATGCTCCTTCCAGTCAACATTTACCATCGGTATCGACTTGTTTCTCAACTGTCTCATTTTTCTGTCAATAATTCTCATCGACTTCTCTTCGTAGCCTAAATCTTCATCAACCACAATCTCGGAATAATCAATTACATGCAGTGGGTCTCGGATATACTTCCTCAACATCGAAACATGAAACACATTGTGGACTTGGCTTAATTCTGGCGGCAGAGCAAGTCTGTAGGCAACGGGGTTAACCCTCTCAAGAATTTCAAACGGCCCAATACCAAATCTTGAAACTCCTTTCATCGGCGAGATCTTCAAAAATACATGATCCCCAACTTCAAATTCTAACTCCCTTCTCCTCTGGTCGGCATAACTCTTTTGTCGACTCTGTGCGGTTTTAATCCTCTGCTAAATGAGCTTAATCTTCTCAGTTGTTATTTGAACTAACTCGGGACCAATCAAAGCTTTGTCTCCTACCTCGGTCCAACATATCGGCAATCAACACTCCCTTCCATACAAAGCTTCATACGGTGCTATGCCAATGCTGGCTTGGTAACTGTTGTTGTATGCGAATTCTACTAATGGCAAATGCAATTCCCAACTTCCCTTGAAATCCAATACACACAATCTGAGCATATCTTCAAGTATCTGAATCGTTCTTTCTGTTTGCCCATCGGTCTGGGGGTGAAAAGCTGTTCTAAACCTTAACTCAGTCCCCAAGGCTCTTTGCAGACTCTGCCAAAATCTAGAAACAAACTTCGGATCTCAGTCTGACACAATGGACATCGGCACACCATGAAGTCTAACAATCTCATTCATATACAATTCAGCAAGTCGGTCGGCATTGAATGTAGTCTTAACAGGCAAAAAGTGTGCTGACTTAGTTAATCTGTCAACTATAACCCAAACTGAATCCATACCTTTTTGCGTCCTCGGCAAACCAACCACAAAATCCATGGAGATGTGTTCCCATTTCCACTCAGGAATTGACAAAGGTTGAAGAAGTCCTGCCGGCCTCTGGTGTTCTGCTTTCACTTGCTGACAATACAGACACTGGGATACAAACTCGGCTATTTCTCTTTTCACATTTGGCCACCAAAAAGTTCGCTTCACATCTTGATACATCTTGGTGCTTCTTGGATGAACGGCAAATTTGGAATTATGGGCTTCCTGCAAAATCTCCCTTTTCAACTCTGGGACGTCGGCCACGCACAATCTTCCTTCAAACTTGAGCACCTGATTTTCAATGGTGCATCTTGGCCTCGGCTTGGTGACGAACTCATCAATTACCTTATTGAGAAATTCATCCTCCATCTGTCTGGCCTTCACTTCCTCAATAATGGTCAGCTCCACTGAAATCATTGCCAGATATGCCAAACTTCCAACTAACTTCCTGCTCAACGCGTCGGCTACAGAGTTTGCCTTACCCGGATGATACTGAATCTGCATGTCATAGTCCTTCAATAGTTCAAGCCATCTTCTCTGCCTCATATTCAATTCCTTCTGAGTGAACAAGTACTTCAAACTCTTGTGGTCTGTGAAAACTTGGCAAGAAGCTCCATGCAAGTAATGACGCCAAATCTTTAAAGCAAAAACCACGGCCGCTAGTTCCAAATCATGGGTAGGATAATTCTTTTCATGGGGCTTCAACTGACGAGATGCATATGCTATAACTTTACCCCCTTGCATTAATACACAACCCAAACCCTTATGTGAAGCATCACTATAAATCTGAAATTCTTCTTTGTCTGACGGTAGTACAAGTATCAGTGCTGTAACCAACCTCATCTTTAACTCCTGAAAAACTGACTCCCTATCCTCGGTCCATTCATACGCCACCCCCTTCTAAGTTAGTTGTGTCAATGGCACTGCAATCCTTGAGAAGTCTTTCACAAATTTCCTGTAATAGCCGGCCAAACCCAGAAAACTACGAACCTCGGACACGTTGGTCAGCGTCGGCCAATTCACAATAGCTTCAATTTTACTCGGATCGACAGAGATTCCCTCTTCATTAATCACGTGACCCAAAAATGAGATGCTAGAAAGCCAAAACTCACACTTACTATACTTGGCGTATAACTTTCTGTCTCTCAAAATCTGTAAGGCCAGTCTCAAGTGCTTCTCATGCTCATCACCACTCTTGGAATAGATTAGTATGTCGTTGATGAAAACAACCACGAACTCATCTAAGTACGGCTTAAAGACTCTGTTCATCAAGTCCATGAATGTTGCAGGAGCATTGGTCACTCCGAAAGGCATTACCAAAAATTCGTAGTGGCCATACCTTGTCCGAAAAGCAGTCTTCTCAACATCCTCGGCATTAACCTTCAGCTGATGGTAGCCCGACCTGAGGTCAATCTTAGAAAAGACTCGTCCCCCTTGTAGTTGATCAAGCAAATCATCGATCCTCGGCAATGGGTACTTGTTCTTAATGGTTACCTTGTTCAGTTCTCGGTAGTCGATACAAAGACGAAGTGTACCATCCTTTTTCTTGACAAATAGAACTGGTGCTCCCCGTGGTGTAGTGCTCGGCCTAATAAATCCCTTATCCAACAATTCTTGTAATTGAAGTTTCAATTCTTTAAGTTCAGCTGGGGCCATTCTATAGGGTGTTTTGGAGATAGGTTGGGTTCCCGACAGAATGTCAACAGTAAACTCTATTCCTCTATTGACTAAGTGGCCAGGCAAGTCATTTGGAAAGATGTTAGGGAATTCCTTAACAACTGGTATGTCGGCTAGCTCAACACTTCCATTCAAATCACTTAGTATACTACACAGATAACCTTGACACCCTTTTTGGATCAGTTTATAGGCTTTCATGGATGAGATCAAGTAAGGTGGGGATATTACTCCCTTGCCCTGAAACGTGACCTCGGCTTGGTTTGGGGGTTTCAATGTGACACTCTTAGAAACACAATTAATGGATGCATGATTTGCTACTGACCAATCCATTCCCAAAATGACATCAAAGTGAGTTATGCTTAACGGCATCAAATCAACTAATATTTTTACATCCTCAATCACAACAACACACGCCCTATAAATAGATGCAACAGTCATATTTCTCCCAGATGGAGCAGACACAGATAACACATAATCAAGGGGTTCTAGTTCCCTATTCAACTTCTCGGCGAATCTAGCAGATACAAATGAATGTGTAGAACCCGAATCAATTAGTATGTATGCATCTTGAGAGCAAATTGGAAGGATACCTGACACTACTGTCTCGGCACTCTGGGTGTCTCCTGGCACTAATGCAAAAACTCTGCCCTGCCTCGTCTGTGTCCTTCCGACGTTGCTTTTCTGTGCAGAGCCCGAGGTGCTTCCATTCCTCTTTCCATCGTCGGCCTTTGACTTCGGGCAGTCCTTCATACGATGACCTATCTCGCCACGCTCATAGCAAGCCCCTGATGCCCAACGACAGACCCCAAAATGTGGCTTCCCATAACTCACACACGTAGCATTACCTTCTTGATTTGAGTTGCTGGAACTGCCCACGTTTGCCTTCTTCTTAGTGTTGAATGGAACTCGGCGATTATCATAATTCTGCCTCTTCCTCTGACTCTCCCCCGAACTCTGGTATCGGTTTAAGTTAGCTTCTACCAGGATGGCCTTGTCTAATACTCCGGCGTATGTCGGCATGTTGAGCATGTTAACTCGATCTTGTATCGGTCCACGAAGTCCACTTTCAAACTTTCTAGCTTTCCTATATTCATCATTAACCATATGAGGTGCATATCTTGCCAGCTTAGTGAAAGCACGGTCATATTCTGCCACGGTTTTGTTGCCTTGTGTCAGAGTCTGGAACTCTGTGATCTTGCGGTCTCGGACACTGAAGGGAAAGTGCTTGTTGTAGAATAATTCCAAAAATCCAACCCAAGTCAAATCCAGCCCAAGTCAAAGAGTAAACTCTCTCTAAAACTGATCTTCAACCTCCAAATACATTCAATCTATTAATCTCTACACCCTAGTCCCTTTGATAAAAAGGTAGAGGTCACCTAGAGCTTCATTTTAATCGGGGCAAAGTTGATTTTTGGCTTCGTCAAAGTTTTTTCTTTCTCTCCCTTGTCTTCAAACTTTGAGGTAGGGATTTCTCCACATTTTAGTATGATTTTTAACTTAATTATTTGTTTTTTCAAAGAAATCATGGGATTTAGAGATTTTGGTAAAAATCTAGGGCTTTGGTTTTCAAATCAAAAGAGGGTTTTCAAATGGATTCTTGAAAATGATTGTGGGTTTGTAAATGTGATTGAGTTGTGATAAAATGATGGATTTTTATCCTTGGAATTGGTTTATAAGGAAAAAGGGATTTTGCCTTAAAACGTGAATATTTGATTTTGTAAATAGAAAATGGAAATGATATTGGATTTTATGAACTTAGAATGATGATGATGGTGGTGGTAGAGTTGGATATGTATTATCGCTCCTATCTTGAGATTTGGAAAGTATATCTTTATTGGAAATTATTTATCTGTTTAGAGATATATGTTTTGGGCTATCGGTGGACGATAGTTATGATTGTTATAGAAATTGCATGAGAATTAGGCGAATTGAAACTAATTTTTCATCCATTTACATTGAGCATTGTTACATATTTAACACATTGAAAATGTATACTATTTTCAAAAAAATTGGTGAATATCTTGGTGAATCTGGGTAGGGAGTGTAGTTGTGGTATTAAGTTGGCCTGTGTATCCTTGGTGGAAGTCCAGAAACTCGTGTGGATAGGTGTCGAGCCTTCCGGTTAATATAGGTAAAAATGGCAATTGGTAGTGCTTGTAGCTTACTTGTAGACATGTCTTAGGGATTTCCAATTTTGTATCTACTGCCCTATTTACTATTGTAAAGGAAATGATTTAATGAATTGTGATATAAACCTGGAATTGCATAGTTTTTGGAAAGAGATATAAAATGTTTTGGCTTGAGCATTGCATATGCATTCACCTTATAACTTTGTTAAGATTCATACACTATGTTAGAGTATCTTTACTGGGCTTTGGTTCACCCTCTATGGAAAATCATTTTCAGGTGCTGATGATATGCCTCCGCCAAGGCCGTGGTTTGGGAGGATTTAGAGCCGCGAGCTTCTCATTTTGTTTTTGTTGTAATTATCTTGTACAAGCCTAGGGTTTTATTTGTATTGAGTTTAAAATCACTTTTGTTGTAACAAAGTATCATCTTGGAAAGTTGTAGCTATCAAAGCATTTATTTATCTGTTTAACTTTATTTCATATCATTAACTTGTTACACATGCTATAGATTCACAGTTAGGACTTATGAATGTGTAACTCCATGTGTTACCTTTTGTACAACTAGAATCATATGAATAGAAGGATATTATATTCAGAATTGTGTTGTTATTTAATAAATATTGTGATATGATTTTATTGTTATATTTTGGGGGCATTACAACTTGGTATCAGAGCTACCGGGTTTGAATACTTTGGGATTGTAGGAAGTGGTTATTACCACAATGAGTTTCTTGCTAGATGATATTAGGAATAAACCTGATATGCTATGTGATAACTTGCTTATGTGACTAGATAGGTATGAAATTTAATTTCTAAGATCTTGATTGGGTTTACGAGTTTCTAGACATCCTGTTAGAAAAGTACTTGATCATTGCTATTTCTAACCGGAACTCTGGCAACGTCGCAGTAGGATCATTATCTAGAAAGAAAATTAGTATGTATTATGTGACTACATGCTTATGTGGAGTGAATTACTTGTTGTCCACCGCATTAGGACGCGAGTGAGTTAGCTTCAGCACATTTGTAAATGCCCTAATTTCTTGTGTTACCTTCATTAGGATGTCAGGACGTGAACGTGGTGTTGGTAGGCATGGCAGGCCTAGACAACAGGAGGTGCTGTTACTAGATGATATTTCGACACAGGAGGAAGGGGTTGGTCAGGCCAATGTGGCCGAACCAGTTGGTCAGCGGGCCATGGGCGCCTTGGCCCCGTGAAATGGCTAGAGCTTTGCAGGAATCCATGGACATTCTTAGAGTTAAAAATCAAGTCCAGGCCCATGCAGTTAAGACAGGGTCGTCTTTTTTGAAGAATGAGTTCTTTTGGTCTAATCCGGATAAGTTTTTGGGAGATCCGAAGGAGCCACTAAAGGCAGATGAGTGGCTAAAGTAGATGGTGAAGACATTTGAGATGCTTGGCATCGAGGATGATGGGTTGAGAATGACCTTGGCATCCTTCCAACTGAAAGAGAAATACGGGTCAATTGGGTGACTTTGGAGGCCTTTGTCAATGCTTTCTAGGACAAGTTTTTACCTCCCACTGCTAGGGAGAAGTTAAGAGAGCAGTTTCTGAAGCTTAAGCAGCTTAACACACAGGTGGCTGAGTTTGAGGCTTCATTTACCAATTTATCAAGGTTTGCACCTAAGCTTGTAGGAATGGAGGAACGCTGTTGTTTGGAGTTTGAGAACAGGTTAAGGACTGGACTCCTTTTCAAGGTGGCCGCGTCCATGATTAGGGATTACGATCGTCTTGTGAAGGCGGCTCACTTAGAGGCTGTGATTGAGTGAGGAGGAGAGGATGAGGGCTCCAAGCAGAGCATTAGGAGGTTGAGGAAAGACTCAAGATAGCAAGAGGCGGAGGGTTCCACCCCACGATCCCCAAGGACTGTCTAGGTCCACTTTCCCGATCTGAGTTCGGGTTACGAGTGGTGGTCAGAAATGGATCACTTGCTTTAAGTGTGGTCAGCTGGGCCACAAGTCTGTAGTTTGCCCGCAAAGGGATGGAGAGCAACAGTCTGCCTACCTATTATCAGTGTGGGTAGTTAGGGCACTTGAAGAGGTTTTGCCCTCAGATAGGTAGCACATCTGGTGCGTCTGGTTTGAGACAGACACAGAGCCATCAGCCTACACAATCAGCTCAGGCCTCAAGGGCTAATCAAAGAGCCTCTTCGGCTCAATCTGTGTATTAGACTTATGCTCTGAAGGGTGAACAGGTGGAGTAGAGACCTATGAGGCGTGTGTATGTTGTTACTATACTAGATTTGTTGCCAGCACCTTTGGTAGTAAGAGATAACTTCTTGTTGTGTAATTCTATTGCCAAATTGGTGCATCACATTCTTTCATTTCGTCTGCATTCGCATCAGCATTGGTGTTAGAAGTGACTCAGTTAGCATCTCCACTCAGGGTAGAGTCACCTATTGGTGGTGAGGTTGTGTTGGACTAGGGGTGTCAGGAATGTGAAATAGAGGTTGCCAGTTGCCAACTTTCTTTTGCTTTTGTGTTGATTAACATGTCGAATTTTGATTTTTTTTTTTTTTTTTTTTTTTTTTTGCATGGATTGGTTGTCATCCTATCGGGCCATTATAGACTGTTACCGTCAAAGAGTCATGGTGTGCACCTCGAGTGGTGGTTGTTTTTATTTCCTGGGGAACCGAGTTGATAGAGCCTTGTTGCTAGTGTGTGATCTATGTGGTTAGGGCGAGCTTAGTCTTCTTCTTGCTACATTCTTGGGTGTTGAGAGTGATGTGGTCCAAGTAGAGTTGCCAAGGATAGTTTGTGAATACCCAAACGTCTTTCTTGAGGATCTCACTAGTTTGCCACCTTATCGTGAGATTGAGTTCTCTATTGATTTAGTGCCTGGCACGACACCAATTTCCATGATACCATATAGATTTGCACCCGCCAACTTCAGTGAGTTGAAGATTCGACTCCAAGAATTGCTAGATAAGGGTTTTATCCACCCTAGTACTTCATCTTGAGGAGCACCGACTCTCTTTGCCAAGAAGAAGGATAGCAGATTGCAATTTTATATTGATTACGGAAAGTTGAACTAAGTAACTGTTAAGAACAAATACCCATTGCCTCCTATAGATGACTTATTGGACCAGTTGAAAGGGGTTTTGTTGCTTTTCTAAGATAGACTTGAGATTGTGTTATCACCAGTTGAGAGTAAAGGAGGAGGATATCTAGAAGATGGCATTCCATATGCGGCATGACCATTTTGAGTTCCTAGTGATGCCTTTTGGGTTAACCAATGCACCGACCTTATTTATGGATTTGATGAATCGGATATTTTGTGAGTTTCTAGACCATTTTGTAGTTGTCTTTGTTGATGACATTTTGATTTACTCACCCTCTGAGGAGGAACACGAGGAACACTTGCAGATTGTCCTTGAATTACTTCGAGCCCCCAAATTGTATGCTAAGTTTGGGAAGTGTGAGTTCTGGTTCAAGGAGGTGAAATTCTTAGGCCATTTGGTATCCAAGGAAAGGGTGACTGCAGATTCCTCTAAGATAGAGGCAGTGCAAGATTGGAAACAACTTAAGAATGCCTTTGAGATCCGAAGTTTCTTGGTGTTAGCTGGGTATTACCATCATTTTGTCAAACATTTCTCTAGATTGGCAAGTTTGTATGGAGTGAGACTTGTAAGAAATAGTTTCAAGAACTTCGGGTTAGACTTACGATTGCTCCAGTGTTGATTATTCTGGAGAGGGGTTTGGGTTATTCGGTGTATTATGATACAAGAGGGGAAGGTAGTAACTTATGGCTCACGACAGTTGAAAACACACGAGAGAAACTATCCTACTTAGCAATGATTTCTACCTTGAAAATCTGGAGAGATTATCTTTATGGCGAGAGATTTAAGGTCTTTTCCGATCATAAGAGTTTGAAGTATCTGTTTTTACAAAAGATTTGAATTTGAGGTAGAGAAGTGGATGAAGTTTGTGGAGAATTACAACTTTGATTTGCATTATCATCCGGGGAAGGCCAATGTAGTGGCCGATGCATTGAGTAGAAAATCCATTAGTAGTGTAACTTACATCTTGGTGAGTCTGTTGAGTTGGCAACTTTGCTTACTATAGTCGCACAACCTACTATAACATGCCCAGGGGGTACTCGTGTGTGTTAAACAGTTCAAACCCTCAATTTCTCTGATATAGTCTCACGAGTGCAATGTGAAACACAGATGAAAGTTCAAATTTGGCAACTTTTATTGAAAATCTATTTTATTGCAATTTTGTCAAAAATGGACTGCGTCATCAGATCTTAGAGTCGACACCTAATATTTATTTTGGGAATATTAGGAAACCCGTGACTCGTGCCAAGGCCACTGTTCGTCATAACCAAGGATGCTTGGCTCGGAACCTTAGATATGAAAGGGGAAGGTTATTAAATAAGCACCCCCGCTCACTCGAATAAAAGATCGGCATTTACTAAACCATGATATGAATTTTATTTTCTTTATATGTTCATGTTCTGCTTATTTAAGATGTGAGACCCCTAACTTTTGTAAACCCTACTTTTAAATTATTTCTTTGAAATCGCTCAACTTCTTAATTAATTAGAATTTTAAACCTAGGATCGAAATACATGCACCAACTGAAAACCCACAAACCCTAATCGATTTCGGAAAAATTGGAAATAATTTCAAATACTCTAATTGACTCCCTAAATATGAAATTACCACTTGAAAACCCTAGGTTTTTTCTGGTTTTTATCACGCTCGTCGGTTGATAGCCTTTTTATTTGAAACAAGAAATTCAAACCGAATTAGATTCTCTAACCCTAACTTAGTTAAATTCTACTCTAAAATAAATGTTTCAATTCATAAATTAAGACCTTAGCCCTCATAGTTTACTTAAATCACAAATTGACTCCAAGTTAGTCATTATATATATATATATATATATTTGTACCTCTTATTCATCAAATCTTTTTGTACACAATATCTATGGAATTTGTACACATAATAAATAGGAAAATCTCCCCAAATCTTGAGCACATGGCTAGCCATCATACCTCCTCCTAGGCCATAATCATTGTACTTTAGTACAAACAAATCCTTTGAAATCTTGGAGCAATGATGACCTTGGTACCTATAAAGATTTGCTATGAGTGTACTTCTAACTAGAAGGTATTTAAATTAGCCCTAAACCTAACTAGATCATAATTAAATACACAAATAAGGTTCCAATACATGAGTTTAATTCCAAGCCCTCACTTCTTTTATTAATTTCAAGATTTGCCCCAAACTAGTACATGTACTTTTTATACTATAGTACCATCAAATCAATTTGTGGATCTATATATATACATTGGGAAATGTGTCCATAGCACCTATATATTGAATAAAAAATTCTCCATTTCCTTTCCTCATGGCCGGCCAACCTAGGAGAATGTGAGAGACCAATTTTCAAGACTTGTAATTATGATATTCTAGAAGATCTGGTACCTAGTACCCTTAAATCTAGGGTTGTGTTCCCAACAACTAGTTCCATTCCAACTAGACGCCAACTAAATATTGTCTAATCACATGATTAAGTTCCCTAATCACATGATTAAGTTCCCTAATCACTCCCTATTCCATTAGACTCCAAGTAAATCCAAACTTTTCAATCCAATTCCAACTAGTGGGCCTTTTATGTCTTTTTACACCAAAATTGCCTATAAATACAACCACCCCCCTAGCATGGCATACACAAACAACACACACTTACATACATTCAGCCTAGAGGAGAGAAAGGAGAGCAAGAGAGAAGTCTTGAGAGGGAGAAGAAGGAAGAGGAGAGCAATCTTGTTCAAGCCTAGCAAGTAAGCCACAACACAACTCTCTCTTTTATTTTCCTTTTTCAAATACATGCTCTTAAAAGTTTTAAACATTCATTTCAAATGTGTTTTGATAGTATTCCCATGTTAAAAATGAAACGAGTTAAGCCTTGATTCTACCCTTCTTGTATTTCTCTTAATCGGTATAAGACTACCTTTTTCCATATCAAACTCTCAAAATTTCCAAAGGCACACCTTCAAACTAATTTTCTGAGTTTAATATATATTATCTAGCATGTTTTCATCACAAAAGAAATGAAAAATTTCCCTTAGTGGATCCCTTTCTCACAAATCTTCTTGTTTTGGGTACTGTGCCTTAAAAATCTATTTTGACAGCCAACTTTCAAAATTTCTAGAAAAATGTATAAAAATATTATGGACCTCCATTTTATGTCAAAATCTTCCTTAAGGAGTTATCTTTCAACTAAAATTGGTTTCATTGAAAACGAGTGAGCGATTTGTAAGAAACTCTAATTTTCGTAACGGTCGACGAATCTGGACAGCGCTGGAACATTTCTTAAATAACAAAAAATCTAGAAAATCTATCACATTTCCAAAACATGTTCTAAAAACTAGATTAAATTCTCTACGAACCATAGGGAGGCCGAGTTTGGTAAAAATCCAAAATAGCCCTTTTGATTTTAATCTTTCAATGGTATTGAATCTGGAAATTTAGTTTTGCATGGGTGTTTTATGCTCTTGTGTACATGAACATGCTTATTAGTTTATGATCATGCCTTGGTATGGTATTTCATGTGTTATGGTTATGTTCCTTATCTTCTTCCATTGATGATGCTCATGCTTATGTGGATATTACTACCTTGTTAAGTTGTTCTAACTTTAATTTAAAACATTTAGCTCAACGGGAAACTTAATTGGGGTAGTATTGGGTTTTCGATCACTTGAATATTGAAGAGATGATAATGTGTTATGTATAGATTGATGGGACGTGCTCCCTAATTGAAGGTTAAGTCTTGTGCAAGCAATTGTCGCGTAAACCCTAGAATGGAACAGACATATTCGGATTCTTTGCGATGGTTTGATTGGTGAGATAAGGTTGGGTCCGGATGGGACATTCAGGAGGATAAAACTTTTTGGAAGGATATGGTTGGATTCAGGAGATAAAACCTTTTTTCTTTTCACTGTCCCTTTTGAGGCCCTGCGGTTGGCGCTACGCGGTATATAACCGTTGGTAGGTATCCGAGATTAGTTCTGCAACAAAGCAGCAAAAGGGGGAGTTCTGAATAGTCCGGTGTTCAATTCTTGTGGTTGGGAAGATGAAATCTCTTTGGAGGATTTCTAGAATACTAACCACTAACATTATAACTTTGTTATCTATTTGAATGGCATGCTCCTTTTCTCTATTATTGAAATTACTGTTATTGACTTGAATATCATGCTTCACTACTTGTTTTCCATAAATGTGATGGTGTATTGGATTGGGAAAAAGGGACAGGGTGTGTGTGCATTTACTGGGCATTCAAAGCTCACGGCGTTTCATGCCAGGTATTGAAGACTATTAGGCTGGTCGAAGGCAAAGCTGAAGTATTTGAGGACGTATGGCTATCCTATGAGAGTTAGGAACTAATTATGTTAAACGTGTTTTGAGATTGTAAGTGATAGATCTCATGTTGTATTTAAGACCTGATTTGTAATTTGTATATATATAACATTTGTAACCTATCCTTGTACTCTATCAACTCATGTAGGCCTTGTGTTAATACCTTGTCAAGATCTGTCAAAAATGTAGTTTTGCTATCTAAGGTGGTTGGACTTAGAAGGGAGGCTATTTTGACTCCTCCGACCCTCCTAGGATCTTGCTTGGTTATAGCCAAAGGACTCATTGGTGACGTTTCTTACTCTTGTAACCTTAGATAAACCCTGTATTCAATGGTTAACATATTATCTGATGTTCCCGATTTTTGGGCGTCACATAAGAAATCCTAAAATTTATTATGTAAAGCATACGAGTATAGACAATACCATTCATTTTGGAACAATTTGATTTCATGTATTTTGAAAGAGTTTTGAAGATGTACAACCCAAATAAATTGAGTTTACAAAAATGAAAAATCAATATCATTCCAAATTAAGCGACACAACCTCCATTCACTGGCATTCATACAGTTATATCAAGTAAGCAAGTAGCCACATGGTAGGATGCTTAAACATAATAAGAAAAACACATACAAGCGGGATGCTAAAGCATAAAAACTTACATATTTACCGACGTCCCGCGAACAACTACAAAACAAAGTTAGTAAAACATGCATGATCTTATATACAAAAAAAATCCTAATGCAATCCACTCATGAGATGCAACTAAAGATTCGGCTTCTAAGATATGACATGTGAATCATCTGAAAAACATGAGGTAGCGCATATAATCACATAGGAATTGATTAAATCCACAAATGCAAACTTAGCCAAATCAAGATGCATGAAACGCGGATGCAAGGCATGGATATAATGAAAAACAAAATATGATGCGTATTCACCAATAAAGAAAAGCAAGTAAAAGAATGAGATAGAGAGAAACGAGGCGGAAAATTATTACAACATTTTAAATATTACAAATCCGAGGGAAATAAATAAATATTACAATACAATATAAAAATCCTTATAAACACTCAAAATAAAATAAACATAAGAAAATGGCAGCTTCAAATGCCTCAAAGACCATTGGAGGTTGATTTTCTTAACGTCGAAAGGCTGCCCGGTTTTTCCTAGAGGTTGTAGGCATGGTCATGAAGGTTGCGAGCGCGATGGTGTACTTTTAGGTGGCTACCCAGCCAACTAACGGGCTGGATAGCTTGATAAGCTTGGCCAAACTCTGTTTTCTTAGATTTCAACAATAAAAATAGAACTAAAAACAATATCTATGGGAGTCTCAACTCACTACTTTCAATCAGATTACAACAATATATAATATAACAAGAAATCAAAGCAAAAGAGCAAAATAAGTAAGAAACACAATGGGTTCAATATGACGTCTAATTGAACCCAACTCAATTTTATATCTTGTGCCTCTTTTAGTCCAATTTTATTAGCCCTTTTTATTATCTTTTGATTCTTTAATCATTTCGTCCAAAAGTGATAATTACATCCACTAATGATGAGAAACACACTGCTGGAAAAATGACTTTTAGCGGCGTTTTAAAAATGCTGCTATATGTCTGAAAAACACCGTTAATTCCTTTAGTGACACGTACTACCAAATGCCGAGGACGCGGCTGTCGCTGTAAGTTTATGACGCTTTAAAAGCGTTGTAAAATTAGTATAGGCGGCGTTTATTAAAAACGCCGCTAAATGTGGCAGTCAACGGTAACATGACGTCACATAGGCATTTAGCGACGTTTCAAAAACGTCATAATAGCTTTTTTGTTATTTTAAAAATATAACTATAGTGGCGTTTTGTAAAACGCCGCAATAGAAATTTTTTTTTTTTTTTGAACTACTAATTTTGTGAGATTTAACTTAAAAAATATACCTGTAAAATAGCAATAATGAATAAAACTTTGTATAGACACATATTTATGTGAGATTACTATTCCCTCACATCTATAATAGTATCCTATACAACATCCTTCAAGAAAAATATCCAATAAGTTCAATCCCAAAAAATAAAATGAGAATAATTTAAAGATAAAAGTGAAATTAATAGTTGAATAATAAAAAGTAATAGTGCCTAAGGCAATAGGGTTGGGAAGAAGTTATACTGATTTTCCACTACTCAAATCAATACCATAAATTAGGACAGATAACATTTGTCATTGGGTCAGATTATGCCTTCATATTCATTGGGTCAGACACAAAGCATCAAGCATTCATGTCTAGATTTTCTAATCAATGTCTCCAAATTTCCAGAGTTGAATAGAGTATTAATAATACACATCAAATATTACCCTTCCTACATAAAGCAAGAACCACCATACTGCTAGAAATTTATTTTTTCACCCCAAGTCACGAACCTATACCACCGCTTCTGAAGCATTTGGAATCTCTGCCATAATCATGTGCGCATTTGAAAGACCAGCATCATCACCTTTCGTACAGCCAACCTACTCAGAGAGAGAGAGAGAAAGAGAGAGAGAGAGAGAGAGGATGAACTTATACTAATGATAAAACTAGGAGATTCAATCATTGTTACCGCAGCAAAGATTCAAGCTTAATTCTACAGGTTTCCAACTTCAATTTTCTGCACTTCAACCTTGAGAGACTGGAGGTACCTGATAGCTTCATCGAAAGTATTTAAGAACCAAAAAGAGAACATGGAAACTCAAACATAGCAAAGCAAAGAAAAAAATATCAACGAAATACCTGGTCACACAAGATATGCATCATGGGCCAAATCTTGATTCTTTGAAACCATGGCCCCTGCATGCATCATCAATGTGTAGAAAAATATAAGCTCACAAATGTTGATTACGAAAGAAAAAAATAAATAAAAGAGAAAGAGACAAAACTAAATTGCAGAATTTAGCAAAAAGACACCACACAATAGAGTTTTTGCATGCATTTGGTCCATGGGAGGCAAGAATTTCTATAACCAAATTGAAAAATGTTTCTGTTTAGTGGAACCATTTTCAAGAGCCTTCTATTGGTGAAGGCTTATGTAAACTATTAAGAGACAGCTTAAGCTTCTAAAGAGAAATTATGGTGAATTGATCATCTGAAGAGACAACAAGGTGCTTCACTGGGAAAGCGTTGCTTCCACAAAAATAAAAAAATACGTTAATTGTTTAATACATTTGATCTTTATAAAAAGCAACATAAACATGTCCTTAAACCAAAATAATAATATATATGTGCTCATCTTAACAACCTGCCCACGAACAAAATAAGACCAACTTGTGCAACCGCAGATCTCTTGAGAAAAAGACAAAAATCAAGTATTTAGTCACCTAAATCAGGCAACTTAATCAATCAAACTAGAAATGATGACGAAGATACATCCACCCACGACACAACTTAACAACTTCAAGAACATATTCAATGAAATCGCAAAATGATGTTTATTTTTCCATTGACCTCAAATACTCTGCATATTAAAACATATGAAGTAAGAAATTACCAAATGTTCTAAAGTATGAACACAAATAGAGCACATATACAGATTCTTTTTGGCCCATCAAGTAACTTCATTATTTAGTTGTCGAGCCTTTCTGAAAATCAACAATAAAATTCTGCTCTCAAAGAGTTTATCTTGCAAAGCATATTAAGCAAAAAATAATAATTTAATGTTTTCCTCAATTCTGAAACTAGTTTACTCAAATTGCATTCAATATGCCAGTATCACTTGTGTTCAACTTAAAATCTCAACAACCTGTAGCAGTACTACATTTCATCATACTAGAAGGTAAGGCATACACTGTGTGCCAAATTAACAAAATAATATATATATATATATATATAAAGTAGTTGTAACTATTTGTAAGTGGAAAGTCAGGTTTTACTTTTGGAAAATAAAAGTCCACAAAACTTCATGAACACCAAATTGGGTGCTCCCTCTATATATATATATATATATAAGTATATAGCTAACATTTGTTTCTATTTCAACAAGGTACTGCTAAGGACAAAAAAGATATGATGGGACTTAAGGCTTAGTTTGGTTTGGTTTGGTTTATATAAATACTTTACATGGAAGAATTTCTTACTTCACATGGTGACTGCATTGTCACTTCTATTAAGGTACTGCTCATATAAGGAATGATACTTTGCAGGGATATAATCCTTGAATCTGTCAACAATGACAACAAAAGGATTGAGATCCAGGAATGCTAAGGCAAGCAGATAAAAGACTTTCCACAAATATAGTTATTGAATGCAAAAGGAAATTCCTTGATAGGATTATAGGAAAAACTGAAAAACTGCAATCAGATTCACCAAAACAAACACAAATTGAAGAATTGGTACCCAATACTTATAAATAGTACTTAAAACTTGTTACCAAAAAGAATTTTATCTTCTCTAGATCTCAAATAATCATAAATTGTTGGCATATATGCTTCTTGAAGTCTTAGATTGGTAATATTCCTACATATTGAATTGATGGTGGAATCCTACATTCTTTTGGTGTAGTGAATAGAGTGGAAATCGGAACCTCTCATATTTGGTTCAAGTAAGTTTAAAAGAAGATTCCCAATTGATGCAGAAAATTATTAGTTTTCATGTCATCAAAAGAGTTAATGAAAAGCACTCCATCCTTCATAGAGATGCTAATATCTCATGTTTGTGGTTTATGGAATTATGTTTCCTTTCAGGTGGGATTCTTCCATTTCAAAGTTTAGAACGACTAATGGTGAAAGAGAAGAGTCCAAGATGAACAATGAAAGGAAGGGTATACCAAAAACCCTATATTTAGCAGAAGCATTAATTTTAAGATAGCAAATTCAAATATATTTAGCAGAAGCATGAATGAGAATTTAGAATCATGAATGATTTACATTCCAAAAGAAACAAGGACATTTAAGGTAAAATAAGAAGCAAGCAAGAATATCACAAAGATTGACATAATAAGAGATTATGACAACGTGCAGCCCTAAATATTTAAGCTATTGAAATCTAGATTATCACAAAGGTTCCATTGAAATCTATTTCAGGTAATCAGCTCAACCTATATTATCAAAAAAAATCCCCAATTATCTCCACAAAAATAAAAAAAAGAGAATTAAAAATAAAAAAAGAATAAATTACCAAATAGAACTAACAGTATGTTGAATTTCATCTGGTTTCAACCATGTTGATCTGCTTTGATCCAAGAAAAAATATATATATGAAAGAGGCACGCAGAGGAGCCCAGGTTGATAGGAATACCTGTTTTTCTTTCCTTTCTAACATCTCCATCTCTGGCACGGCTCTTGTCAAAAACGAAATGATCATGGAAACCATTTCAAAAATCTATTTTAGATTCAGAAAATATATAATTATTTCAGAAACGCATTCCAGAAAATAGAAACTATTTCAGAAACTCATTTCAATCAAAGAACAGATGTTACAAAAATCAAAACATTTCAGAACCAAAATAAATCATTTCAAAACCATTTCTCACATAGAAACTATTTCAGAAAATAGAGAAAGAAATAAATCAACGACAAACATGTTCCAGCCGAACCCAGCTTTGGCTGGTGACCTTCAATACAATATTATGAAAAAATATAACAAAAGATCTTATTAAACAAGCTAAACAACAATAAAACATATCTGCTAAATTACAAACCTTTAAAGTTGGGTTTGTCACCATCATCATTAGTTGCAATATAATCATAGAGCTCCGTTATTTTATCTTCATTATTAACTCTAATCCAAAGCATCATCTCATAGTAAGCTAATCTTAATAGTGAATTCAGATTCCCCTCATAGATAGCTTCACAGAAATATACAAATTCTTGTACCATCTCCATGTCGATTAAAAACATGTCAGAAATGGACCATAAGTTTCCTTCTCCAGTCACCAACTCACCATCAAGAATATACCTAGAGCACATTCATTTCATTTCACAAATCCTGATTAAACTTGTAGTTTCTTGCTTAAAATTTCAATAACCAAATCGAGAGAGACGGGAAGGAAGAGCTTGAGAGAGAGAGAGAGAGAGAGAGAGAGCAATACCTCGCTGGTGCAAATGGTGGTGGCGGTGCAGATGGTGGTTGCGGTGGAGCTTTGAAATCGAGAGAGACAACTTCAAAATCGAAATCACTCTGAGATATCTAAGACCGATCTGAATCTCTGAATCTCAAAGATGAATCTCTGAGAAATCAAGCACAGGCAAAGATGAAATCAGATCTAGAGAGAGAGAGAGAGAGACGGTGGAGCTTTGAAATCGAGAAAGAGATCTTCAAAATGGAAATCGCTCTGAGATGAAATCGAAATCACTCTGAATCTCAAAGATGAACCTGTATGAATCTGAATCGAAATCGCTCTCAAGGGTTTAGAAGCAATTGAGGGTGAGCAAGAGAGAGGCACAATTTGAAGACGTGAGGATTTGGATATCTCTCAGCTTCAAAAGGCTTTTAACAATCATTCTCAGCTTCAAAATGGGCTCTAAGATAGAGAGAGAGAGAGAGAGAGAGAGAGAGAGAGATATGTGCGTATAACATCTCAGATTCAAAATAAGGGTTTCAAAACAGAGGAAGGCAGAGGCGCGTGAGGCTAACGGATTTGGAGGCGTTTTTAAACGCCTCCTATTATAAAACGGTGTCGTTTTGATTAAAGGAATAAGCGACCTTTAAAAAATGCCGTTAATTGTTAATAAAAGTGACGTTTAAAAAAAGGTCATTGAAAAAAGGCCATCAAATCCCTTTTTTCCTGTAGTGACATCAAATAAGAAGTTTGTTCTTGGCATGAGAGAGAAAGATGTAATGCCCTGGTAATAAACCTCTGAAGAGATTAAACCATTTAGCATGGAAGGTCTCTTTCTCATGCTTAAAACAAAACTAAAAACAACATATATGGGACTCTTAATTCACCATTTTCAATTAGATTACAACAATATACAATATAACAAGAAATCAAAGAAAAAGAGCAAAAATAAGTAAGAAATACAAGAAAATGAAATAAATTGAAAATTCACCTCTTCATGAAAGGATGAATTTCATGATTTCCAAACTTCTTTTTGATCACCCTCAAGCGCATGAATTATGTTCTCAATCCTCAATTTGAAAGCTTGGAATTCTTGCTAGAATGATGGATTGGAGGTGTATGTGGTGAAAAGTGATTATCTCTCTTATTTTTGCGCACTTTTACTAACACCCACTCTTCCTCTTGATCAAAGCTACTGAAATTCAAGTATTTTAGAATTTTTGGAGGAGTTTTGGGTGTAGAAAAGATGGAATTTCAGTTTTTATGGAAGATATAGGGTGTATTTGGAAGATAGGAGTGTGTTTAGCTCAAAAACTCAAATTTTCTCTCTTTTCTTTCTCTTTTCTCTAGCTCAAATGTTCTCTCCTTAGTCAATCCCCTTGCTTGTCTCAACAATCTGATGTATATATAGGCTAAGCAAGTATAAAAATGGTGGAAGACAAGGTGGAAGACAAAAGGAAGATAATGAAGCTAATGTAGTACTAATGGAGCTAATGGGAGACAAAAGTGGAGCATTATCTCTAATGGATCAAGCACTAGATAATGGAGGCTGTGTGTATATATATTTGGTGATGAATATATCAAAAAATGGGTTAATGAGGTGTCCCAACCGAACCAAAACCAAAAACAAAATGGGTTTGATGTTATTTCGAGCCAGTTCAACAAAATCTGCTCTTGCGTCCAACTTCAAACAGGCATATCTCCCTTATCTGGACTCGGTTTTAGGTGATTCGTGTATCTAAATTGAAGACCCAGAACTCTACTTTCCAATGGTGGTAGTTTCACATTTAAATTCCAAGTGTACAAAGAGATATGTCTAATTTAGGGAAGGTTGTTCATTTCCCTTGGGCCAGGTCAACAAAATCTGCTCTTAAGCCCAACTTCAAACGAGAAAATCTCCCTTATTCGGACTCAGTTTTAGGTGATTCTTAGGTCTAAATTGAATCCCCAGAAATCTAATTTCCAATGGTGGTTGTCTCACATTTAAATTCCAAGTGTACAAAGAGATATGCCTAATTTATTAAAGGTTGTTCATTTCCATCTTAATAATTTGATACTCATTCTTTTTCTATACCAGTTTTCTTCTGTCCCCTCATATTTCCTTCAAATCAAAACCTATAAAGACGATGTTTTGTAAATATTTTTTTAAAGAGTTCACCTCCCTTCTATTTATTTCCACTTTGTCCTTACTCAATTTACTGAAAAGTGTAATATTTTAAATGAAACAAGAGTGTTGCAACATCAAAGAAACATTTGAAAAAAAATATATTTTCAAAAGAGGGTTTTAAGGTCTAAAATAGTTTGGCCAAAAAAATGTGTAAAGGTTGGAAATAAAGTTCAAATTCCATCTCTCTTACTGAGGATTCTGTGAGGAATACATTCTGATTGTCATCATTAGGTAATCAAAAGAAAGCGCCCAAGTCTTAGGGGTGGTTAAAATGGGGTGTCTATAGTTGCCCCTCTTTGACAGAGCTTGAAGTCATTTTATGATGTGAGTGAATGTCAAAGCCCGAAGATGACCTTTTTGACAAGGCCGTTAGACTTGGGAAAACAAAAAAGATGCAATACATGTGGTTGAACCTGAAGTTTGCCTACGTATCCCATTGCGAGGAATCAAACCAGCATAGTTCAGGGATAAGAGGCTAATGATATACAAGAAGATTTTGGTAATTGGACTTATACGTTACACGAAGCCCTTTTTTTTTTTTTTTTGAAAAACTTATGATCATGCAATGATCAAGCAAAATAACATAATAAGTAATGTGCAATGTGAGAACATGAATGAAAAGCTTAAATCAAAACAAAAAGCAAGCCATGTCTCACACAGACAAAAGTAAGCGAATAACGAGACGGTGCAACTAATCAGAAATATCTCCTTGCGTTGCATATGGAAAGAGAAAGAAGACCTCAACCAAGAGAAATCAACAACCTAACGCATCTCACGCTAAAGTAGGAAAGGTGGTGTGAACAACAGGTGCACCTGATGTCTTTAACCGAGTAAATCAACAACATAACGCGTCTCACACGAAAGGAGGATAGATGGTATGAACACCAAGCGCACCTGATGTTTTTAATCGAGTGACTAAACAACCTAACGCGTCTCACATGAAAAGAGGAAAGATGGTGTGAACACCAGGCTCACCTGATGTTTTTAACCGAGTAAATAAACAACCTAACACATCTCACACAAAAGGATGAGAGATGGTGAACAAATCCAAATGCGTCTCATGCAAGAGAAGAAATAGTGAACAAATCCCAATGCATCTCATGCAAGAGGAGAAATAGTGAACTTGAGATCTAACGCGTCTCACATGAGAGGAGAAAAGTGAACTTGAGATCCAAATGCGTCTCACACGAGAGGAGAAAAGTGAACTTGAGATCCAAACGCGTCTCACACAAGAGGAGAAAAGCGAACTTCAGATCCAAACGCGTCTCACGCGAGAGGAGAAATGTGAACTTGAGATCCAAACGCGTCTCACACAAGAGGAGAAATAGTGAACAAATCCAAATGTGTCTCACGCAAGAGGAGAAAGGTGAAATTGAGATCCAAACGCGTCTCACACAAGAGGAGAAATAGTGAACAAATCCACACGCGTCTCACGCAAGAGGAGAAATAGTGAACAAATCCACACGCGTCTCACGCGAGAAAAGAAAGGTGAACTTGAAATCCAAACGCGTCTCATGCGAGAGGAGAAAAGTGAACTTGAGATCCAAACGCGTCTCTCGCGAGAGGAGAAATAGTAAAGAAATCCAAACGCGTCTCACGCGAAAGGAGAAATAGTGAACAAATCCACACACGTCTCACATGAGAGGAGAAAGGTGAACTGGAGATCCAAACGCATCTCACATGAGAGGAGAAATAGTGAACAAATCCAGACGCGAGAGAAGAAAAGTGAACTTGAGATCCAAACGCATCTCATGCGAGAGGAGAAAAGTGAACTTGAGATCCAAACGCATCTCACACGAAAGGAAAGATAGTGAAGAAATCCAAACGCATCTCACACGAGAGGAGAAAAGTGAACTTAAGATCCAAACGTGTCTCACACGAGAGGAGAAAAGTGAACTTGAGATCCAAACGCGTCTCACGTGAGAGGAGAAAGTGAACTTGAGATCCAAACACGGCTCACGCGAGAGGAGAAATAGTGAACTTGAGATCCAAACGCGTCAAACGTGAGAGGAGAAATAGTGAACAAATCCAAACGCATCTCATGCGAGAGGAGAAAAGTGAACTTGAGATCCAAACGCGTCTCACGTGAGAAGAGAAAAGTGAACTTGATATCCAAACACGTCTCATGCGAAAGGAGAAATAGTGAATACTAAGTGTCTCACGCGAGAAGAGAAAAGTGAACTTGAGATCCAAACGCATCTCACGCGAGAGGAGAAAGGTGAACTTGAGATCCAAACGCGTCTCACGCGAGAGGAGAAATAGTGAACAAACCCAAATGTGTCTCACGCGAGAGAAGAAAAGTGAACTAAACAACAACCTAGTCGTAGCTCATACGAAGAGGGGAAAGGTTTTAATCGGGTAAACATCAAATCCTAACATGTTTTCACGTGAAATGAGCGAAGGTAAATTTGAAGTCCAAATGCGTCTCACACAAGTGGAAGAAAGTATAGTAGAATGATTTATTTTCTTTTCTTTTTTTAAAAAAAAAAATCAAAAAGAATTTTTTTATAAATACCAAATATCGTGTACATATACACACCATGTATATAATACAAATATGTATACAGGCACACACAAGCAAGTTATATACATATACAAAGACACACACATACATATATATATACACACACAGATATGTACATACGGTATACACATTCTATGAATATTCTGTTAGTGATAAGGAATATTCTGTTCGCTGACGTTCGCAGGGCATATTCCGTTACTGATAAGGAATATGCCATTTGC
Source organism: Camellia lanceoleosa (assembly GCA_025200525.1). Taxonomy (NCBI): domain Eukaryota; kingdom Viridiplantae; phylum Streptophyta; class Magnoliopsida; order Ericales; family Theaceae; genus Camellia; species Camellia lanceoleosa. Next base: position 139,741,366 of record CM045759.1, on the reverse strand, counting down.
TGAAGTCAGCGTACGTAACACACGCAAAAATAAGAAAAAACAAACAGAAATGTATTGATACAGGGGTTCAAACCTCCAATCTCAAGCTCAGCCTCCCAGTCCTTAACTGTCGAACCAGACCACCTAACCGAGCCACTCTTGTGACAAAATATGCAAACAAATATATATATATATATATATAATAGTTATACCACATACACATAAAACCAAAATACAAAAAAGAAACACTCGTTGCTATGGGGGTTTGAACCTCTTACCTTAGGCTCTGCCTCTCAATCCTTAATCGCCGAACCAGACCGCTTAACCAAGCCACTCTTGTTACAAAAATATTCAAATAAATATATATAATACATAGATATACAATACATATACACATATGTATACAAATCTTCCGCCACTCCTATTTTTGTCTCTCTCTTCCTTCGAATACCGCGTCTGACATGCAATTTTGCCTTTTGCGTGAGCCGGCCAACAAATTGCCTTGGCTCTCTCTCCCTCTTTGTCTTTCTCTTCCGTCTTCTTCTTCTTCTCCTCTTCTGTCTCCTTCTTCATCACTCTCTTCTATCTCCTTCTCTTCCATCTTCTTCTTCATCATTGCTTGAGAGAGATAGAACATAGAGACTAAATAGAGGAGAAAGGCTACCAAAACTCAATCTGCTCTCTGCTATTTCTCTGCCCCTCTTTTCTTTTATATCTCTCTCATCTACCACATGGCCTTGTCCCATCCCCTCATTCTCTTTCCAGACCTTAATGATCCCATACCTCCCCTGGACAAAGTGCCTTGGCTCCTACTCTTCCTAACTTTCCTACGTTGTCAATCGAACAAATAATGGCAGCTCAATCTAACGTCGAAGCCAACCATTACATGCTGAAGTCCTGTATGGAGACAGTGGCTGCAGTCTCTAATTTGTCTCACTAACTACAGAACAGGACAAGTGAGGTACACCAATTAAATGTCTAACTTTCTCTACTCTAACGCATGTATAAGGATGCGCGAGCAGAGATTAGCGCATTGAAGGCAAAAAATAAAGAGCTGAAATGGTAGGCCACTGTCATGGCCCGATTCGGAGTTCTGTCATACTCTACTTTTGACGGTCAATGGGGAGTCAACTCTCTCGATGGTTTTGTAAGCACTGAGGCAGGGCCTTCAAGGGTCTCCCAAGACGAAATTAAGATGAAAAGATCAGCAGAAGAGTCGAGCAAGTGAGGTCGGCCTGTGGCCATCATCGGAAAAGAAAACAGATCCCTCTCTTTTCTTTTTCTTTTTTCTTTTTTTCTCTTTTGTTTGTTGTTTTTGTTGTTTTTTTTTTTTTTTTTTTGTATATATTCTTGTACAAATTTGATCGGGGTTAATCCCTGGCATTAATAAAAACGAGTGTGTTCTGCAAATCCGGATGGCATGAATGGCACAACACTGAGCATAAAAATCATTTTGTTTTGAATTTTGAACTTGAAAATGGCTGCATTTTAATGAATTCTGAACTGAATATTGAGCCTATCACTGACCAAAATACAAAATACAACTCAATGAAAGGAAAATAAAGCAAAAACCATCCCAAATGCACCCCTATAGGCTTGCCGGAATAAAATGGACACAAAACAAAGCAACACTGCTCAACTGCTCGATGGAAATTGCCAATGACAATGAGCAAAAACCATCCTAAACGCACCATTTTATGCTTGCCGGAATAAAATGAACACAACACAAAACATCATCGGTCGACTGCCTGACGAAAAAGCATCACAGGAAATAACTACTGTGCATTTTCCAGCAATTGCTTGATTAAGGTGATGAGAATTCGAAGTGCGGGTAAAGAACAAAAACTTGACTCGACTGTGCCCCTAGTTCATCGCTTTGACCTTTTCTTTTGGTTTTTTCTTGACTAAAAAGATTTTTGATCAATATAAGAGTTTGATTAGCATGCTTACTCCACTTTTTCATTTTGAAATCATGTAAGTTTGGCTGTGAGCACTAAAAATTTTCCCTTTTTGGTCCAAAGAATGGTCTGAGTTTTGCAAAAATGGAATAATTTTTGAGAAATTAAGTCAACTTCATTAAAAGTCCTCAAAATCTATTTTCGCAAATGACCACTACCCGATCAACATGAAATCAACATTTGAGATGTATAATTGAATTCGTCTTGCAACTGAACCCGTCATGAAGGAGAAATAAGGCAACTAAATCAATTCGGGACGAGCCAATCAAATATGGATAGCTGAGTCGAATTAAGATACACCAATCAAACATGGACAAGATAAGTGAGTTGAAAAATGATTAGGATCGAACTTCAAGATGAAGCTGCCTACGTATCCTAAAGATAGGAATCAGGCCATACGTAGTTCTGGCTAAGGTTCACTTGGGTATTGACACTCTACTTTTGTGCTCTAACTTTTGCCAAAGTCGCCCTTTTGGATTTTCAACCTTGCAAGCTTTTCATTTTTTTTTATTTTTTTTTTTTCATTTTCTATTTTCTATTTTTTGTTTTGTTTTTCTGCTCTAACTTTTGCCTGGGTCGCCCTTCCGAGTTTTCAGCCCAGCGAGTGTCTCAAAGGTGGTACTTTCGTTTTAGCTTGTCCATTTTGATTGGTTGTGAGATCTCTAGGCCATTTAAATCTATAAGAATGACTACTACACTTGACCAGATAGACATGATGATGCAAGGACAAGGCTAATTGGGTCTGAATTTGCTCCTAGTGTAGTGGATAGGAATTCGATTATCTTTCAATAATAAAACTCATTCTCTCATATTCCGGGATTTGACTTCTTTTCTGGTCTTCATTAGCTTGAAAAATGATCAAGTTTGAATCATTGTCACATTCGACCTTATTGCCCCTAATTCAAAGGCTACTTCCATTTTCAACCACATCCGACCTTATTGCCCCTAGTTCAAGGGATGCCTCCATTCTGGCAATGCAATCTTTATACTTTGGTTGATTACTGAACATTCTAAATCAAGGTTTGAAAGCTAAGGAGGTCGGACCTTAAGTCGAGAGGGATCCTATGCTGTACAGTCTCAAGATCAATTCCAGGCATGTCTTCATAAGACCACGCAAAAATATTTTTTTTTTAAATCTTTTAACAAAGTGACTAATCGCTCATGCTCTTACAAAAACAATATAGAACCAATTTGGACCAAGTCAAGATCCTTCTCAGTACCCACATTAACAGAAATGATCTCATTCATCAAGGCCTTAGCACACCTCTCTTCCTTTCAGTCAATCAAATTTTGCAAATCTAGAGGAATTCCTTCCTCGATGTTTTCATCATAGTTTTGGAAAAAAGTTTTGAAAAACTTTGGTCAATGCGATGATTTAAAGGCACAGAGAAGTAGGTGAACATTACTGTTGTTTCATTCAGATCTTCTAACTTAATGACTAAAACGGACTTAAAAGAAAGAAATAAAAGACAAGACAAACATAAACAGAACAGTGATGCCCGGGTTAACACCCCCGAGATCACTACACGCTGACATAACAAGACTGACTCAACACCCAGTTTAGAAACTAAAACAAAAAGCATTTCCAATTTGCTAAAATCAGTGCGTGCCATCCACCATGTTTATAGTAAAATGCGTGCCATCAGTAGATGGCTTACCGACATAGAATAGCTATCCCCCAAGTTCATTGACCCAGTGTTGATAGACTTTGTAGAACCTGGTGGAGTGATGATCTTGTTGTCAATCAGGTCTTGAACTTCATGGCGCAAGCGAAAACAACGATCAGTGTCATGACCGAGTTGCTAATGGAAGGCGCAATACTTGGCAGCATCATGTCTAGTTGGAAAACGATCAGGGAGAGATTGAAAGTCAAAGGATTTGAGGTGGCCTTGTCCCATGAGGATTTGGAGAACTTTGGACAAGGTCATGTAAAGGGGATTGAAGATGTGGTTACCAGTCTTCGAAATATTGACAGAAGGGTCGGCAGGTGTTGACTGGGTTTGATGATCTCTTATAAGTGTAAGACTGGAGCTGGAAGGGATGTTTCTGGTACAACATCCCTTTTCATGGATTACCCTCTGGTTCAAAATGCTCCCAACCTAAGCGACAAAAGTGTCATCTACAGTTTTTGTGATAACTGCAAGTACTTGCTGTTTGTTCAACCCTTTGACTTTTAAAGCCTCAATAGCCCATCAGAGATGTGCATAAGGATCAGAACTTGCCCCGACTTGATTTTTGGCACTTGCTTCAGCTTTGCTAAGGGATTGGGTGGCTATATCGGAGCGAGGTCCACTTGTTGTTGACATGTCATCACACAGACTTAAGATACCTTTGGGTTGGCCCTTTCCAATTGTAGCTCGCCCCAATATTGGGGAGATTTTTGACATGAAATTTCTGGCATGTGATGTGGTCGACGATGGAGCCAAGATCCCAAAGGCTAAATCTACCACAGTGCTTAGAAGATCTTCAAGCATGCTCAACAACTTAGAAGTAGTGGGTTCGGCTATTGGTGCCTGCGAGGTATTTGAACCGACTTGGTCTTGGTGAATTGGTTGGGCCGGGCTCTTTGGGATAGGTTGGATTGAAATTATACTATTAGGGAGTTCAAGTTTTGGGGGTTGAGATGATTGGGGTTCAGGTGCATCCTCATACACAAGTCCGTGTTTTCTAGAATGAACACCTCAGGCTTAGGTAAATGGGTTGGGGTGATATATATGCTGGGGTTGTAGGTGGATGGCAATGTATAGATCAGGTTGATGTTTCTGGGTGGTGGGACTTGGTTATGGGCGGGAAGTGGATTGGTGGTCACATTCGATTTGGAGGGTGGGGTGATGATTTTATTGTCAATAAGATGATGTAAGAGGTAGCATAGGTCTGTGGGGTGACTGTGCCGTTGGTGGAAAATGCAATACTAGGTAGGGTTATGTCTAGGTGGTAGTGGGTCAAGGAGGGGTCGAGGATCGAGAGGCTTAATGTGCCCTTTCTCCATCAAGAGTTTAAGGGCATGGACTAGGCTCATGTATAGAGGGGTGAAGATTCTTCGGTTCCGGTTTGGACCGGTACATTGTGAGGGTTGTGGGGTTGTTGCAACAAAGAGATAAGCCATTTTGGCTGCTATGATAACAGTACTGACATCTACAGGCCGTGGAATAGTGTTATTACTAACATTGGTACTCCTAGTGAATGGCCTCCTTGCAGGTTTACTAGTTCTCTAGATGATGCCTTTTATGAATGCACTTTCAATTTGTACCCCCAATTCATGCAGAGCAGCAAATGTAGACAATGGTGCCACTATCATTCGTTGTAACATATCCGACTCGAGATTCTGAACCACTAACCAGACTTGTTCCCTTTTTGAGGGCCTGTTTGTCATCCTGGCTGCTTTTGCTCTCCATCTGGCAACAAAGTCAATGAAAGGTTCCTCAGGGTTCTGGGTAGTTACTTCTAGCTCACTGATGGTTACCTCTATCTAAGTGTTATATGAATATTGGTTAATAAACCCCTCAGACAGCTCCTCCCAATTCCTTTTCGTAGAATCCGCCAGCTTGGCGTACCAAATAGCCGCCACATCTAACAAAGTTCTGCCAAACGAGGACAATTTTTGAGCTCGTGATAGGCCCATTGGCCTCAGTGCATCTGAAAACAGGCGAACATGCACAATCGGGTCCCCACTCCCGTCAAATCTATCAATATGAGGCATTTTGAATTTTTCCAACAATCTGATCGAGGCTTTGGGTTACCTGTCTTCAATATCCGAAATGGAATTAAAGCCTTGGGACTTTTTTAGCGCTTTCTCTAACCTAGCAATTTTGATCATGGCCGGATCATTATCGTTGATGTCAAAGGGAAGGAGTTCTCCATGGGGCTATGCCAAGGGCCTATAAGCTAGAGCCTGTGCAATACATTTCCTGAGGATTCGGGACCTATGGGTTTTCAATTGGTGGTGGTGGATCAGGATTTGGCTGGGCAGCCAGGACTGGATGCACGGTAGATATTGATGCCCTAGATGGGCGTCACAGATCAGCAATAACTTCATCATGTGCGGTCAACCTTTAATTTACGGTATCCATAGTTTTCTGAAAAGTTGCCATCATGGCAGCAAATTTTTCTGTGTTTTGTGCCATTGCTGGTCTGGGTGAGTTAGATGCTGGTGAACTACTATGGTGAGAATGGATGGGTTTTTGCTAAGTGCTTTGTACTAGGGCTGCTGACTGTCTATTCCTTCTTCTTTGAGTAACTGGTAGGAGAGAAACTAATGCTAGTTGACCATCAACAAGATCCTGGATTTTGCAAAGTCTGCTGGAGCGAGTCCACAAAACTTGGGGGATATTAGGTCTGTCTGAAGCTATGTTTGCAAACTACCTTTTCAAAAATAATATAACCCCCAATCACAATTTTAGTAGCATTTCAACTCAACTGATCACTGATTACTGCTAACTCATGCTGATACACTAAACTGAATCCCATAAACTAAAATGCCTAAACCACATATCTGAATTTGAGATTATCTGTATCGATCCCATACGTTATACATCTCAAGAAAAAGAACAAACACCCCTATGGGGAGAGGGGGAGAGGGTTACTCTATCCTAGCTTTTGAAATGATCTAGGGTTTCACTATTCAAACAAGCAGTATCACACATCCTAGAAATGAGAGAGCATCCTATCCTAATTTTGAAAGGTACTATAGCTCATTATATGTACAAGGTTGGCTCTACTCTAGGGGTTAAAGTCATGGTGACATTACCAAAGAGTCCTTTGGGTAATAACCAATGAAGATCCCAAGAAATCAGAAGAGTCAATATACCCTCTCTTCAAAGTCTGAGAACCTTTAGACCTCAAAAGGTTATAACACAATGCCTCCAAAGCAACGTAGAGATAGGTGTAGTGTCACAAAAAGTATGCTTGTGCTCCCACGAGTATTTGGGCAACACAAGGACTTTAAGTGCACCAATGCATGCAATGCAATAAACATATAATTGAAAATAAAAGTCATCTCATGGAGTTCGAGCCAAGGTTTCATAAAATCCCCAACAGAGTAGCCAGAAACTGTAACATGGCCGGGGGGTACTTGTGCGCGTGAAATAGTTTGGACCCTCGATTTCTTTGATCTAGTCTCAAGAGTGCAATGTGAAACATAGATGAGAGTCCAGATTTGGCAACTTTTATTGAAAATCCATTTTATTGCAATTTTGTCAAAAATGGACTGCGTCATCAGATCTCAGAGTCGCCACCTAATATTTAGTTTGGAAAAATTAGGAAACCCGTGACTCGTGCCAAGGCCACTATTTGTCATAACCAAGGATGCCTGGCTCGGAACCTCAGGTATGAAGGGAGAAGGTCATTAATTGAGCACCCCCGCTTACCCAATTAAAAGATCGGCCTTTACTAAACCATGATACTTATTTTATTTTCTTTATATGTTCATGTTCTGATTATTTAATAAATCCTAAAATTTACTATGTAAAGCATACAAGTATAGACTATACCATTCATTTTGGAACAATTTGATTTCATATATTTTGAAAGAGTTTTGAAGATGTATAACCCGAATAAATTGAATTTACAAACATGAAAAATCAACATCATTCCAAATTAAACGACACAACCTCCATTCACTGGCATTCATACAGTTATATCAAGTACGCAAGTAGCTACATGGTAGGATGCTTAAACATAATAAGAAAAATACACACAAGCAGGATGCTAAAGCATAAAAAGTTACATATTTACCGACGTCCCCGCGAACAGCTACAAAACAATGTTAGTAAAACATGCATGATCCTATATATAAAAAAAATCCTAATGCAATTCACTTATGAGATGCAACTAAAGATGCAGCTTCTAAGATGTGACATGTGAATCATCTCAAAAACATGAGGTAGCGCACATAATCACATAGGAATTTATTAAACCCACAAATGCAAACTTAGCCGAATCAAGATGCATGAAACATAGATGCAAAGCATGGATATAATGAAAAACAAAATACGATGTGTATTCACAAATAAAGAAAAGCAAGTAAAAGAACGGGATAGAAAGAAATGGGACAGGAAATTCTTACAACATTTTAAATATTACAAATTCGAGGGAGATGAATAAATATTACAACACAATATAAAAATCCTCACAAACACTCAAAATAAAATAAAAACATAAGAAAATGGCAGCTTCAAGCACCTCAAAGACCATCAAAGGTTGATCTTCTTAACGTCGAAAGGCTACGCGATTTTGCTTAGAGGTTGCAGGCACGGTCATTAAGGTTGTGGGCGCGATGGTGTACTTTTAGGTGGCTACCCGGCCAACTAACAGGCTGGGTAGCTCGATAGGCTTGGCCAAACTCTATTTTCTTAGATTTCAATAATAAAAACAAATGCCTCCATTATCTTAGAGAGAGATATAATACCCTGGTAATGAACCTCCGAAGAGATTAAACCATTTAACATGGAATGTCTCTTTCTCATGCTTAAAACAAAACTAAAAACAACATATATGGGACTCTCAATTCACCACTTTCAATTAGATTACAACAATACACAATATAACAAGAAATCAAAGCAAAAAAGCAAAAATAAGTAAAAAATACAAGAAAATGAAATAAATTGAAAATTAGCCTCTTCAAGAAATGATGAATTTCATGATTTTCAAACTTCCTTTTGATCACCCTCAAGCGCATGAATTATGTTCTCAATCCTCAATTTGAAAGCTTGGAATTCTTGCTAGAATGATGGTTTTGAGATGTATGTGGTGAAAAGTGATTATCTCTCTTATTTATGCTCACTTTTGCCAACACTCACTCTTCCTCTTGATCAAAGCTACATAAATTCAAGTATTTTAAATTTTTAGAGGAGTTTTGGGTGTAGAAAAGATGGAATTTCAGTTTGTATGGAAGGTATAGGGTGTATATGGAAGATAGGAGTGTGTTTAGCTCAAAAACTCAACTTTTCTCTCTTTTCTTCCTCTTTTCTCTAGCTCAAATATTCTCTCCTTAATCTATCCCCTTACTTCTCTCAACAATCTGATGTATATATATAGGCTAAGCAAGTAGAGAAATGGTGGAAGACAAAAGGAAGATAATGAAGCTAATGGAGTACTAATGGAGCTAATGGGAGACAAAAGTGAAGCATTATCTCTAATGGATCAAGCACTAGATCATGGAGGCTGAGTGTATATATATTTGGTGATGAATATATCAAAAAATGGGTCAATGAGGTGTCCCAACCATACCAAAACCAAAAAAAAAAAAAAACAGGTCTAATGCTGTTTCGGGCAGGTTTGACAAAATCTGCTCTTACGCCCAACTTCAAACAAGCATATCTCCCTTATCTGGACTTGGTTTTAGGTGATTCTTGGGTCTAAATTGAAGCCCCAGAAGTTGAATTTCCAATGGCAGTGGTCTCACATTTAAATTCCAAGTGTACAAAAAGATATGCCTAATTTATTAAAGGTTGTTCATTTCTTTCTTAATGATTTGTTGCTCATTTTTTTCCTAAACTAGTTTTCTTCCATCCCCTCCTATTTCCTTCAAAACCAAACCTATAAAGAAGATGTTTTTTAAATATTTTTTCAAAGAGTTTACCTCCCTTCTATTTATTTCCACTTTGTCCTTACTCAGTTTACTGAAAAGTGCAATATTTTAAACGAAATGAGAGTCTCAGAACATTGTAGAAACATTTGAAAATATATACATATATATTGAAAATAGGGTTTTAAGGTCTAAAATAGTTTGGCCAAAAAAATATGTAAAGGTTGGGATTAAAGTTCAAAATCCATCTCTCTTACTGAGAATTCTATGAGAAACACATTCTGATTGTCATCATCGGGTAATCAAAAAAAAGCGCCCAAGTCTTGGGGCCGGTTAAAATGGGGCGTCTACACCTACACTTGTGAGCCAAGTTATGGAAGCATAGCAGGGTGATCATGATGTATAATCCATCCGGGAGAAGATATTTAGAGGAAAGGTAAAAAAGGGCCTGAACGTGTAGTCTGACTCTAATGTTAGATATCTTATTTGTCTTTTTTTGTGCCAAGTCTTGTAGAGAGGAGATACTCCGAGAGTTCCACCATTCGTATCGTACGGTACACCCGGGAAGGGGATGAAGAGAGATGTAGCCTTGTTTGTTTCGACCTTAGTCACCAGTTTTGGTGGAGGGGGATGAAGAGAGACGTAGCCTTGTTTGTTTCGAGGTGCCTTATTTATGAACAAGTGAAGGCCGGGAATCAGAGGCCAGCGGCTTTGTTGCAACCCTTGCCTATAGCCGAATAGAAGTGGGAGCATGTCACGATGGAGTTTGTTGTGGGTCTTTTGAGGACTCAATGGGGTAATGATGCCGTGTGGGTGATAGTTGATCGGTTAACCAAGTCAGCACACTTTGTACCTATGCGTACGAGGGACTCAATAGATTACCTTTCCGACCTTTATGTTAGGGACATAGTGCAACTTCACGGGGTCCCTGTAACTATTGTTTTGGATAGAGATCTGCATTTCATGGCTCAATTGTGGCAGAGCCTACAGAATGCATTGGGCACTAGATTGACATTTAGCACCGCTTATCATCCTCAAACTGACAGGCAGTCAGAGTGTACCATTAAGATCCTAGAGGATATGTTTCGGGGTTGTGTTGTTGACTTTAAGGGGTCGTGAGAGAGGCACTTTCCTTTAGTGGAGTTTGCCTACAACAATAGCTTCTATGTGAGTATTGGCATGGCACCGTTTGAGGCCTTGTATGGCTGACTGTGTAGATCTCTTGTGTGTTGGACCGAGGTAGGTGACGCATCTATGTTAGGTCCTGAGTTAGTTCAGGAAACAACGGAGAAGGTTGCACTTATCCGTAAGAGGTTGGTTTCGACTCAGAGTTGTCAGAAGAACTATGCTGACCGTCAGAGGAGACCGTTATCATTTGAGGTAAGAGATCATGTCTTCTTGAAAATATTACCTAAACAAGATTTGATGAGATTTGGGAAGAGTGGGAAGTAGTCTCCTAGATTTATTGGGCCTTTTGAAATCTTAAAACGCATTGGGAAGGTAGCTTATCGCTTGGCCTTGCCACAATTTTCCAAGGTTCATGACGTGTTGCATATCTATATGCTCCGGAAGTATGAGCTAGATTCATCACATGTGTTGGGTTAGACCAAGTTTAAGATAGATGAGGATGCCTCGTATGAGGAGAGACCGGTTAGAGTTTTAAATACTCGGGACCAAGTCTTGCGAGGCAAGACAATTCTATTGGTAAAGGTGTTATGGAGACACCATGGTGTTGATGAGGCGACTTGGGAATGTGAGATGAAAGTCTGTGAGAAATATCCAGACCTTTTTGTTAATGTTTGAAACGTGTAATGGAAATCTTGTTATGTTGATTAAATGTAAAACATTGCATATGTTTTGGAAAAAATAAATTGTAGTCATGGTTATGAGTTGTTGTAATTGATTTGAATATAGTGGTTATTGTGTTTATTTTATAATTCGAAGACAAAATTCCTTAAAGGGGGGGAGATTATAGCGATTCTAGTTTAAACCCAACCCGTTCATTATTTTGAATATGGGATTTCTTGTCTTGATGGTGATTCATGTCTTCTTCTATCTTATTCCTTGTTGAGATTGGTTATTGGAGTGTCTTGGTGGTGTTTGAAACTGGTTGCGAGTTAGTTTTTCAAAATTGTTGCTGCCCAGATTTTGGCTTATTCGCTTAAGCGAACTTTTTTTGCACTTGAGTGAACTTTGAGAACTTCCAGTACTTTTGTAGGTCTGTAAAACTACTAGCAGTTTGGCATTCTTTGCCCGAGCGGTGTTTCTTGCGCTCGAGTGGTCTTGGCTCGAGCAGTCTTTTGGAACTCTCAGTACTTTTACAGGCCTACAAAAGTACAAGAATGGTGGTGTTCTTCACTCAATTGGTACTTTGTTCGCTCGAGCGGTCTCTCTTATTATGTCTAGTCGCTTGAGCGGTGTTTTGGTCGTTCGAGCAGTCTGCCCATCTATTAGTCCATAAAAGCCACTTTTTGAGTCACTTTTTCATATATCTCTCTCTTTAAACATTTCAAAATCCGAAATCTAGACCCTCTCTCTCTAAAACTGATCTTCAACTTCCAAATACACTCAATTTATTGATCTCTACACCCTAGTCCATTTGATAAAAAGGTACAAGTCACGTAGAGCTTCATTTTAATCGGAGCAAAGTTGATTTTTGGCTTTGTCAAAGTTTCTTCTTTCTCTCCCTTGTCTTCAAGCTTTGAGGCAGGGATATCTCCACACTTTAGTATGATTTTTAACTTAGTTATTTGTCTTTTCAAAGAAATCGTTAGATTTGGGGATTTTGGTAAAAATCTAGGGTTTTGGTTTTAAAATCCAAAGAGACATTTTCAAATGGATTCTTGAAAATGATTGTCAGTTTGTAAATGTAGTTGGGTTGTGATAAAATGGTGGATTTTTATCATTGGAATTGGTTTATAAGGAAAATGGGATTTTGCCCTAAAGCATGAATATTTGATTTTGTAAAGAGAAAATGAAAATGATGTTACGTTTTATGAAATGGAAATGATGATGATGGTGGTCGTAGAGTTGGATATGTATTATCGCTCCCATCTTGAGATTTGGAAAGTATATCTTTATTGGAAATTATTATCTGTTTAGAGATATCTATTTTGGCTGATCGGTGGAGGATAGCTATGATTGTTGTAGAAATTGCATAAGAATTAGGCGAGTTGAAATTAATTTCTCATCCATTTGCATTAAGCATTGTTACATATTTAACACATTGAAAATGTATACTGTTTTGAGAAAAAAAATAGTGAATACCACGGTGAATCTAGGTAGGGAATGTAGTTATGGTATTAAGTTGGCTTATGTGTCCTTGGTGAAAGTCCAGAAACCCGTGCAGATAGGTCCCGAGCCTTCCGGTTAATACAAGTAAAAATGGCAATTGGGAGTGCTTGTAGCCTACTTGTATACACGTCCTAGAGATTCCTAGTGTTGTATCTATTGCCCTATTTTTTTATAGTAAAGGAAATGATTTCATGAATTGTGATATAAACCTGGGATTGCATGGTTTTTGGAAAGAGATATAAAATGTTTTGGCTTGAGTATTGCATATGCATTCACCTTATAACTCTATTAAGATTCATACACTGTGTTAGAGTATCTTTACTGGACTTTGGCTCACCCTATGTGGAAAGCCATTTTTAGGTGCTGATGATATGCCTCTACCAAGGCCATAGCTTGGGAGGATTTGAAGCCGCGAGCTTCTTGTTTTGTTTTTGTTGTAATTATCTTGTTCAAGTCTAAGGCTTTATTTGTATTAAGTTTAAAATCACTTTTGTTGTAACCAAGTATCATCTTAGAATGTTGTAGCCATTAGAGCATTTATTTATCTGCTTAACTTTTATTTCATATCATTAACTTGTGGCACATGCTATAGATTCATGGTTAGGACTTATAAATATGTAACTGCATGTGTTACCTTTTGTATAACTGGAATCATATGAATGGAAGGATATTATATTCAAAACTATGTTGTTATTTAATAAATATTGTGAGATGGTTTTATTGTTATATTTTGGAGGTCTTATAGTTGTGGGGTTATTGAAATTTCGGAGACGAAATTCCTTAAAGGAGGGAATTTATAATGATTCTAGTTTAGACTTGACCCGTTTATTGTTTTGGATCCAGGATTCCTATTCTTGAATGGTTGTTCATATGTTTATTCATTTTATTCCTTGTTGAGTTTGGTTGTTGGAGTGTCGTAGTTGCGTTTGGAAAAGGTTGGAAGTTAGTTTTTCAAAAGAGTTACTGCCCAAAATTTGGCTAGTTCACTCAAGCGAACTTTCTTGCGCTCGAGCGGTTGAATTTTGTCTGCAAAACTTCTAGGAGGGTGTCATTGTGTAGTCGAGCGGTAACTTTGTTAACTCAAGCACTCTCACTCATTGTGTCTGTTCGCTCGAGCGGTGTTTTGGTTGCTTGAGCGGTCTGCATATGTATTTGTCTGTAAAAGTCACTTTTTGGATCACTTTTTCATTTCTTTCCCTCTCTAAACATTTCAAAAACCTAGATCTACTCTATCTCTCTCTAAAACTCACCTTTAAACCTCAAATACACCCTTACCCTTGATTTCTACACCTTTGTCCTTTGGAGAAAAGATAAGTTACATTGAAAACTTCGTTTTAATCTGAGAGGTTCGTGTTTTTGTCGACGTTGAGTTTTAGGGCTTTGGAGCTTTCTCCTCTTCCGGGATTGAGGTAGAGATTTTCTCAACGATGTGCATGTTGTGTAGCCTCATTATTTGTTATTTTTGTTAGTTATGGGTTTTCAAAAAAGTAGTTTTGGATATATATTTGTTGATGTACAAATTTGGGGAAAAAGGACTTGTTTTCGGTTATGGTTTGGGATTAGTAACCTAGTGGTTGTTGTGTAATGAGTTTTTGAAAAAAATTAGGTTTCAAACGGTTTCTCAAAAGTTAATCAAAAACTAAGGTGTTGGGTGTTCTTTTTATGGAAAAAGAAGAAATTGGAATGGCTGTTGGATTTTAATTGAAATGAGGTTTGGTTGAGAAATGTTTGAATTATTGCAAAAATGCCGAGTATTATTTACCTATTTGAATTGTGGTTTCGTCGGAAATAATATGAACAGTTTTGGGAAAATAGTATATTTTCGGTTGAGATTCACAAAACTCGTAAGGAGTGTAAATGTTGTTTGGAAATCATGAGATTTTGTATAAATCATTGGGATTTCGATTTGGTTATGACTTTGGAATATTATTATTGTTGTCTTTAATTAGAGATAATTATTTTTGGCAACCGGTGAAGGGTTATATTGATTGTTATAGAAACTGCATGTGGATTAGGGAATGGAAATGCTTACAAATCATACATCATGTAAAGCCCTCAAAATAAACCCACTATATACACAATGTTGACATGCATTGATATAAGAAAACAAAACATTATTTCATTCATCAGAGTAACCTTATTAAAAGACATTGCATGTAACATCGAAAAATAAATGCCCTACGGGCTTACAGCTTTCCAAGCCAACACTTTGACACAAAAATCTGAGTACTAACTCAATTACATATTAAGCCCTTGGCTTGAGTTTACATGTAAAATCAAAACAAAACAAAATAGCAACTAACTAAACAGAGTCTTCAACTCCAAATCCTCTCGAGCTAAGTCCTTGGAAGTAGCATATCACCTAGACCTGAAAATGATGTTCCCGTATAAGGTGAGCCACAGCCCAGCAGAAATATACTAAACCAAACATAAGAATTGACTAAAGCAGTAGCATTCGATAGATGGTTAACACTGTTAAATCCATTATATCACTTTACAGTTTCATGACAATAATGTCCATGACATGTTTCTCTTTACGTTATTATTCAACTTTCCAATTATGCAGACATGGCTCAGAACCTGGCCAAACAATAATGATGCGACTACATCTCACATCAACATTACTTCCAATATCAACAAATCAAATGAGACTAAGGCTCATACGAAAACACTTCCATAAATGAATAAGTACACATATTTGCTGTACTACTGGAGTCCATCCCCTATCTTCCCTCAAACCATGGAGTACATCCCCTATCTCCTCCCAAACAATATGCATATACAATGTATTACACACTTGTCATACACAATATTCAAGCAATACATGATTTCAGTATTAATTCAACTGTCATATTCAATAACTCATTCAATGTGATTAGTTTCAGTTTTCCCTAATCAACATGCAATGTCTACAACAATCACAACTATCCTCCACCGATAGCTCAAAATAGTTATTTCTAAACAGGAAATAAATATATCAACAAATGTAAATTCAACCTTTTCATAGGTGAGTGATTAAACTATCCAACTACACCATTTAATCCCATAGTACCCCAATTTCATGAATTAAACTTAATTCCATAATTTTCCCAAAATTAATTATACAAATTAATTTATTACAACAATTAGGGTTTTTTCCCTTTTCTCAAAAACCAACCCTAAGGTTCAATTTTATCAACTTAACACTACCAATGCCATTTTTCATGATTCACAATCACATGAAATTTAATATATAAACAATTTCCTATTTCTCAAATTATAATACAAACCCTAGTTTTCCAAAATTACCAAACGACACCAACATATCAAAAATACCAAAACTTAGGAAAAAACCTATAATATGGAGTAGGAAATCCCTACCTCGAAGTGAAGAACTCGAATGGAGAAGATGACGAAAGTCCAAAGTGCTCCAAACCGCCAAACTCTCAGATTAAAACAAAGCCCTTGCAACCCTCTATCTTTTTAACAAAGAACCTAGGGTAGAAACACCCTAAAAATAGATGAAACCTAAGAGAGAAGGTGAGTGGAGGGAGAGAGAACACGGACCTAGGGTTTTTAAAACAAAAGAGGCTGAAAAAAGATGTTTAAAACCGCTGCTGCATATTTATATAAAGTAGGCTCGTTTGAGCGAAGGATTGGTCGCTCGAGCGACCAGACACAAGAAAGCTCGTTCGAGCGAAGAAAGTCTCGCTCGAGCCAAAAACTCGAAGCTTCAGGTCTGCAATCCAGAAGCACGCTCGAGCGACAGAATGCTCGCTCGAGCGAAGAACTCGAAAACATACACCTCGCTCGCTCGAGCGAAGGAAAGCTCAATCGAGCCAAGAAAGACTGCTCTCAGGTCTAATACCTAGATGCAGTCGCTCACTCGAGCGAAGAAACACTGGCTCAAGCGACGAACCAAAAACAAAGAGCTCGCTCGAGCGACAAACTGCTCGCTCGAGCGAAGGACCAAAATTCTGGGCAGCAACCATTTATTCCCAAACACAACCAACCTATAACAAACCTCCCCAACACATCCTATAACTCAAAAATAAAGTATGGAAGGATGGAAACAACATATATATAACAACAGGATCTACGGAACCTAAGTCCAGATGTAACAACCAAATGGGAAAAGACCAAGGTCGCTATACATCACATTTTGTATATCATGGATTTGTAACTGGGGATTTCAATGTTTCAAAAAACGTATTGTTGTTTTGAGATGCATGTATTGTATTATTGAAAGGGTAAATAAGATGGTGAAGCTGTAAGGGAATGTTAAAGCGAAATTAAGTTGGCCTGTGTGTCGAAGGTGTAAGACTTAAAACACGCACGGTAGGTGCCGAGCTTTCTGGTTAGTTCCGGTAAAAATGGCATAGTGACATGTATAGTTACTATTATGAACACTAGCCCTAGAGATTTATTCATTATATTTACCATTTGGTTGTTTTGAAAGAATATTGTTGACTTGGAAAGATGTTTTGGAAATCTCGCATTGCATTGTTTCAAAGAGAGAAAATACATGTTTTATCATATCATTTCACGTGCATTCATCTTATGACATTGTTAAGCTTCATACATGTCATTAAGTTTATTTTTACTGGGCTTTATGCTCACCCCAAGAGGGAAACCACTTTCAAGTAAACTGGTGTGCCTTCGCCAAGGTGACGACCTAGGAGGATCTTGGAGCTTAAGGCTCGTTTGTATTGTTTTCTTTGGTTATTTGTTTATAATTTAAGCAATGGGCTTCTTTTTTGTTGAGATGTGACTAGATGACTAAGTGCTTATATGGAATGCATTGTGTGTGTTAATACTAGTATAAGAGATTTTGTGGGGGGCACCATTAGATGTGTGCTAAATTTGTTATGTTTGTTTTGATTAGGATGTCTATGGAAGGATGTGACGACTCCTCCTTCTATGTGGGAAAGAATTAAGGAAGCAATTTATGGAGTTACACCAAGGTACTACACCTTTGGCACAATTTGAGGCGTGATTTACCAATCTATCGAGGTTCGCTCTGAAGTTAGTGGAAACCGAGGAGCTCCGTTGTACAGAGTTTGACAGTAAGTTATGTGATAAATTTGGGAATGGATTGCTGGTCTTGGCATAGGAATTATTGTGCGCTTGTGGAAACGGTGGCTCATGTAGAGGCCATGTAACACCCCAGAATTTTTCCCTCCACTCGAGCATAAGAGTTGACGCTCGAGCGGCCTTGTGAGGCTCCCAGTACGTTTGCAATCTGTTTGAAATTCTGAGAGTCGTGAATTCTCGCTTGAGCGCAGGAGTGTTTGCTCGAGCGGTCAGCTTTGTTGGTCTGTTCGCTCGAGCACAAGATTGGACGCTCGATCAGTCTACCTAGTTGAGTCTGAATTTCTAGGACTAGTGGGATTGCTCTTGACCTTTTTATTATTTTATTTGGAACCTCCTTGTTTTATTTTGGGACATTGATCGAAGTGGTAACATGATGGTTGAGTAAGATTGGACCAAAAACTTTGACTCGGGTAATTTTTCTACGAACAGCCGTCACTCTTTTGCCCTTTTATTGTTCCACACTTTGAATTTGGGTGTGAGGCTGGAACCATTGAAAATCTAGTTTCCGGGGCTTCGATTTGGACACAAGAACAACCTAAAACGGAGTCCGGGTTAGAGAGTTATGTCCGTTTGAAGTTTTGGTATATGTGCTGGAAGCACTGCGCGAATTCAGCAACTTAAAAAGTGATTTTCTAGATCATTCTTTCCACTTTTCTTTTCCCTCTTCCTTTCCCTCTTCCTCCCCTCATCCTAGGTCCGAAAACCCTTGATTTCTTGACCCAAATAGCTTCCATTTCTCAAAGATTTGGCCAAGATCTCCTACCAAAAAGTGAAGAATACTTGAAGCTCAACATTTTTGACCGATTGGATTTTGGATTTTCAAAAGGAGGCTCTTGATCTAGCTTCTTTGCTTGGTCTTTGCGGTACGGATTTTTAGTTTCCCTTCAATACTCTCATTTATAGATAGATTTGTGGTATTTTCTTTATATAAACACAAAATTTATACTTTTTAAGCATATTGCGATAAAATCATGAGATGGGGGTTTAGGGTTTGAAATGTTGGGTTTAAATTTTGGGTTATGATTATGGACTTATGAAATTGGGAGTATAATTAATAGAATAATTGGAATAAAAAGTGTTTGAGTGAAAAGCTTTAATTTCTCTTAAAACCCTAGTTTGGTTTATGAAGTTAGATGATGGTTTTGCTTAAATTGAAAGTAGAATTATGAAATTGAGGTGTTCAATTGAACATATACAAGTTTAATTGAACTTTGGAAGTGTTTGGAAATTTATGTAAAGGTGGTGATTGAACCCTTATTGTTGATATTTTAAATATTGTGATAATATGAAACAAAGTTTTGGGGGAAGAAATTGTTAATGGTATGGATGATATGAATTTTGTGATGAAATGATGAAGTTGAGGTTCAAGAGGTTGAATTGAAATATTTTAATTGCATTGAGCTATGTTGAACTTGCATCGAATTATGTTGAATTGTATTGTTTGATGTTGAGTTGTGTTGAGTTGTGTTGGGTTGTGTTGAGTTGAGTTGGGTGGTGTTGTGTTGGTACCCGCATGGGGAGTTGAAAAAGGTTTTGGGGGGCCCACGTCCCGCCAAATAATAACTGGCAAATGTGGGGGTGGTTTTGACTTAAAGGTGTCCAAATGCCCTGTCTAGGCTTATCACTAGACGAATATGGAAAAAAAAAATGTTTTTGGGTGTCCACAAAATCCTACCTTATGATAGCCAGCAAAAGTGAAAAAATGATTTTCGGGTGTCCGCACAGTCCCACCGTATAATAGCCAACAAAAGTGGAAAAACAGATGGTTTTGAAAATATTTTTGGGTGACCACTTCCTGCTGTATAATAGCCGGAAAATGTGGGGATGATTTTTAAAGTTGAAAATGGTTTTTGGGAGTTCACTTTCCGCCGTATAATAGCCGGCAAAAGGTGGAAGGTGTTATGAGTTGGGTGCCGGCTATCCCGCCATATCAAGTCGGCAAAAGGTGGAATGTGTTGAGAAATGTGTTAAGTCGGTGATAATATGTGTGAATTGTGATGAACTTATGAAATTACAATTTGATATGCACTTTGTTACGGAAGGGGAATGCATATAGAAATTATTTGAAACGAATGGTTAATGAAATAGTAATTGTATAAGGGGTTGGTGATAATGAACTCACGGGGTTGTTTGTATCTATAAGGAAAGATTAAGAGTTTTGTTTTTGTAATTAATTGAAAAATTGAATTAAATGGGTTTATTATTCTTGTGTTATGTTGAATTATAAATGATAAAGCAAATGTGGATGTGATGTAGTTGTTAGACAAGTAGGAGTTGAGTGTAGGAAAATTGTTATTAAATATAAAGGAGATTTGGACTTCTAAGTTATGGAGTTGTAGCAATAATGGATAGACAAGTGAGGATAGAGTGTATGAGGGTTATGTTTGGAGTATTAAGGGAACTTAAACTTTGTGGCTATGGAATTATAATAATTGTAAATAATAAAAAAAGTAAATAGAAATGAAATGAGGAATACTTTGGAATTGGGTTAATGAATTTAAAATGATGGTGTTCCGTAAACATATTTATTTTCAAAAAGGGTTTATGGTTTTCTGACAATGAGGGATAATTTTTATGACTGAGAGTTTTCTTTAAATGTTCAAATACATTTTGAGACAAAGGTATTCTACATGTAATATTTTGAAATTACTAAACGTCATCTTACTATAT
This sequence comes from Camellia lanceoleosa, assembly GCA_025200525.1. Lineage (NCBI taxonomy): Eukaryota > Viridiplantae > Streptophyta > Magnoliopsida > Ericales > Theaceae > Camellia > Camellia lanceoleosa. The sequence goes on along the minus strand of CM045759.1, from coordinate 139,720,867 downwards.
GGTATCACCCTGCATGCATGATCATTTTTATCTGTGTGTTAGTTATTGTTGTAGAAATATGAGATTCTTACTAGGCAATTATGCTCATCCCTTGTTGTTTCATTTTTTACAAGAAGAGAATTCGGATTTATTGGTTGAAGAGTTAAGAAATCCATGTGTCTTTTATATGTAATTTCATTGTAGATGTGAAAGAAATAAATATTGTACAATGATGTTTGTAATTATTTATTTATAGCTCCGCAGTGGATGCTTGACATTTATTATTGTTATTATTGTATTCATTAAGAGAGAGAACATGTATTATTTTGTTTCTATTACTCAAGGGTAATAGATATATGTATATGTATATATATATATAATAATAAAAATTGATCTAAATTGCAAGCTTTGGTAATGTTTCTGAGTAATTAAAAGTTGGGGCGTTTCAACTTGGTATCAGAGCAAACCAGGTTTGAATACCTTGGCTCGTGGGAAGTGGTTTTTACCATAATGGGTTGGCTTCGCTTGGTGAGGATGTTTGCATGTAGAAGTAAAAGGTGTAAGACATTATGTGTTGCATTGTGTGAGCATGGGTGAGCTTCATGGATAATGCTTGTGGCCAGCTAATTTGCTTTGAGATCTCATTGGAAACGCATCTGATCAACGTGGTTTCTAGTGGGAGTTCCTTGGAAGTTCCGGGACAAGTGGGCATCCTTGTAGACTTGACTTGATTATGTTGTTTGTTGCCTAAAATTTGTTTATATTTTGTGTGATTATGTGTTAGGTTGGTTTCTTGATTTAGTAGGAAAAGTAAGTGCCTCAAAAAAGGGTTAGAGTTCGGTCAATTGATGTTTGATGTTGTTATTGAGATAATAAGAGTTGTAAGGGAGGTATTAACTTGCAGTGAGGGAGACGTTAAGTAGTGGTGGAAATGTGTGTTGACTTATGAGCCTCAAGTTGAATAAAAGTGTTTGTGGAACATGGAATATGAGAGTTGTATGGTTGAGATGAGATCTTAGAATGGTATGAGATTAGTTTGAGTTACATAGAATATTGTGAAAGGTTTGGAAAAGGGAGCGTAAGAAGTGTGTTTCATAACGATGAGAGTGGTGTTGGTATGATGTTAGTTGTAAGCTAGTAGTTGTATGTGTAAAGAAGTTGCGGTATTTGAGTATAGGGCCCATGAATATGAAGAGATGCTATAATTGGTTTTAGGAAGGAAGCATGGGTTGTGTTTTCAAGTAACGGGTGTAGTGTGAATGTTTGAGTGCCGAAATTTAAGTTTTATGGAGTAGTTAACTAAATGTTTAGTATTAAGGATTTGATGACAAATAGTCCCTATGGAATGGTTGAAGATGAGTAAGGTAGCAAGTTTGAGAAATATTTTGGAAAGGGTTTAGTGAGTGTTGGGTCTTCTATAAGTAGTGGTAAAGTTTGGGTGACGGTTATCTCAAATTGATGGGAGCTTCCTGGGTTGGGGGTGAAACATTGTAAATTTCTTGGCCTTGTCCTTGTTTTGTACCTTGTGTGAATGACAAGTGGCAAAAAGGATTATGATGATTATGAATTGTGAGATGTGAAATGATGTGTGTGTTGACAGTTGAACCGTGAGAGTGGAAAATTGGTAATTTGGGTTAAGTTGCATAGAGAAGATGGATTCTTGTAGTGAGACTTGAGGATTTGTCTGGGTTAGTTTGTTTTGGTTTGACTTGCAACCAGTGGTTTTAATGAATATTGTTTGAAGTTAATTGATACCTAATTATCTTGGGATTTGCTTTGTTTCAAATAAATAAAGATATAGTTGGGTAGTGCCTTAGGTAGTACTGGAAGACATTGGGTCTTACTTGTATACATATATGTACGTTGTTGATGTGAAGTTGTGAAACCACTCTAATTGAGTTAGAAATGTTTGAATGTAAATTGTTGTGAGTGCACTTCTGCCAATGTATATATTGATTGTTAGTGTTGATATTTGTAAGGATAGGGAGACTTCCAACTTGTGGGAAGCAGCGTGTGCTATATTACCTTTTGGATGCACTATAATTGTTTTTATTCATTATTAACACAAGTGTGTATGGAAATTGTGTTGTGATGTCACCGAATGGGTGGCGGAGGTTATTTGGTGATGATTGGAATTCACCGGAAGAATGTTGAGATTGACGTGGAAAATAAAATTTTCATTTTCTTGTGTGTAGCTTGGGAAGGCTCAGTTGAACTAAATGTTAAAGACTTAATCTGAATATGTTAATGAATGATTTTCACTGTTCTACTTTTAAATGCTAAGTGAAATAAAGAATTGATAATACCACTAATTGAGATACAATTGAGAATTGTGGTATTGGATCGTACAATGTAATGTGTCATTTGTTTTTGCTTGTTCTGACTTGGTGTTTGGTTTAATAATGGTTTCCATTTCTATGAAATTGAGTTTTGGCCATTCGATAGTCATTGTCCGTGTTGTTATTGGTTAGGGAGTTATTATGGACCTTGGGGATTATAAGTGGTTGATGTCGTTCCTTGCTCGTTGGATTCCGATGTGTGTGTTGATCGAATGGTATTTGTGATCTTTCCCTTGTGATTCTTCTTGTTCGGGTGCCTTTGGAGCATTAAGGCATTGAACCGAAATTTGAGAATCTATCTTCAATGAAGCCTAGCTTTTGGTCGGTAGTGATGTCTTGCCATTGGATCTAAATAGCTTTCGTTTCGTCTCTTATTTCAAATTTGGGAATGCATTCCACGAGTGTTAAGTTAAGAATTGTGTTCCATCTGTGTCGGGTTGTCTATTGTTTTGGTTTCTCTAAATTTCGGGGATGAACTTTTTTAAGGTAGATAGTTTGTAACACCCCAGAATTTTTCTCTCCGCTCGAGCGTAAGAGTGGACGCTCGAACGGCCTTGTGAGGCTCCCAACTTTTGCAATCTGTCTGAAATTCTGAGAGTTGTGAATTCTCGCTCGAGCGCAGGAGTGTTCGCTTGAGCGGTCGACTTTGTTGGTCTGTTCGCTCGAGCGCAAGATTGGATGCTCGAGCGGTCTACCTAGTTGAGTCTGAATTTCTAGGACTAGTGGGATTGCTCTTGACCTTTTTATTATTGTATTTGGAACCTCCTTGTTTTATTTTGGGACATTGATCGAAGTGGTAACATGATGGTTGAGTAAGATTGGACCAAAAACTTTGACTCAGGTAATTTTCCTACAAACAGCCGTCACTCTTTTGCCCTTTTATTTTTCCATACTTTGAATTTGGGTGTGAGGCTGGAACCATTGGAAATCTAGTTTCTGGGGCTTCGATTTGGACACAAGAACCATTGGAAATCTGGTTTTCGGGGCTTCGATTTGGACACAAGAACTGTAACGCCCCCAAAATAATACAATAAAGATAACTCATATGCGGAATAACTATGAGAAACAACATACTTTCATACATCAGAGTTTACTGTTTAACAACTAGTTAAATGTCATACAGGCTTACATCTTTCCAAGTCATTTCTTAGTTACACAAATTGAGTCTCGCTCATTACATCTTAAGCCCTCGGTTTTACAAATACAAGCATATACACATAAGGCATAAATAAGAAGCTCTTGCTTCCCGAAAGTCTATCCATGCTATTGCCTTGGAGGAAACATCTCACATGTACCTGAAAATGATATTCTCGTATAGGGTGAGCCAACAACCCAGTAGAGATAATCTAACACAATATATAAGGTTTAGCAAAGGTATAAATACCACGTATATAAACAATACCGATACGGATGCATTCACAAGGCCTGCATATTCATATGCCACTAAGACCAATCTTATTCCCTTTTCCTTCAATTCATGAGTTAGATTCGTTATCTTTCAACAACCAAAATGAGACTACAACTCAGTGGTTTTCCATTTATGCAAAACACACATAAACACTTCAAACTATGCCATTTTATGGATATTTCGTCCGAAGGAATCGGCACCCATTTATATATGAAATTTCGGGTCTTTTACCCAGGACACTTCGGCCAACTTGCTTTAAATGGAGTCCATCCCTTTTCTCCTTCCAAACAAATATACATACGCAATGTATTTATAAACAAAATCACATATGGAGTACATCCCCTATCTCCTCCCAATAAACATACATATACAATGTATTTAAAAAAATATAATCACATATGGAGTACATCCCCTATCTCCTCCCAATAAACATACATATACAATGTATTTAAACACATTATCATATACAATGATCAATTATAGCACATATTCAATGTGTTAATCCAACTGTCATATTCAATGACATAATTCAGTTGATTAGTTTCAATTTACCTAATCATCATACAGTTCTACAACAATCATGGCTATCCTCCACCAATGACCCAAAACAATTATCACTAAACTGGTAAATAAATCTATCAACAAATAAATTATTACATTTTCCATACGTGAGTGATTTATCAATCCAACTACACCATTCAATTACATTTCCACCCAATTTCATCATTTCCAATCCAATTATATATTCTCATAATTAATTTCATTACTTTGACAAACAATTCATTTAATCCCAATTAGGGCATTTTTTTTCCCTCTTTCTCAAATAACAACCCCCAGGCTCAATTTCATCAATTTTACACAAATAACCCCATTTCAAAACCCCATATTCACAATAGAGTCCAAAACCGAGAAACCCCTCTTCTATAATTTCAAATCCAAATTTTAGATTTGTCCAAACCACAACCAAATCTCATCATCTATATACAATAGCAAATAACTAAGCTAAAAATTATATTAGAGTGTAGAAAATCCCTACCTCAAGCCAAGAAGAGGAAGCAAGCCAAAAATCCAAATTTTCGATTTGCCGGATTTTGATCTCCACCGATCAAAATGTTGCTCTCACCAAACTCTTCACAATGATAACTCAAGAACTCGCCAACTGCAAGTAGAGAACCATGTATGCTGTGAATAGGGGCATTTCTACCCAACCCATCTTGTGTAGCCTCAAACATACAGTAGTACCTTATTCATAATAACCAAGGATCCAATAAATAATTAAAACCTTCGCCACATTGCACACGCCAACGCATTTCACGCTTCTCAATGACGCGCAGGCAAGCGCGCAATGCCTTTACAACCTGCTCTCAAACAGCTAGTGTTGGATCTCTCAATGCAACCCATATAGCATCCACAAATTCAGGTACATGTACATTGAAGACAGTTGAAGCATTTTCAGCCATTTCTTTCAAGATTAAGACAGCAGCAAAACGACGATACTCAACTCTTTCACCATGAAGCCACTCCAGTGCATTTTTCACATGCCATTCCATTTCATCTGCTGTCATTGCCCCACTAAACCTGGCTAGATGGCCAAGAACGATGTGCATAGACAAGTTGTGTCTGTACAGTTCAATGGAGTTGGGTACGAAAAACAGAGTGTGTAGAAATGAAGAACAGAGGATAGCAAAACCCAGAAAGATTTTGTCACGAGATTCATGGTGGAATGATCAAATCTGGAAATACGATTGAGACCAGGGTGCTTCAGTAGGATTGGAAACATTTTTGGTTCCTTCATGCTATCCATTGGTTTTCTTGTCAATTTCTCTGTTCCCTGCCCGAGTTTCTACCTTAGAATCTGGTGCTAGCAGGGCCTCAAGAGGTAAAGCATCTTGCAGCCATCGGCGGTGCTTCTAATCCCAGTCTGAATGGTCACCAATCATCCAAATTAAGGTTGCTAGACGGCCTCTCAGTGGCTAGTTTTCCATCCCTTTTTGATCTCTTAGGACTGGGTTCACGGTCAAACTTGGAACAGTGGCGTTTGGAGTCAGATTCTCGAGCCTCCCGTCGAGACATTTTTGAGTCGTTGAAGAAGGCTCAAAGAGAAAACTACTATGGCTGCTACTTTCCTTGGTCTCTCTTTAGAGATAACCCACAGAAAGAGAAAGAGAAAGAGAGAGAGAGAGAGAACAAATATATATATATATATTGTATTACCTGTAAATCCACACACACAGAGCACAAATAAAATAATAATAAAAGAATCCTCCTAGTCTTAGCAGAATAAAAGTCCTCCTTGAAAGGATTCCCCATATCAGAAAATAGTTGGCTTTCCTCCCCCTCCAAGACCTTTGTTTAATAGCCCACCAAAAGAGTAATAATTGATAGCCATGTGTATACTTTTGTTCCCTCTCCTCATGCACACTACTCTATTTATTTATTTATTTATTTTTCTTAAACACTTTCCCATCGAAAGTGAGCAAGTCACTTTCAAAAAAATTCTACCACATTTTTATTCTATTTTATTTTTATCTTATTTTATTTTTATTTGGGTCTTTACAACCTACCCTCCTTAAAGAAATTTCATCCTCGAAATTAACTCAAGTAATGTAATACATTCTAAAGTTACCCACAAACTCACTCAGGTACTTACCAATGTATCAACAAAAATTCTTTGACTACTACATGAGTCTCAACGAGTTACACTGGTAACGAACTAAACCATTACTTTTGCACAACAATTTATTATAACCACCCTTACTAGTATAAACCATTAAGGGCACGCTTGTTTGAACGGACTGGATAAGGGGGGATTGTAATCTATCGGACTGTTTGTCCTGAGATACATTGTCCCTGGACTATTTGGTCAGACTAGATTTGTATCCTATGTTTGTTTAGTCATGGGATTAGAGGTCTGGATTGAACTATTCTATTGAATCCCATGTTTGTTTGGGATATTATGGAGAAGGATAAATGTTCAAAAGACTATTTTGCCCTTTTGAATTATTTACTAAATAATAAGAATATTAAATCTGAATTATAAATTTTATTTAATTTGTTTACTAGAACTTTTAAAATATTAAATAAATAGAATATTAATAAATATTACATAAATTTATTTTAATTTGTAATTGAGATTTTTAATTTTTTTTTTTTTACTTTATTAAGTATAATTAATACCATGAATGCACAAACTATTAAATTTTTTTGACTTCATGCCTAATTCTAGTAGATCAAGACAAGGTAGCAATTGTGATAATAACATGACAAAGTTCTTAACTTCATACGTCACAGATTTTATTGACTTCATGCCTAATTCTACCTTGTCATGCCAATTTTTTCAAGTGTTCAACTAAACATCTAACTAGATTTTTAGTGTAGCTAGATTTTTGTATAAAAAGAATATATATCACAACCCTTGATATAAAAAATCACAATTTTATTATCATAAAAAATCAAATGATAACCTCAAAGAAAAAAAAATCTGAAAACACAATTTGTGAACACCCTTACATAAAAAAATTGTGATATATATTGCTTTGTCATGTTATTATCAGAATTTTTTTGCTTTGTTATAACTAGAAATCTGGAAACACAATACAAAGCCAACCATAGAAAGGCAATATATTCAATTAAACGCCATAAAATGTATACAATTTCAATTTCAATTTCAATAAGTCAATTATAAACACCATAAAGGCAATATATACAATTTCAATTATTCAATTATTCAATCAGGTGGAAATATAAACACCATAAAGGAAAAGAGCTAATAAGGACACTTCACAATTTATATTATGATCCAAAGTCTAAAGCAAAGATATTATACAAAGCCAACCACAAAAACAATATATAAAAAGCATCCCAATTATAGTTAACAAAATACGGGTGCTTGTACACAAAAGAAGTAATAATTAAGTCTATCAACAAGTTTATAATAGACTTAACAAAAAGCATTCCCTACCATGTATATCAAATCATGGCCAAAAAGAAAATACTCCAATGAAATGCAACAAGTTTATTATAGAGCATGCCTACTTAGCAACCTCATCACCCACCTTAGCCTATCATCATGTGTCAAGCTGAAGAACATGTCAAGCTTTTGGACATCATGGGATATGATTTCACAAGCATCTAACCTTTCATCTACAGTAATTGGCAACTTCGTAAGTTCATCGTTTAGTGATGCCCGTTTAGATGCAAGATCATGTGAATACCCCATTCTTTTTCCAATGAATTCTAGCTTATCATTGGTTGTTCCCAAGACATCCACCAACTTGTCAGCAAACATGGTCAGCCCTTCAACTACTTCATCATTGGCTCTAGATCTTTTCTTGTCTTTCTTTTTGGTAGAACTATCAGAAGGCCGTTGAGTTGCTGAGTTTGAATAATCCATTGCTTCACCAGTCTGACTATTTAATCCCATTTGTTCCGTAAAAGTGTCATTATCTCAGAAGACCATGCAACAACACATCTTCCTCAAAGATTTATAGCCTCAATCGCATCAAGAGGCCTTCACCAAACTCTCCTGTAGCTCGATCTTTGCCAAATATTTGAATCCATTCATCGAAATGTCGGAAAGTTTTGTTCCTCAGGTGTTTTGCATCATTGTCCCTCTACAATGACCTACTAATCCCAATTAATATCTTCAACATAAGGTTAAAATACTTATATGAAATAGTATGTAAATAACAAAAGGAGATAACTTTACCCGAACATATGCCTCCCATACACTATCACTCTCTACGTCAATTCTTTTTTCAGTATCATTCCATCCAAACTCACTAGTAGCAAGCATACCAGACACAGAATTGTATTGCTTCTTCCATATTTTAATCTTTGATTCGATATGGGGAGAGCCACATAAATCTGTCCCTGGTAACAACTCCGCCATTTTATTCTCCAATTTCATAAGATAGCCTGCCTTGAAAGAATTGTCAACTTTCATTCCATCATTCACAATGAACAACAAGGCTGAAATTAGACAGTCCTCTTCACGTGGGCTCCATATTCGCCTTTGTTTTAATGAATCAACCTTGTCATTCTTTTTCTTACGAGAACTGGATACCTCATTATCCATGCCTACAATAATAATTGAACATTTCATATGCATTACCATAAAATATAAATAACTCACAAACATATATATCATAATACCAACCATTGCAAATATAATTCAACATCCATAATGTCAATTATTCATAAACGTACATAGCAATGACACATCACAAATTTAAATCGTTTAACAACAAAGCAAAGTAGAAACACAAAGCTATCTTTATCCAGCCCCTCCATTAGCCAACCAATTGTTGTACAATTGCATTGCAAATGTATCCCGCCACTCAATCCACTCGTTAGGTGTCTCAACAGTCTCAATAAAATCATCTCCCATTGGGGGTTGATTTTCTAAGGCATCCGCTAAGTCTGGATCATCCTCTAGAGGGTCAACTACCATCTCTCGTCGAATAAAGTTGTGTAACAAGCAACATGCTATGATAATTCGATTTTGGGTTCTAATGGGATAGTATGATGCACTGCGAAGTATAGCCCATCTCATTTTCAACATTCCAAAAGACCTTTCTATGATATTCCTGGCTGATGCATGTTTCATGTTGAAATATTCTTGGTAATTATTTGGCGTTGCTCCTTCTCTCCAAACAGACAAATGGTATCGTTGACCACGGTAAGGTGCTAAGAATCCTTTCTCATTTGTATACCCCACATCCACTAGGTAATAGTAACCTATGCGTGGAATGTTATGCATTAGATTAAATTTTTATTCATGAATTTAAGAAAAAATAAGTACTTTTGTATTACCATTTGGGATCCTTAAGCCATTGGGTCGATTGATTGCATCTCTCTAAACCCTAGAGTCAGCCGCTAACCCTTCCCACCCCGACAACACATATATGAAATTCATGTCTTGGGAGCAAACTCCCAAAACATTAGTAGCAATCTCTCCTTTTCTTGTCCTATACCTTGCTTGATGAACCACAGGTACACGAACTTTAATATAGGTGCCATCGAGTGCTCCAAGACAATTCTAAACAAACCAATTCAATAGACATTATAATAGTTATGATTTTTAATTTTGGTAAAAAAGATTTAATAAAAGAAATAAATAAAAAAAAAACGAAGTAATGCAGTGTTACCAAATTTTTACAAATCCATTACCTGGAAGCAATTCCACCTTGGATCGGTGCTTGCTTCAGTTATAGGATTTGGTGTGACGAGTAAATTGGCTTGCAGACGCAACACAGCCTTTAAGACATCATTGAAATACCGACTAACAATCTCTCCAGACCTATAGAAATTGAACTTAACATTTCGTATTTTCAAGTGTTGTGCCAAGATGAAGAGGAAAAAGGCCACCTTCTCTTCTAAAGTGACATATTTTGAATGCCCTAACCCACCTATCGTATGAACCATATTGCACAAGGTCATAAAAGCACGCCGATCCATACGAAGTTGTTCAACACATGTTATGTCACTTTCTCTCACTAAACGGTTAATATAGTCCATTTGTTTTTGCAATCGATTGGGCTCTCTAATAAGGTTATGGCGATACTCAGATAAATACCTTTTCAAGACAACCTCAATGACAACAAAAGCTACGGCGCATAAGGCATGTAGTTCTTGCATTACAGCTTGCAACACTACGTATAATTCAAGCTCATCATTGCTCTCATCATCAAAATCATTGATATTCTGATCCATCTCTATATAGAAGAAAATATTTAAAATTACAAATAAATTAAGTAAAGGAGAAAACATAACGGCAAATCATAAACAATTTACTAAATAGATCGGAGAATAAATACAAGATCAGAAAATAAATAGAATGAAGCTGTTGAAAATAAATAGATTATTTTATTGAAAAATAAACAAAATTAATGTTTTAGATTATTGGTCTTTTCGTGGTTTGATGCAGCCTATGTAGTTACATTAGGGAGGTAATGAACTTCTTGGCCACCACTATAATAGGATGATAGCTATTACACTGAAAATGGAACTTTAATGCCTGGTTGCAGAGAATCTATTGATAATTAAATACTACATAGAAGATTGATTTTGTTGCCCCAGGCCACAGCTTAGAGGCTTAATTATTTTGTAAGAGGAAAGTTATTTTTATTTAATTTTTTTTTGTATCTTATAAATGAGAAATGGGTATTATGTTTTAGCTCTCTTTTTGTGGTTCAGATGAGCTTTTTCTAGTGGATTTGAAATATGTAATTGGAAGAATGGATTACATTTTGCCATGTCCTTTTAACAATATTTGTATTTTGCTACCATGAGATCATTACTTCTGTACATCATCTCAATTTTTTTTTGGGTGCACTAATGCAGTGTTTGGATCTTGATATTATAAGTAATTTCATTTCTCTAACATTTCCCTTTTACTTGATGAATCCAACATCCAAGCGTAGCCTAATCACACACCCCAAAAAAATGCAAATGATATATTTTTTCATAATTATATTACAAAAATTCATAAAATTAATTATAAGATGGCATAACTTTTCTCACTATAAAATGCATAACTTTTTACTCACCATAAAAAATTAGGGAAAAAAAAAAAGAGCCTAATAAAAATCAAATATAATTTTTTTTTTATATTTGAATTTGGACAATCCGTGCCATAACAAAAATTATTATTAAAAAAAAAATTCTTTAAGCTAAACTTAGACTCAAGCTTAGATTTGTGCAAAGAATCAACCAATCCCAACCCACTAATTCTCACTGCACTTGGACTCATGCTAGATTTGTTTAGCATGTGGAATTTGTAGGAAACAATGGATCGTGCTGCTGCATATCAAATGTGGGAAAAAACCAGAGCATGGATTTAGAAAAAACATAGCATGGATTTTCTTTGTATAAACAAAAAAACAAAGCAAAAAAAAGATGAAATCACCATAAAAAATTAGGGAAAAAAAAAGAGCCTAATAAAAATCAAATATAAATTTTTTTATATTTGAATTTGGACAATCCATGCCATAACAAAAATTATTATTAAAAAAAAAAAATCTTTAAGCTAAACTTGGACTCAAGCTTGGATTTGTGCAAAGAATCAACCAATCCCAACCCACTAATTCTCACTGTACTTGGACTCATGCTAGATTTGTTTAGCATGTGGAATTTTTAGGAAAGAATGGATGGTGCTGCTGCATTTCAAATGTGGGAAAAAACAGAGCATGGATTTTCTTTGTATAAACAAAAAACAAAGCAAAAAAAAGATGAAATGTTATAGATCTAAACTGAATGTATATCCCATTGTATACTTGCCATCTACATAGATCCAAGGTAAAGATACATAAATCAATAAAACAAAGAAATCAACCAACAGAGCTAAAGGTTACAGATCTGGGAAAAAAAAATCTTGAATAAATAGAAGATCGGAAAATCTGGAAAAAAATTTGGAAAAAATCTACTGAAAATAAATAGCATGAAGTTGCTGAAAATTAATAGAATGAAGCTCAGCAAAAAAATAAATAGAATGAGTTTCAAACCTGAATGAAGATCGGATGCAAAGGTTCAACAGATCGAAGATTCAAGATGAAATGAAGCTCTTGCTCCTGCAGTGAAATGAAGCTTCTGCAGTGAAAGCAAAATGGGAAAAGCTAAAAGAAAGATGAGAGGGTCAAAGATGTAATCAACCTAGCTAATCCCATGGGATACATTGTCCCATAAATTCTGTCCCAGGTCCCCCCCCCCCTAGGATACAATAAGCCAGTGAATCCCGGATTCATAGTCCGGAGGGATTATTAATCCGGACCAAAAAATCCATACCAAACAACAGACTATTAATCCCTCTGGATTAATAGTCCAATCCCATGAGTTATCCTTCAAAACAAACGAGCCCTAAGTGACTCTTCTATCCACATTGATAACCCAAAGCAACAAAATAGGATCTAATTCCCCAAGCGTATCAAAAAATTTGGTAAAACGACTCATCAGAATACCAAGACACCATACCTTATTTGTGATAACCCAACTTCAACGAACTATCTCCATATCCCAATGCACGATGTATCCTAAGGCCAAAATAACTACCACTACTCCAAGACCTTAACAAAACGAAATAATAACTCTTCAAAAGCACCAACCACCAACTCACATAGTAACCGCCAACCATCATAAACAGACAATACCTTACCAACACTATTCTACATCACACTAATATTACGATAACCCACGAGATCAAACCCAAATTAAACAACTCTTACTATACCAACTCACTTATCGACAAGTATTATTACCGCTATTGAGGCCAATTAACGGAATATTCTACCTCTCACCCTAGAAGTATATAAAACCAATCACGATAAGACACATATAAAGATTAACACTGAAACAGCTCTAAAATTTTCAAATAGTTAATAAATAGATTAACCTTGCTAATTAAAATCAATTACAACCGTAGAAACATAATCATGGCATGATAACACAGTCTCCCAATTAAACATAAGAGATTCACCCTACTCCATAACATATACAATGTACATCCTAATATCAAAATAACATCTCTATCACAATTCCCAAACATCAATAAAAAGGTCCGAATATATCTCACGGACTTCAACCTCACGTTCTCAAGTCGCCTCCTCAACCCCGTGGTGTCTCCACAACATTTTCACCAAAGGACAACACGAACAAAATATACACAGACACATTTGGGGAAAATGCTGTTATCGACGATGAATATTCTGTAAATTGACGTCATTGTGCGTAAGCAAAACACGTAAAAAGGAAATAAAACACAAATGCAAGGATACAGGGTTTCGAACCCCCGATCTCAAGCTTAGGCCACAGCCCAAACCACTGAGCCAAGCTACTCTTGTGACTAGGATAGTCAAATAAATGTATATAATGTTTAAATATACAATATAGATACATATATGTACACAACTTTCCCGCTTCTCTCTCTTCCTTCGAAAACTGCGTCTGACACGCGGCCTTGCTTTTGCGTCAGTTGGCCGACAAAAGCAAACCTCATCGATTTGTAAGCTCACCTCGGCTCTCTCTCCCTCTTGTCTTCTTCCCTTCTGCATTCTTCTAAATCAGTATCTTCCCTCTTCTACTTATTCACTCATTTCTCATTCTTCTTCATCATTCTCTTCCATCTCCTTCTTCTTCATCACTCTCTTATGTTTTCTTCTTCCTCATCGAGAGAAATAAAGAGACTGAACGGAAGAGAAAAGTTGTCCCAAAACTCAATCTATTCTTTGCTATTTCTCTGACTCTCATTTCTTTCTCTTTACATCTCTCACCACACATGGCCTCATCTCGTCCCCTCACTCTTTTTCCGAACCTTAATGATCCAAGCTCTCCTGGACCAAGTGCCCCTGCTCCTACCCTTCCTGGATCGAGTGCCCCTGCCCCTACTCTTCCTAACCTTCCTGGACCGAGTGCCCCTGCTCTTATTCTTTTTAATTTCCCCATGATGTCAATTGAGCAAATCATAGCTGCTCAATCTGACATTGAGGCCAACCACTTCACACTGAGCTCTTACATGGAAACCGTGACTGCGGTTACCAAATTATCTCACCGGTTACAGAATAGAACCAGTGAAGTACAACAGTTAAATGCCCAACTTTCTCTACTAGCGCATGTACAAAGATGTGCGAGCAGAGATTTGCATCCTAAAGGCGGAGAACAAGGAGTTGAAACGGAAGACCACCGTCATGACCTGATTTGGAGCACCTTCGTACTTCGCTTTTGACAACCAGGAGGAAGTCAACTCCCTCGACGGTCCTGCACGCACTAAGGCAGAGCCTTCAAGGGTCTCCCAAGGCGACAAAAAAAGGAAGAACTCGGTGGGAGAGTCTAGTAAGTGAAGTCGGCGTGCAGCCGTTATCAAAAAAAAAAAAACAAGATCCTTTTTTTTTTTTTTTTTGTCTCTATAATCGGGGATGTCATCCCTTGACTTCAATAAAATAAGTTTTCTTGTGATTATCTCAAGACTCTTAATCAATGAGAACACCCTCCCTTTAAAGCCATAAATCAATTATATACTTTGTAATTGCAACCGTCACATGACAACTAACTCATCTCAATATTAGAATGAATTCATACTCAGTTACCCAATTGAATAAAACTAACACAAACAATGACTCCAAATATTTCATCCCATGAGAACCTCCATTCGTTCCCTAGTACAATCATATTCTTCCATGAATTATTCCAAAAACAAAATTCACAGATCACCTTAGCCTCAACTACTTCACTTGAAGAAGAAGAGACACCAACCCTTACTAAACATAATGCAATCATGCCAAACACACTACAAAAAAATTCTTATTCACAACTTTAGTTGCCCAACCAAACAATTTCTGCATTATTTTTTACCTATCCACTTTATTTCTTTCACTCGACGAACCAACTAACAGTTTACACAAACTTGTCTACATCCACCCATATAATTTCACTCCAACATAGAATTTACTCAAATGCTCACACAATGCACTTCGAGTCCACATAGAATTCATCCATACTAGATATACATTCTAGTAATACTAAGGTACTCCCAACAAATACTCATAGTTGTAGTGACTTTGAAATCTCCTTTGAAGTCTCTAATTAGCTCGCTTCTACCCAAATTCTAAAAGATATAACCACAAGCTATGATGCCACTCATTCAGCCTTTAGTGGCTCCTTAGGATCTCCCACAAAAATATCCGGATTAGTCCGGAAGAACTCCCTTTTTAGCAAGAATGGTCTTGTCTCTGCAACTGGGGCAATTGGGGCCTGTGCTAGGTTCTTAGTCCTCAGTATGTTCAGTACCCCTGCTATCTCTTGTGCCAAAGCACTTATGGCCTGTTGCCCAACTGGCTCAGCCACATTTGCCTGCCCTGTCCTCTCCTCCTGCGCCGAAATCTCATCCAGTATTGGCATCTCGTGCCTCCTGGCCTACCATGCCTACCACTCCTCTTCCACGTCCTAACATCCTAATAAATGTAATACTCGAGATTGACACAGTCACAATTGTGCCGAAACTAACTCATTCATGTCCTAAGGCAATAGGCAACAGTTAATCCATTCCATATAAGCACATAGTCACATAAACACATACGAATTTTATTCCCAGATAATGAACATCCCATGGCGTTGCTAGAGTTCCAATTAGAAATAGCAGTGATCAAGTGCTTTTCCAATAGGACTTCTAGAAAACCGTAGACTCAATCAACATCTAAGGAATCAAATCCCATACTCATATAAGCACATAAGCATGTTATCACATAAGCATACAATACATGCTAACGTCTCAATCAAGCGAGACAAACCCATTGTGGTACTAACCACTTCCCACGTATCCAAAGTATTCAAACCCGGTACGCTCTGATACCAAGTTGTAACGCCCCCAAAATAATACAATAAAGATAACTCATATGCTGAATAAATATGAGAAACAACATACTTTCATACATCAGAGTTTACTATTTAACAACCAATTAAATGCCATATAGGCTTACATCTTTCCAAGTCATTGCTTGGTTACACAAATTGAGTCTTGCTCATTACATCTTAAGCCATCGGCTTTACAAATAACAAGCATTTACACATAAGGCATAAATAAGAAGCTCTTGCTTCCTGAAAGTCCATCAATGGTATTGCCTTGGAGAAAACATCTTACCTGTACCTGAAAATGATATTCTCATATAGGGTGAGCCAACAGCCCAGTAGAGATAATCTAACACAATATATGAGGTTTAGCAAATGTATAAATACCACGTATATAAACAATACCGATACGGATGCATTCACAAGGCCTGCATATTCATATGTCACTACGACCAATCTTATTCCCTTTTCCTTCAATTCATTTCCAGTTCATATATACACTACTCAATTCATGAGTTAGATTCATTATCTTTCAACAACCAAAATGAAACTACAACTCAATGGTTTTCCATTTATGCAAAACACACAAAAACACTTCAAACTTTGCCATTTTACGGATATTTCGTCCGAAGGAATCGGCACCCATTTATATATGAAATTTCGGGTCTTTCACCCAGGACACTCCGGCCAACTTGCTTTAAATGGAGTCCATCCCCTTTCTCCTCTCAAACAAATATACATACTCAATGTATTTATAAACAAAATCACATATGGAGTATATCCCCTATCTCCTCCCAATAAACATACATATACAATGTATTTAAACACATTATCATATACAATGATCAATTATAACACATATTCAATGTGTTAATCCAACCGTCATATTCAATGACATAATTCAGTTGATCAGTTTCAATTTACCTAATCATCATGCAGTTCTACGACAATCATGGCTATCCTCCACCGATAGCCCAAAACAATTATCACTAAACTGGTAAATAAATCTATCAACAGATAAATTACTACATTTTCTATAGGTGAGTGATTTATTAATCCAACTACACCATTCAATTACAATGACCTAAAATGGAGTCCGGGTTAGAGAGATATGTCTGTTTGAAGTTTTGGTATCTATGCTGGAAACACGTGCGCTCAAGCGCAAAAAGTGGCGCTCGAGCGAACTGCGCGAATTCAGCAACTTAAAAGGTGATTTTCTAGATCATTCTTTCCACTTTTCTTTTCCCTATTCCTTCCCCTCATCCTAGGTCCAAAAACCCTTGATTTCTTGACCCAAATAGCTTTCATTTCTCAAAGATTTGGCCAAGATCTCTTACCAAAAACTGAAGAATACTTGAAGCTCAACATTTTCAACCGATTGGATTTTGGATTTTCAAAAGGAGGCTCTTGATCTAGCTTCTTTGCTTGGTCTTTGCGGTACGGATTTTTAGTTCCCCTTCAATACTCTCATTTATAGATAGATTTGTGGTATTTTCTTTATATAAACACAAAATTTATACTTTTTAAGCATATTGCGATAAAATGATGAGATTGGGGGTTTAGGGTTTGAAATGTTGGGGTTTAAATTTTGGGTTATGATTATGGGCTTATGAAATTGGGTGTATAATTAATAGAATAATTGGAATAAAAAGTGTTTGGTTGAAAAGCTTTAATTTCTCTTAAAACCCTAGTTTGGTTCATGAAGTTAGATGATGGTTTTGCTTAAATTGAAAGTAGAATTATGAAATTGAGGTGTTCAATTGAACATATACAAGTTTAATTGAATTTTGGAAGTGTTTGGAAATTTATGTAAAAGTTGCGATTGAACCCTTATTATTGATATTTTAAATTATGTGATAATATGAAACAAAGTTTTGGGGGAAGAAATTGTTAATAGTATGGATGATATGAATTTTGTGATGAAATGATGAAGTTCAGGTTTAAGAGGTTGAATTGAAATATTTTAATTGCATTGAGCTATGTTGAACTTGCATCGAATTATGTTGAATTGCATTGTTTGGTGTTGATTTGTGTTGGGTTGTGTTGAGTTGTATTGAGTTGAGTTGTATTGGGTTGTGTTGAGTTGGGTAGAGTTGTGTTGGGTGGTGTTGTGTTGGTACCCGTGCAGGGAGTTGAAAAAGGTTTTTGGGGGCCTACATCCCACCGTATAATAGACGGCAAATGTGGGGGTGGTTTTGAATTAAAGGTGCCCAAATGCCCTGTCTAGACTTATCGCTGGACGAATGTGGAAAAAAATATTTTTGGGTGTCCACACAGTCCCGCCATATAACAGCCGGCAAAAGTGGAAAAACAGATGGTTTTGAAAATGTTTTTGGATGCCCACTTCCTGCCATATAATAGCTGGAAAATGTGGGGATGGTTTTTAAAGTTAAAAATGGTTTTGGGGAGTTCACTTTCCACCGTATAATAGCCGGCAAAGGTGGAAGGTGTTATGAGTTAGGTGCCCGCTATCCCGCCGTATCAAGTCAGCAAAAGGTGGAATGTGTTGAGAAATGTGTTGAGTCGATGATAATATGTGTGAATTGTGATGAACTTATGAAATTACAATTTGATGTACACTTTGTTATGGAAGGGGAATGCATATAGAAATTATTTGAAAAGAATGGTTAATGAAATAGTAATGGTATAAGGGGTTGGTGATAATGAACTCACGGGGTTGTTTGTATCTATAAGGAAAGATTAAGAGTTTTGTTTTTGTAATTAATTGAAAAATTGAATTAAATGGGTTTATTTTTCTTGTGTTATGTTGAATTATAAATGATAAAGCAAATGTGGATGTGATGTAGTTGTTAGACAAGTAGGAGTTGAGTGTAGGAAAATTGTTATTAAATATAAAGGAGATTTGGACTTCTAAGTTATGGAGTTGTAGCAATAATGGATAGACAAGTGAGGATAGAGTGTATGAGGGTTATGTTTGGAGTATTAAGGGAACTTAAACTTTGTGGCTATGGAATTATAATAATTGTAAATAATAAAAAAAGTAAATAGAAATGAAATGAGGAATACTTTGGAATTGGGTTAATGAATTTAAAATGATGGTGTTCCGTAAACATATTTATTTTCAAAAAGGGTTTATGGTTTTCTGACCATGAGGGATAATTTTTATGACTGAGAGTTTTCTTTAAATGTTCAAATACATTTTGAGACAAAGGTACTCTACATGTAATATTTTGAAATTACTAAACGTCATCTTACTATATGGTATCACCCTGCATGCATGATCATTTTTATCTGTGTGTTAGTTATTGTTGTAGAAATATGAGATTCTTACTAGGCAATTATGCTCATCCCTTGTTGTTTCATTTTTTTAGAAGAAGAGAATTCGGATTTATTGGTTGAAGAGTTAAGAAGTCCATGTGTCTTTTATATGTAATTTCATTATAGATGTGAAAGAAATAAATATTGTACAGTGATATTTGTAATTATTTATTTGTATCTCCACAATGGATGCTTGACATTTATTATTGTTATTGTTGTATTCATTGAGAGAGAGAACATGTATTATTTTGTTTCTATTACTCAAGGATAATAGATATTTGTATATATAAAAAATAAAAATAAAAAAATGAACCTAAATTGCAGGCTTTGGTAATGTTTCCGAGTAATTAAAAAGTTGGTACGTTTCAGGCCGCAGTCCTAGTCATGGGACAAAGTGGAGAGGAGGCCACTTTGGAAACTTCTGCAACTTGGGGTCATAGTAGACCTAGTAAGAACCAAAGGAGACGGGCAAGACTGTTGTCTCAACCAATAATTGCACCAATGGGATCATCCAGCCCACCGAGACTTGGGGCGATCAAGTGCTCTCAGGAGAAGCAATCATTGGAATCCGTGGAGTTGGTTGTTGTGTATCTTGTTGTTATCTTTTAATTCCGTATGTTTGAGTTTTAGGAGGTATTGGGCAGGTGTGTTACAAGTTGGTTGAGCCGAAGTCTCAAATCTTGTTGCCCAGTTTTCAGGTGATCCGCTCGAGCGGGGTTTACACCCTCTCAGTATTTCGTGCCTCTGCAAAAACTTCTACAGGTGTGTTTTTCACGCTCAAGCGGATTTTCTTATGCTCGACGGGTCACGCTCGAGCGGGTATATTGGCGCTCGAGTGGGTAGTTCATTTTCTGTAAAAGTACTGGTAAGGGAAAATCAACACTCGAGCGACTTTCCCTTTGCGCTCGAGCGAGTGTGTTTTGCAGTTGTGTCTTGGCGCTCGAGCGAGTACCCTTCACGCTCGAGCAGGTCCAGTTTTTGTGCTTGACGCTCGAGCATCCTATTCTCCGCTCGAGCGGGTCATGCGTATATCAGTTGACAGCTTGGTCTTTTTAGCTCACTTTTTACACTTCCTCTCTCTCTCATACTTTTCAAAAACCAGATCTGAGAGCGCTCTCTCTCTCTACAAACCTTCTCTCTAAGGTTTCATCTCCTTCTAGTGAGTTCCTAGCCTACCCTCTTTGTATAAAAGATAGAGGGTGTTGAGGGCTTTGTTTTAATCTGAAAATTTCTGAATTTGGAGCACGTTGGGTTTTGGTCTTCATCTCCGTTTGAGCTCTAACTTCGAGGTAGGGATATCCTACTCCATCTTATGAGCTTTGTCTTTAAATTTTGGCATTTTGATATGTTGGGGGTTGTTGGGAATTTTTGAGAAAGTTCGGGGTCTTTGTGTAATTTTCAAAAGAGGGGTTTCAAGTTTAAAACTCATATGTATATAATACTTTGGGAAAAAGGAAGTAATGTTGGAATAATGATGAAAATGGAACCTTAGGGTTGTCATGTGAATTATGGGATAATGCCCTAATTAGTTTGGTAAAAATTAATTTGTATAATTAATTTTGAATTAGGAGAAATTGAATTGAGAATATTGGAATTGGGGAATTATGGGATTAGAGGGGGTGTAGTTGGATTAATTTATCGCTCACCTAGTCAAATTGTTGACAATATATCCATTTGGTGCATTTATTTTCTGTTTAGAAATAACTGTTTTGGGCTATCGGTGGAGGATAGTCTTGATTGTTGTAGACAATGCATGATGATTAGGTGAACTAAAACTAATCAATTGAGTATGCCATAGAATATGGTGGTTGGTATAATGCATCGAAATTGTGTATTGATTGAGTGAACATGTAAATGATAATTGCTTATATACATTGTGTTATGTGAGAGGAGATACGGGATGTACTCCACAGTTTAGGGGAAGATAGGGGATGGACCTCTAAACCGAATTTTGTTTGACATTGATACAGCACTAAAATGTGTATCATTTGTGAAGTATGGAAGTGATTTTGGCTGAGATTGATACAGCACCAAAATGTGTATCTATTATGATATGAGAAATGTTTAACATGAGTTGTTATCCCAATTGAATTGGAAATATTGTTAATAAGAGATGTAATCTCTGTCGGATTATCTGGCTAGGTTCTGAGCCACATTTTTTAAATGAAATATAATATGGACATGATTGTCATGGAATTGTAATGTGATGTAAGTGGACGTATAAGTGTTGACCATCTATCAACTACTAATATTTTAGTCATTGTTTATAGTTGGTTTAGTATATTTCTACTGGGCTGTGGGTCAGCCTATATGGGACATCATTTTCAGGTTCAGGCACTATGCCGCCTCCGAGATCTTAGCACGGATCATTGTGGGAGTTAAAGACTCTTTTTGTTAATTTTTGTTGTATTACATGTATATCAAGCCAAGGGCTTCTTTTGTGTAGAGTTAGTACTCTCTTCTTTGTAACCAAGTGTTGACTTGGAAAGTTGTAAGCCTATAGGGCATTTACTTTTGTCGTCAACATGCAATACTTTTTGTAAGAATACTCTGATGATTATAATATGAGATTCCTTTTCTTTATCGTGATTGTATGATATTATGGGTTTATTTTGAGGGCGTTACATAAAGGTTGTTTATGCCATGAACTAGAGTAATGAACTGTAATTTGGGTTGGTATAGGATATTGAATGATGATATTTTTGTGAAGTATTTATTGCCTTTGGTTCCCCCTGAAAATCCATGAAAGCTTTTGATTTTTTTTTACAAATCGCCAATCTGCCCGAACTACGATATCAAAACCGCCATTAGTTTTTAACCAAACCGCCGGTTTTTGATAAACAAAACAACAATTTCTAATGTCAATTTTTTCAATCCGCCACCTGTCGCGCGGTTTTCATTTTACCCCTAAACCGCACCAACCCGCATTGTGTACACCCCTAGCAGCACCAGTATTTAGTAGATTTTGTAAAATATTACGATTTTACTGACAATTTACGATCAGTACTAGTACTTGATTACGATCTAGTAACAAATCTTGGATATATAAATGATGATAAACACTCATAAAAAAGGAAAAACTTATAGCTTCTTATAATTTTAAGTTGTTTTGATTTTAGGGCCATTATGCTTCCAAAAGAGAAACAATATCTAAAGATTTTGACTGTTATCTGAATGTAGTTGGTGTTGGGCTCTAACGTTGGCAAGTTTCCAGTTTACAGAGGTGGTTAACCTCAACCTTTCCTTCCTTAGATTAGGCTCAGCACAAGTTTGAGAGTAAAATTACAAATTAAATGGTGGATTAACAGATTAGCAGAGTGACAAATCGCGATCTAGGGGGGTTTTGGACGGATTGATGGATTAAACAATATTCCAACCAATTATCAAACATTTACATAATATATAACACTAATTTACATAATATTTTTTTTGTTTATAACTCAAACTAATTTTACATAATATGTTTGATATATATATATATAAGTACTAATTTGTAACAAATTTCACATCTTAAATCCCTCTCATACTCTTTTTTACTTTGATATTTCGTTGGAATTAAATTATATATATTTATATATGTATGTATTAACTATAGCGGAGCGGTTTAAAAGGCGGATCATAAATTTTAAAATTTAATCCGCGATTAGTGGATAGAACGGTGCGGATTGATACGGATCGTTGCGGTTTTAGTGGATTGAGCAGTATTTTGCATAGCCGTAGTTGTAGTAAATATTATACATAGGCATGCATGGGTTGTAGAGTCCATAGGGATGATGTATGTATGTATACATATTGGGTTGTTTTGGAAAGTAAGTTAAAAATTGGCTTTCTGACTTCTTCTTTTTTAACTTTATTTTTAAAAAACATGTAAAAATGTTGAGAAGTAATGTGACCCAAAAAAACAAAAATGTCAAAAAAACTGGCTTTTATAACAATTCTACATTTTTTTTTTCTTTTTTTAAACAAAATGATGATACCTACACATACAAGTCCCACGTGGATAGAAGGTGAAGTTGAAAGAGTAATGTTAGATAATCCGAATTTTTGGTGGAAACTTGGCCCAAATGATGTGGCTTGCTAATGTGGCAGTGATGTGTATTTTTATATTATTATTATTTTATTTATTTTATATTTTTTTAATTTTATTTTACATATATATATATATATATTGACTGTTTACGATAAATACTAGTACTTGATTACGATCTTATAATAGATCTTGGATATAGAAATGATGATGGATACTCATAAAAAGGAGAAACTTATAACTTTTTATAATTTTAAGTTGTTTTGAGTTTAGGATCACTATGCTTCCATAATAAGAATAGTATTTAAAGATTTTAACGTTGCCTGAACGTAGTTGGCATAGGGCTCTCACGTTGGCAAGTTTCTTGCTTACAGAAGTGGTTAATCTCAATGTTTCCTTCCTTAGAACCTATTAAATTAATTCTTGTTCTAATTTTTATCTGTTCAAATTTATATATATATCTGTTAAAATTGTTCTCTTGTCTGTTCAAATTTTTTTATCTACATGTTCAATTTTTATCGATTATTTTTTCATCTGTTACAATTTTTTCCTATCTATTCATTATTAGTTTAATTTCACAGAACCTATTTTATTTGTACAATTTTTATTTGTCAAAATTGATTTGAAACCGAGAACTAAATTCATATATATATATATATATAATTTCACAGATTCACATATCATTCATATATGTATATATTTATGAAACCAAATTCATATATATGCACACAAAGATTTATATATATATATATATATTTAATTTCATAAATTCACTTACCATTCATATATGTATATATATATAGATTCATATATATATACACACACAGATTCCTATGAGAAAAAAATGTTAACTGTTCGGAAAGTTAAATTTGGGCTAAAATAATCAATAAATACATAGTAGATTAAAATAATAAATAAGACAAAATGTCACATTTAAACCATAATTATTTCGCTTTTTCTCTCACAATCATCAAATCAACTACCAAAAAAAAAAATTATCATCTCAAATTCAACTTTTTTAACTAGACTAAAATAATCAAAAAATTAACTAAGATAACCTATTCCCAATACATTTTTAGACATACGAATGTGAGATTACTAGAAAAGTAGTAGATCATACTCCTTGATTTAAGAAACTCATACCACATGAAATGATAAATCAAGAATTTTATTTTTGGAAAGGTAGAAATAATTTTTTAAAATTTAAAAATATTTTTTTGACATTTACTTTTGACAAACCAGTTTATATTTTATCAAATTAACGACTTTGTTCTTGAAATGTAGCACTTTTTCGTTTGCAAAAGAAACGAGATCTTTAATTATTCTTATTTGAAACGAGATTCAAAATTCGGAATCAAATATATCACAATTGAATGGCCAGAAACTAAAATAACACAAGTTCCTTGACATGGAGCATTTTCCATTTGCAAAGAAAACGATATCTTTAATTATTCTTATTTAAAATAATATTTAAAATTCAAAATTAAATATATCACAATTTTTGATCAGGAACCAAGCCCCAAACTAAGGGATCGATAGTGTAATTCGCCCTATAAATAAAGATGAAGTTAACCATTTACTTTTTAAAAAACAAATGTGTTCTTGTTACAAAGTTATAGATGTCCAATCAATTTGATTTTTTACATGGATGATCTAATTAATGAACCCTATAACTTGAACTATTCAAATTATCAAAAAGGACACTAAAAATACCTCTATTGGAGCACCACAAGAAATTGCTGTGAGTTATTCGTATTTGATCATGGGTTATATGTAACACCCTCAAAATAAACCCATAAAGCATACAATCTTGACATGCTTAGACATAAGAAAATAAAGCATAATTTCATTCATCAGAGTATTCATTACAAAAGTATTACATGTTGACATCAAAAGTAAATGCCCCACGGGCTTATAACTTTCCAAGCCAACACTTGGTTACTAAAAGAGAGTACTAACTCAAAATATAAAATAAGCCCTTGGCTTGATTTACATGTAATACACAAAATAATCACAAAAATAAACAAGAGAGTCTTCAACTCCCACAACCATCCAAGCTAAGACCTCGGATGTGGCATAATACCTGAACCTAAAAATGATGTCCCATATAGGGTGAGCCAATGCCTAGTAGAGATATGCTAAACATAATATGAGCAATAACTAAAACATTAGCATTCGATAAATGTTTAACTCATATACGCCAACTTATAACACATTTCAATTCTATGACCAATATGTCCATGTTTTATTTCATTTTCCATTACTTATCCAATTCTCAATTCATAACTGTGGCTTAGAACCTGGCCACACAATTTGGATGAGATTACATCTCATATCAACAACACTTCCATTTCAAATGAGATAACAACTCATATTAAACACTTCCATACTTCATATATGATACACAGATTTGTTGTATTAATGGAGTCCATCCCCTATCTCCTCCCAAATATCCGGTTTAGGAGTCCATCCCCTATCTCCTCCCAAACCATGGAGTACATCCCCTATCTTCTCCCACACAACACAATGTATATAAGCATCTATCATATACATGTTCAATCAATACACAAATTTGATGTATTATTCCATTCAACATATTCAATAACATTCAACCGATTAGTTTTAATTTGCCTAATAATCATGCAATGTCTACAACAATCAAGACTATCCTCCACCGATAGTCCAAAGCAATTATTTCTAAACAGATAATAATTATATCAACAGATAATTTATCAACATTTTCAAAGTTGAGTGATTAATGAATCCAACTCCACCATTCTA
Organism: Camellia lanceoleosa; assembly: GCA_025200525.1. NCBI lineage: Eukaryota > Viridiplantae > Streptophyta > Magnoliopsida > Ericales > Theaceae > Camellia > Camellia lanceoleosa. The sequence continues at coordinate 139,694,718 of CM045759.1, read as the reverse complement.
CCTCATAATGAGCCAATTTCATTATTTCCACTCAATTTCATATTTCCATAATAAATGTCATTAACTACACTAATGACCCAAATATACCTAAACATAGCATTTTTTCCTTTTTCTCAACATTGACCCAAAGGTCCAAATATTATCAACAACATCCATAACCTCCTTTTCAGACCCAAAACACATATGTTTGAATCAAAAGAACAAAACCCCTCTTTCCAATATAACACATCTCAAATCCTAACTTTCCAAATCAAATCATTTATACAAAAAGCTCAACATCTACGTTAAAGCTCATAAAAATGAGTAGTTATCCCTACCTCAAAGTCGGAGCTCAAAAGAAAAGGTGAAGAAAATCGAAAGTGCTCCAAATCCCAAGATTTTCGGATTGATAGGTAGCCCAAGCCAAGCTCTACATTTCTTACAAAGACACTAAGGGGGTGGATCACTTAAACTAGATCAAACCCTAGAGAGAAGTTGAAGTTTTAGAGTGAGGTGCTCTTCAATGGAGGTTTTGAAAAGTAAGAGAGAGAAAGAAAGTGTGAAAAGTGATTTACAATCACTCAGCTGCCATCTAATATACGACTATTCCGCTCGAGCGGAGAATAGGACGCTCGAGCGTCAAGCACAAAAACTGGACCCGTTCGAGCGCCAAGACACAACTGCAAAACATACCAACTCGAGCGCAAAAAGGCCCACTCGAGCGCGACCCGCTCGAGCGTAAGGAACTTCGCTCGAGCGTAAAAAACAAACCTGCAGTAATTTTGCAGAGGCACAAATACGGAAAGTATGCAAACTCCGCTCGAGCACAAAGGGACCCGCTCGAGCGGAACACTAAAAATTTGGGCAACAAGGAATGGGACTAAAGCTCAACCAACATGTTCGAAACACGCCCAAAACATCCTAAAACTCAAATAAATAGAATTAAAGGATGACAATATGACATATACAGTAACCAACTCCACGGAACCTAAGTCCGGATACAACAACCAAAGGAAAAAGAACCGGGATCGCTATATTATAGATTTTTGATTTACTTGATTTTTTACATGAATAATATATTCAACAAATCCTATAATATGAGCAGTTCAAATTATCAAAAAAAAAAAAACTCAAAAAATTCCTCCACCAAAGTAGCACATGTGACCGCTGTGATTTGCTCAGCATCTCCAAATCCTCCAAGTAGACATTTAGATATATCGGTCATACCATGGTTATGCAAGCATGTGAACACAATAATATTTTAATATTATTCATTTTTCACTTGTTTTGACCCAACGATGAGTCTTAAATTAGAGGTAGAACCATTTTTCAATTTCAAAAGTCTAGAGAGTAGAATATGGCATAATCCCTAGATTAAGTTAGAAGAATTAGTTATAAATATGTTAAACGCGTTGTTCTGAAATGCATACTACTCTATTTAGTTTTATGTCAGTTTTAGTTTATCGAAAAAACACAAACGTGTAGAATGATACCTACAGGCTACATCTTTTTTTTTTTAGAAGGTTTTTTCATTTTTATTTTTGTTAATTACTTAAATGGTATTGATATATATACACATATTAAATTAGACAATCTATGGTAGACTTTCCTTAAAAAGTAACACGCACACAAATTCGATTTTTTATGATAAAAATTATAAATATTTATGGTGTATTATGATTCTTCATTATAAAAGTTATGAATGATCAGGGCCGGCCCTGGAGTGAAGCGACTGAGGCGGTCGCTTTGGGCCCTCAATTTTGAACAAAATTTAGGGGCCCCAATTAGGGGAGTGTATCATGTCATGTTATTTCATAATTATTTTAATATTAGCTCAATTTATTTATTTTTATGTTGTCGTGTGGTGCTATTTTTATTCGTGTTCGATTGATGTTTAATGTGAAAACTTTCACTTTTAGTTAAAAATAACTTAGCAAATGTATTGAGAGATTAAAATTTTTCTCATAAGTTGAATTTTATAAAATTTATTTCAACTAAATGAAATTATTCATAGAATGTTTGAATTTAATTCAATTGCATTTTTCTAATTAAAAAAATTGTACCTTATTACTATATATTTTTTATTAGATTGACTCTAAAATAGGTAACAAAAAAATATATCTTAAATGAAAAAAAGATATTAGCCTTAATTATTATTTTACATACTTTTTTATTCAATTAGATAGAGTTAAATAAAAGATTAAAAAAATGTCATGGCATCCCTTACGGAACATTCAAATATATAACTAATAATTCATGTTATTGAGTTGTGTCATACTTAGATTCATGTTGAAAATAATCAACCTTAACTTGCCAATTTTATAGGGAGCTTTTTTGATAAATCCACTTTCTAAGAGCTTTATTCCATCCAATCCATATTCTTTTTCACTATTCCATTAGGTCCTATTTAAGATAAGAAGACCAAAATATCCTTTTCATCTACTTATGTTCCATTTAGTTCACATTATTTTCTTACGTTTCAATAAGTCCTATGGGTGACATAATTACCAAAATGCCCCTAATGTGAATGTTCACACCGTCAATGTGAATGTTCATCTCGTTAATGTGTAGGGGCCCGGCCCATGTACAATGTGAATATTCACATTGACATGTTAACATTCACATTGATAGGAGTGTAAAATTAGCCCGCGGCACGTGGGCTACCCGGGGTGGGCCTGGCCCGGCCCGTTGACAATGTGAATATTCACATTGACATGTTAACATTCGCATTAATAAGAGTGTAAAATTGACTCGCGTCCCATAGGCGGCCCGTGACAATGTGAATATTCACATTGACATGTTAACATTCACATTGATAGGAGTGTAAAATTGGCCCACGGCCTGTGGGCAGCCTGAAACCCGCCCGCTACCTGTAGGCTGCCCTGGGCGGGCCCGGCCCGGCCTGGCCCGTTGATAATGTGAATATTCACATTGACATGTTAACATTCACATTGATAAGAGTGTAAAATTGACTCGCGTCCCATGGGGGGCCCAAAGCCCGTGGGCGGTCTGGGGCAAGCCCGGCTCAGCCCGTGATAATGTGAATATTCACATTGACATGTTAACATTCACATTGATAGGAGTGTAAAATTGGCCCATGACCGTGGGACAAAGCCCACCACGTTTGCAGGCGTGCCCGGCCCGTGAGCGACGACCTCGGGTCGGTGGGCCTGGGCCTAACATCGAGCTTAGGTCGGGCTTGGGCGTGCCTGGCCATTTTTTTTAATTCTTTTTAATTTTTTCTACAAAAATTTTATTATTTTCCACAAAAAAAAGACATTGCGCCTTGGACCGAGCCTTGAATGGGCCTTAAGTGGACCGATAGGCCGGGCCAGGCTTCAAAGTGATGGCCTAGGCCCTAGCCTAGGGTCTCGAACATGCTCGGGCTCAGGCCCGGACCCAAACGAGCCTACCCCGGGCCGTGAGCGGGCTTTGGGCAGCCCACGGGCCGCAGGCCAATTCTACATTTCTATCAATGTGCATGTTAACATGTCAATGTAAATATTCACATTGTCAACGGGCTGGACCGGGCCTACCCCGGGCCGCGGGCGAGCTTCGTGCAGCGGGCAAATTTTACACTCCTATCAATGTTAATGTTAACATGTCAATGTGAATATTCACATTGTCAGGGGTTGAGCCAAGCCCGTCTCGAGCTGCGGTCGGGCTTCGGACCGCCCACGGGCCATTGGCCAATTTTATACTCTTATCAATGTGAACGTTAACATGTCAATGTGAATATTCACATTGTCAATAGGCCGGGCCGCGCCACAGGGCGTGGGCGGGTTTTGGGCAGCCACGGGGCGCGGGCTAATTGTACACTCCAATCAATGTGAATGTTAACATGTCAATGTGAATATTCACACTGTCAATGGGCCGGGCCGCGGACGGGCTTTTGGCCGCCCATGGGCCGCAGGCCAATTTTGTACTCTTATCAATGTGAATGTTAACATGTCAATGTGAATATTCACATTGTCAACGGACCGGATGGACCGGGCCCGCCCCGGGCCGCTATCAATGTTTAATATTAACATGTCAATGTGAATATTCACATTGTCACGGGTCGGGCCAAGCCCGCATCGGGCTACGGTCGGGTTTCGGGCTGCCCACGGGCCGCTGGCCAATTTTATACTCTTATCAATGTCAATGTTAACATGTCAATGTGAATATTCACATTGTCAACAGGCTGGGCCGGGCCACGGGCCATGGGCGGGTTTTAGGCAGCCACGGGTGCACGGGCTAATTTTACACTCCTATCAATGTGAATGTTAACATGTCAATGTGACTATTCACATTGTCAATGGGTCGGGCCGGGCCCGCCCCGGGCCGCAGGCCAATTTTATACTCTTATCAATGTGAATGTTAAAATATCAATGTGAATATTCACATTGTCAATGGGCCGGACCGGGCCCGTCCCGGGCCGCTATCAATGTTAATGTTAACATGTCAATGTGAATATTCACATTGTCACGAGTCGGGCCAAGCCCACCTCGGGCTGCAGTCGGGCTTCGGGTCGCCCACGGCCCGCTGGCTAATTTTATACTCTTATCAATGTGAATGTTAACATGTCAATGTGAATATTCACATTGTCAACAGGCCCGCCCCAGGCAGGCCGTGCCACGGGCCGTGGGCGGGTTTCGGGCAGCCACGGGGCGCGGGCTAATTTTACACTCCTATCAATGTGAATGTTAACATATTAATGTGAATATTCACATTGTTAATGGGCCGGGCCGCGGGCGGGCTTTTGGCCACCCATGGGCCGCGGGACAATTTTATACTCTTATCAATGTGAATGTTAACATATCAATGTGAATATTCACATTGTCAACGGGCCGGACCGGCCCGCCACGGGCCGCTATCAATGTTAATGTTAACATGTCAATGTGAATATTCACATTGTCACGGGTCGGGCCAAGCCCGCCTCGGGCTATAGTCGGGCTTCGGGCTGCTAGCCAATTTTATACTCTTATCAATGTGAATGTTAACATGTCAATGTGAATATTCACATTGTCAACGGGTCGGACCGGGCCTACCCTGCCGCCTATGGGTCAACGGCAGTTTCAGCCGCCACGGACACGGCCAATTTTACACTCCTATTAATGTGAATGTTAATATGTCAATGTGAATATTCACATTGTCAACGGTCAGCCTTGCCCAAGCGGTTTCGTCCGCCCACGAGCCAATTTTACATTCCTACCAATGTGAATTTTAAAATATGAATGTTTACATCATAAAATTGCTAACCGTTCAAAAAATATTTATAAGGGTATCAAAATTAAATATAAGGGCATAAGTGTCCAAGAAAATAGTGTAAATCAATAAAAAGGACTTTATGGAATAAAACTATCAACAATGGTAGAGAGCCACAATTTTTGTGGCTCAAATGGCTCGAAATTGCCAAAACGGCGTCGTTCGCCATTTTGGCAATTTCGAGCCATTTGAGCCACAAAAATTGTGGCCCTCAAACATTTTACTAAACTATACTTACATGGGACTAAATGTGTTAAAAAATTTCTTCATGGACTTCTTGGGTTAAAACACTTCTAAATGGGATTTATCAATAAAAATCCCAATTTTATATATTGCTTGAGTTGGGTTGAAAATTCTCATCCTTACCCCCAATTAATTTTTGTTCTTATAGCATTGGTAAGCTAAAAAATAAAGATTCGATTCAACTAATTAAATTTTAACTAATATATATATATATATATTTGTTATCTAAATTTTGTTAAATTGTAATAGAATAGAAATAAATTTTTATCTTTTTTGTTTTATTCAAACAATTTTTTTTTTTTTTTTTTTTTTGAATAATGATATATGAAAGGTCCAATTTAAAAAATTCACCTTAAGCCCCTAATAAGTTAGGGCCGGCCCTGTGAATGATAAGCTTCAAGGGATTAACTTTGTGGGAGGAGAGACAATTAAATAATTTATCACTCAAGAGATCTCAAATTTAAATCCCAAGAAGATTAAACATCCAAAATTTTTAGGACCATTAAAGAAGATTTGTCCAACCCTTAACTTCAGGTTCTTATAATGTGTACACTAAAGCCATTTTTAAAATAGTGGTTTATAACATTAAATTACGAATAATGTGGTGTAAATAATATGAATCACGTGTGATGAGAAATGTTACTACAAATTATTTTAATGGGAAAAATAATTTATTATTGTTTTATTACGAAATATTATGATCATGTTACATATGTTGCAGCAGAAGTTCCATATGATTGTAAATTTAATTTAATATAAATTTTTTTGATTATATTTAATAATTTTATGGAATGTTCTGATTATTAATATGATTTGTAATTTTTGTTACTAAAATGATTTGTAAATTTTGGGATTAAATTTAATAATTTTATGAAATAATTCGTAACATTTCATAACACCTACCATAACAAGTCATAATTTTTTTTTATCAAAATAATTCGTCACAATTCTCACAATATATAATTTATATCATTTACACCACATCATTTATAATTTAATAACAAAATTCATCATATACACCATAATAGTCATAATTTTCACTTTAATTTGTATATTATAAATTTTTTATTTATAATTTTTACCATATAAAAATATAATTTGCTTACATAGTGCTTACTTTTTAAGGAGTGTCCACCGTAAATTTCTCCAATTTTAAATATATAAATATGCAAATTTTAGTTTAGCAATTTAAAAACAAAAAAAAACAAACAAACAAACAAGTAAGCCATTTAGCCAAAAAACTGCTTCGGCTCACTAAATTTCTTCAACACGCAGATACAGTTCATTTTCAGCCGCAAGATCATCTCACTAAAATGAGGTGGCACGTTCTCCTAAAATTTCCACAAGATCTTGACATGAAAAATCTCCACAAAGGATCTTGTTCCTGCTTCCCCTGGCTCATCATGATTCAATAAATTTTAATTAGTATACTAAAGGTAGTTAAGCCAATTCAAGATCCCTTCTACAAGTGATAAGTTACATACAACTTATGCCGAACATAAAATGAAAAATTAAATCCTATATTAGCTTTTCTCTACTCTATAATTAAGCATATTATCTCTTATATAGGTTTAAACATGTTTAATTATTCACTTCTATTCTTTTCCTTTTTATTATCGTCTTTCTTGTCTTTTAAGTTATTTTATCTTTTTTCCTTTGAATCTAGGCATGATTCAAAAGAGAGTTCTCTCACCAAGTGTTGACTTTTTGGCTTTCGAAGGTTATTTTTGTAATTGCGAACGTGCTAGCAAGGATCAATCAGTCCTTACAGAAAATTAATTGCCAACCAATTATCAGACAATTGTGTTTTAGTTCTTTCAGCCTCAATAAAGAGGACTTTTACTGGTGACTTGACTTAGGAGAATTAAGCAAATAACAATTAAATGAAGAACAGTTGAAATATTCTATTAAGATGAAAAACTTACAATGATCCAAACTCAGCCTCGTAGAGGTTTACAGTGACAATCTACTTGAAACTACTCCTATGAATGAAGTGCAATGCAGGAATTTTAAAGTACAGGAATGTAAAGAACTGGAAATATAAAACTGAAAATGTAAGATTGGAAATAAAGTAGAATAAGACTGGTTTTTTGCATCTGAGTCTGGGTCTTTTTTTCTGAGTCTCCTCTGCTATTTATACTTCTCAAGGATGACCATCGAACTGCATTTCCAACCGTCGAACTGCTCCTCCATGATCATTGATCATGTTGCCTTATAATTAGCTCCACTATGATGTCTCTTGCAGTTAGACTTCCCTCCTAATTTTGAATTTAAATATGAGTAACCGTTGAAGCCACGTCACCCTGCATCTCTTTGTTGATCCACTACTACTCAGATCTTGTAATAACCAATATTAACTGCCACGTGTATGATTAGGATCGAAGGCTTGAATAGTCTTCCTGTATTACCCTCATTCTATCACGCGTCGAATTGTAATTGGCTTGTATAAAATATGTAGCCAACATTATCCCCCGCACTAATATACCCAATACTTGGTGATATTAGTGGATCAAGGTCTTTTTCCCACGTCTTAGAATGTGCATGGGCTTTGCATTCTCCCAGAAATGCAACTATCATTCATCATCTGCATTAAACTCTCTTTCAATCTCTTGAACACCCCCACCACCTCAGTATTCGAACAGACTGATACATTTTTTATGGCTGAATCAATTTTTCCTTCCATTGATTGAGCATACGAAGAGTTATATGATGATGTTGTTCCTCCTCAAAAGAACCTCCATGCATTAATTAGCCACCTTTACCCACCTTTCTACATTTAGGTCATGGATGCCTTTGCAAATTATCAACCCTTGGACTTCGAACATATTGCCCTTAATCCTTCAATTCAGAAACTTATAAATATGGACATGGGAAGTTCTTCTTCTGACTCACCCTTGGACTACGAACAAACTGCTCTCAATCCTTTGATTCAGAAAGTCGCAAATATGGACATGGAAAGTTCTTCTTCACAACCCTCTGCATGGGATAAGGCTGCAACTTCTTCCTCTTCTGGGGTTTCTGACTGGACAAACTGGTCAAAACCTGAGACCTATGAATTGAGGGAGCGAATCAACCATCACTTTGTCGAGTTTACTAACCCTTTAGAATTTTCTTCCTATGCGCGAAGCTCGATGGTCTATCCCTACATGCCCATTGACCATCGACGCAGTTTGGAGGAGAATTTGCTTGTGGTATGGTATACATCCTCCATGCCTACAAAGATAGTGCATGCTGCCCGACGCCTAGAAGAGGCACAAGGGTACAATCCATTATTTTTAGCCTAGAAGGCGAAAGATTTGTTCTTCTGACTGGCTCGATTATATTAATGCCCTTGTTCCTTCTACCTTGCTCCACCCCCTGAAATAGAAGCATCCACACCTTCTCCCCTGCCAAATCCTTGCTGGACAGAGAGGCTGAGGCTTGTCCTCTCTGCGGATAAGGTCTTTCTACCTTACAAGTCTCCACCTTCCCCTACTCCAGCTGAGCGAACGCAAGCTCAACTTCTGCTCGCGGCTTTCTCTCACTTGCCCTTTAATGTTCTTGAGGACGAAGTCCCTCTTAAGAACCTTCAATGGGCTTGTGATATTCTGACTCGGGGTCATGTTCTCAATCCCCTCGCCCAAGCAGAGCTTCACATGTTTTTGGACCAACTTCCATTGCTTCTCCACTGGCATCGGACCTCTATGGACACTACACAATCTTTAGACCAACTCTCGTCCCTTTGAGTTCATGCCCAGTACGAAGCAGAGAACTTCATCGAAGAATTCGATGATTTCAAGAATAAAGATTCTGCGTACTAGGATGACTTGGATATAGACGAATTGGAACAGGGATCAAAAGAAACAGCATTCAAAATAAAGGCTGAAGAGCTCTTTTACGAAGTGAGAGCACATCAACTCATGCAGCCAATGTTAGAAGAAATAGATAATAGAATAAAGAAAGAACAGAAATTCATTGATCATTGTTGGACTAAATTTCATGATCTTGTTATTTATTACATTCCCTATTTTTATGAGCTTGAGTTTGTACCCAAATAGGGTCATTCGATGTAATTGCTTTTGCTTTAATACAACCAAAACTTTTCTTTATATGGCATTGTTTGATCCTGTCTCCATTTGTCTTTAAAAGCCAATTCAGAGCTTCGAATTGAACAATCTTATCCTTCGAATATGGACTCAATTGTTTAATATGAAACACTAAGAATCAATATGAACTTTTCCAATTTATGGAATAAAGTTGACATTTTTTGCTAATTTTCATCTAGAATCGCTTTCAATTCAACATTTTACCCCTTAAAGCTTATTTTAATCACAACCAACATATGGTCATGGCTAGTATGATCAATCAATCTTAAATTGACCATTTTTGCTTGAACAACAGTTCATGCCAAGTTTCATTCAAAAGACAATCTTTTTCAGACATACACAAACCAACTATTGGTTTTGATGTTTCAACAACAATTCACATCCTTAAGGAGTCTTAAGTTTTGCTTCAAGGATATTACTTTCATTAAGAAACCTAAGACAGTCTTTAATCTCTCAAGTAAACAAATACTTGAGTATTCTTGCATCTTTAAGTATGGAATGTGCTTCAAGTCGCTTCTCTGTTTCGAAGCCATTGTTATTTGACTTTTGGCACCAAAATCTACTTTCGAAGCCAAATATTCTACTTCGAAGCTGGCATTAACATCTGGGTTGTGTTTTTCCCTCCAAAAGTATTAATATTGAAGGAAAACTCTTCGTATTTGTACCTTTAGTACTTAATGAACTATGCGATATATCTTCCAGACACAAAGGCTTTTCAAAACCCTTTTATTTCGTACTCTGAAATCACTCGCTCGTTTAACACACAAAACCCTTTATCTCTATTGATCTTCCACTTCTCTTACTTCCTTCCTCAACTTTGTCTTCTGAGAAATCGTTCTATCAATGGCTTCTTCTGTATTGAAAGTACTTGCTGGCGATCGTATAAGCCCAACTATGGCTTTGAAAAGATGTATTGATGACGAGATCGCCAAGTTAACGGCCGATGGGTCAAGTGTCATAGATGGACGCCTCTTTGTTCCTCGCCATAGCAATAAACAAGAATATGTCTTGGGTCCCATCTTTCGAGAAGCTCCTGGCCAACTTCCAGCTTTATACCCTCGCTTAGAGGACCACTTTCTTCTCTATGAAGGAGGGCTCGACTATGGAAATTGGAGGGTGACCCAACCTCATCGCTGCTGGCCGACATTGAGAACTGAATGGGAAGAATGGTATGATAGAGTTGTACCTGCGCGAGAAGATGATCTACAAGAGCTCTGTATTCTCGACGCCCTCCGTCTTTCTAGGTTCATTATTCCTGAAGATCCTTTTTTGATTCCACTGCTCTTTGCTATTGGAATATGGCTTTCAATTTTTTTTAGTTTCGGTATGGCGTGATGGCCCCTACCGTTCTTGATATCTGTCATCTTTTAGGGCTTTCACCCCTTGGTACTCCTTTCAATCCCAATTATCCAGACCTCTCTGTTAAGTTTTCTCTTCCACCCCTAAATTCTTTCTATAGTGACTTTGTAAAGGATGAAAACAAAAGAATAGGCCCTGTGAGAGATAGAGAACTTTTTTCCTTCATTTTGTACTGGATGTGTAAATTTCTCTTTTGTACATCCTCTCAACGAATTATGCCTGAATTCGCCCCACTTATGGCTGGCCCTTGTTTTGAATAAACGTATAGCCTTGGCCCCATATCTCTTAGGCCATGTTTACAGAGCCTGCTCCCAATTTTGTGAAAAACCTCTTGACGTTAACCAAGGAGGTCCTCTTTGGGTGCTTCAACTCTGGCTCTTCACCTATTTCACTGATTTGCATCCCAAATGCTTAAAATTCCTTGTTCAGGACCCTAGCACTTATGGGGAGAAGTATGCTAGGATTGTTCTTTATCCTGCTTCCTTTGCTTATTACCTCACCTTTTTTCACCAACTCCCTATTTCTCCATCTGCCACCTTCTTTTGTCCCTTTGATGCCAGCAAAGGACCTGCTTGGCTGCAAACCTTTTTGGCTGATAAAGAGTGTTCCACCTCACCCCACAAAGATATGTGGGCTTCTATTTTGCTACCAAGGGAGCTGTTCATTGGCACTTTAAATCCTCGAGCTTATAAATGTATAGCTAAGGTGTACTGCCCTTCTCAGTTTGCCCGACAATTTGGGTTTAGTCAGGGGATTCCCGTTCCACTTTGCAGCCTTTCGAATGTCCATCTCACGGCTAGAGACCTGAGAATACCTAAATCAAAACTAGAGGCTGCAATATTTAAATTGCGGAAAGAATTGAGCGAGTTCAAATTTGTCCCCTTCCTTCCTTCTGGCCTGACTCTGAAAAGATTTCAAAACTGGTGGACAGCCAATATAGAAGTGCGCCTATCCGTACACCCTCATGATCTACTGATAGGGTTAGGAGTGCCTTCCAAGGCTAAATCAACAACAGTTGAGAACACTTCCTTTCTTCCCACAGCTGCCAAAACTGCTCCTGTAGCCTCATCCTCTCCTGCTAGAATTACTAGAGCTACTTCAAGAAGGGGTAAGTATTTTTCAGGTTTCTTCTTCTCTTTTTTTTTTTTAGACTCTTTTGTTTGTTTACTTTACATGCATACCTCTTGGTGTAGGGTCTCCATAAGAAGAATCTCCTAAGAGGGCTGAAATCCTGGCTACTCTCAAGGACAAACAAAAGCAGAAAAAGAAAAGAAGGCTGATACTCACTCCTGAGGAATCCGAATCCCGGATTGAAGAGGGAAAGATTGAGAAAGAACAAGAAGTGCCATTATAGAGAAAAAAGAGGAAATAGATGACTATCTCTCCTTCTGGCTCAATCGAAGGTCCTACTCATGAGACAGCTGCCAGAGTAGTAGAAGAGGAACTTTCTTCTAAGGAATCTGAATCCCAGATCGAAGAAAGAGAAATTGAGAAGGAACAAACAAGACCAATACAGAGAAAAAAGAGAAGAAAGGTGACTGTCTCTCCTTCTGATTTGGTCGAAGATCTTATTCATGAAGCAGCTGCTAAGGCAGTAGAACATGAACATTCCAAGGCCATAATTATTTTTGAGAGAGCTGAGAAGAGATGGCAGCAGCAATTCTTAAGAGATGAAACTGCTGCTGCTGATGCGATCCAAAGGGAAACTACAAGAAGGCAACATATTGCTGAGCACTATTCCCTTCGAAGCTCTCCTATTGCTGCTATCACTTCTGAAACAAGTAACTTCTTTCAAGCCTCTACCGTTTTCCCTTGTCAAATTTTGGTATTGAGATTTGACATTACATTTGTAGTTTTCTTTTGCAGCAACGACTACTGAGGCTATTCTTCCAATAAGGACTCCCTCAGTTTCAGTTGAAGTTGACCAATTGCAAGATGTGAGACCCATCCAAATAATACTCCCAGTTCCCAGGCCTATATTCTCTGTACCCTTCCTGAGGCCAAGTATCCCTACATCACTTTCTTTTGGCTTAACTTCATACCTTCCCTTTTTGTCCTTTGACCTTACTCAATTTGGTTCCCTTTTGAGCTTCGTTTCTCCTCTCCCTCCTAAGGAAATTCTAACCATTACCTCATCTTCAATGGTAGCTGATTCCCCTATAGAGGGTGCTGGCAGCTCTCCAACTCCTGGTCTATTGCCTTTGTCTAGTTCCAGCCTGTCCTCCCTCGACCTATTGGTGGCTAGGACCATAGAGACTGCTGAAGATGCTCCACCCATTTCTCCTATCCCTATGCAGTCATCTGTGCCTTCCACCACTGCTCTTTCTGCACCCCTCATGTCCACGGATGAGGTAGATATCTTCGAAGCAAGACTAGCTAGTCTCTTCAACATGCCCTCTACCTCTCTAATAGCTAATGATGAGGCTGAGCCATTAGTTCTGGCTGACTCCTTGTTAGAAATTCTTGAGAGCTCCTCTTCCTCCAGTAGTAAGCTTTCTGCACCTTTGATGGATTTAGACAGCTGTCTGGAGTTATTGACATCTTTTTCAAGGATTCCTTTCGAGGCTTTACAAAGGCCTATAATAAGAAATGGCTTCCTTCAATGCTGCAAAGTTGTTGAGCAATCCAGTATAACTGTCTCAAGTCATCTATCTTAGGCAGCAGCTACTATTGACTTCTACATCAATATTTGTCATGCTGCCAAGGCTACAGAGGAGAAATTAGTGAGCGACCAGAGCTTTGTTTCCACAGTACATGCTGAAGTCTCAAGGCTAAAGGAACAACATTCCTCTGTCTCCCATTTTCGAACTCAACTACTGGAGAGGAAAGCTCAACTTGAGAAGGAGCTATCTGCAGTGAACCAGGCCTTAAACTGAATTGACACCAAACTGCAGATCACCAACCAAGGACTGGCCGATCGAAAACAAGAAATGACCACAGCCATGCAGTTGTTTTCTTCATTTAAGAATAGGAAGTCTGTTGTAAAAGATCAATTAAGGCATTGTAATGATTTCTGGGCCAATTTATGGCAAAATGTATTTAACTCTTTATGACAAAACAAATTCTGATTTATCATTTGAGTACTTTTGTGTTCTTGTACTTGGCATTTATTTTACTCCTTGTGTTTCCCATATAGTTGGAAAATAAGACTTCAAATACCTGTCATTAATCTTTTTGGGATGTACATATCCATTCAAATTTCTCAAATGGTATGCCCCAAAAGGAAGGACTCTATGGACTTGGTATGGTCCTTCCCAGTTAGGTGACCATTTGCAAAACTTATGGCTTTTAATCCCTATTGGGAGTATAGTTTTCCACACCAAATCACCTTCATCAAAGCCAATGTGTTTGACTTTTTTATTATAGTTTTTGGCTGCTTTCTTCTTTTGGAAAAGAATGCTATTTAATGCCAGAATTCTAGCTTCATCTATGCTTTCTAATTCCAAGCACGTACTCTGATGGTATTGCTCATGATTTAACTGGTCTTGGCATTTTACCCTCAAAGACTTAACATTAACTTCCACAGGCAACACTGCATCATGCCTATATACCAAGGCATAAGGAGTAACTCATGTGCTTGACCTTGGGGAAGTTCTATAAGCCCACAATACATCCAACAATAAGTTATGCCAATCCCTAGGATTGTCTTCCACAACCTTTTGTATTCCTTTCTTCAAGGACTTATTGGATGATTCAGCTTGACCATTGGCTTATGCATAACAGGGGATGGAATTAACAAAGCTAATTCCAAACTTTGCCACAAAAGGCTTTATCATTTTCCAATCAAACACAGTCCCATTATCAACAGTTATAGTCTGTGGGATACCAAATCTGTGGATTAAATCCTTAATGAATCCAATAACCTCAGTTTGGTCTACAGCCTTATATGGCTTAGCTTCGATCCATTTAGTGAAGTAATCAGTGGCCACTAAGATGAAACAATGATGCTTCGAAGAAGGTGGGTGTATTTTCCTCATCATATCCATGGCCCATCCTCTAAATGGCCAAGGCTTTACTACTGCATGTAGGTCAGTTATGGGCACATGCCTGATCGTGCCATGCTTTTGACATGCCTGGCAACCCCTTACATATTCTATGCAGTCTTTAAGGATAGTTGGCCAATAGTAGGAATACCTTCAAAGCAATTACCTCATCTTCACACCAAGTTGATGAGCACCACAGATGCCTTCATGAACCTCAGCCATAGCTGTCAATGCTTCTTTTGGGCCTAAGCATTCCAGCAATAAACCATCTCCCCCCCTTTTGTAGAGAGCATTACCGTATATGATGTATTGCATAGATTGCAATTTAATTTTTCTGCTGGCCTTCAAAGATGGGCCAGCCAAGTACTGCATTATTGGATGCCTCCAATCTTGTTCTTGTAAGTCATTTTGATTGACTTCTAGAACCACATTCCTTTTGTTTAAAGGCGGTATTGATTTCTGATATGTTGTTTGGCTTACATCCCTTTAAGTATTATTCCTTCTCTTGAAATTCGAAGCTTTCTGAGCCACATCATTAGCTCTATTATTCAAGAATCTTGGGATATGAGTTACATTTGCTATTTGAAATTGAGAAAGAAGATGTAATGCAACAACATAATATGGCAAAATGCTTATACTTTGACATTTGAAAATCTCTTTCACTTGGTTAACCACCAATTAAGAATCTCCAAATATGCCAACTGCATGAACTTGTAGTCCCATAAGAATTTCCAATCCCACTATTAAGGCTTCATATTCAACTTGATTATTAGAACAAGTAGTTTCATCCACTTTGAAACCATGTGTGGTTTCTACTCCTTGTGGTGACTTAATCACTATACCAATTCCAGTTAGGCCATTGGCTTTTGACCCATCGAACCACATTTGCCATGGTTCAACACTAGCCATACCAAGTTCCATTATCTTTTGGCTTTCTGTTTGAGATGGATGGTCTGCCAAAAAATTAGCTAAAACTTGTCCTTTTACTGCCTTTTGGGAAACATATTCTAAATGAAATTTTGATAAGGCTAATATCCATTTGTCAATTCTTCCCCTCAACATAAGTCTAGATAACATATACTTAACCAAATCTGTGGTTGTAATTACCATGACAGTTGTAGGCAAAAGATAGTATCTTAATTTCATTGCAGCAAAATACAATACAAGGCACAGCTTTTCTACAGCTGAGTATTTACATTCACAAGAATTTAAAAACCTACTAAGGTAATAAACAGCTTGCTCCTAGCCTTCTTCATTGTCCTGGGCTAAGAAAGCTCTCAATGAATCTTCTACTGCAGCTATGTACAACTTCAAGGGCTTATCACCCTTTGGTGGCATCAGCACTGGAGGGTTGGCCAAGTAGGCTTTGATACCTTCGAAAGCAATTTGATGCTCTGCCGTCCACACAAATTCCTCTTCATCTTTCATCCTTAATAAGGAAGAAAATACTTTAGTTTTCCCTGTAGTGTTAGAAATGAATCTTTGAAGAAAATTAACCTGTCCAAAGAACTTTTGTAATTCTTTCTTACTTGATGGAGGTATGGCTTCAATGATGGCTTTGGCTTTATTTTGGTCAATCTGTATCCCTTTCTTGTGTACTACATAGCCCAAGAAGTTTCCAGATGATATACCAAAAGCACACTTAAGAGGATTGAGTTTCAACCTAAACTTCCTGATTCTTTCAAAGGCTGCTTCTAAGTGAAACAGATGCTCCTCTATGGATTGGGATTTAACTACAATGTCATCAATATAACACTCTAAATACCCTCCAATGAGGTCATGAAAGATAGTGTTCATAGCCCTCTAATATGTAGCCCCAACATTCTTCAGGCCAAATGGCATTTTAACCCATTCAAAGGTGCCAATATTCCCAGGACATCTAAATGTTGTCTTGTGAACATCCTCCTCCGCTATGCAGATTTCGTTATAACCAGAGTGCCCATCCATCACTGACAAAATTTGATACCCTGCTGAACTGTCTACTAGCAAATCTACTATAGGCATAGGATACTCATCTTTTGGAGTAGCTAGATTCAAGTTTCTAAAATCGATGCATACCCTCATTTTACCATTCTTCTTAACTACAGGCACAATATTGGATAGCCATTCAACATACCTGGCTGTCCTAATAAAGCCTACCTTGAGTAGTCTAAGAATTTCCTCCTTAACTTTCTGGATCACTTCTGGACTCATTCTTCTTGGTTTTTGCTTGTATGGTTTGAAATTAGGCCTCATAGGGAGCCTATGTTCCACTAATGACCTATCCAATCCTGGTAGTTCATTATAAGACCATGCAAAACAATCTTTATATTTCTTCAGAACAACTAATAACTGGTCCCTGTCTAGAGCATTCAAACAAGCACTTATATTGGTGGGTTGTTGTACAAAACCGTCTCCTAAATTTACTTCTTCTACGGGGTCTTGTGTCTGAGGACTTACTGAAGCTTCTTCTTTGATTTCTTCTGGCTTCGAAGCAATCTTCTTGCTTTGTTCTGCTCCCAGGTTCTTTAATTCAACATCTTTACCCTTCTCCTCATAGACAAAGTCTGTCCATAAGGCTTCTTTTTCCTGTATCTCCTTGACTTTTGTTTCAATGTCCAATGCACAATATTCGTCGAGGGCCAAAACTCTGGCCTGTTGCAGCTCCTGCATGCAGCCAATTATCATGGCTTCTTTCTCTTGCTCTTGCACTCTCTGGACTATTGATTTTACATCCAACATAGAGAACTTAATTAGAGCCAAAGACTTGGCTTCTTGGACTTCATTTCTTTGCCTACAACCAGGCATCATTGTCATCCTTCACGATAACCTCTTCATCAGCACTTTCCTGGACTAAGTGCTTCAGGTGTGTCACTTTTTCATCCGCCGTCACTTCGGCTGAGCCATCAGGTTTCCTCAATATACTGAGTGGGGTCGCTCCCTCAATGTACAATTTGGCCTCTGTGAAGTCTGTACAGACTATGAAGGGTTGAGGATCTGCATCAATTTCCTCTGTCTCTCCATTGCCTAAGCCCATCATTATTTTCTGATGCAAAGAGGAAGGCATACACTTGTTAGTGTGAATCCAGTCTCTACCAAGTAAAGCGTTGTATTTAGCATTGCTATCGATGACGAAGAATGCTGTCATGCAGTCTCTGGTTCCCACACTCAGGTTGATAGGTAGAATTCCCTGAGCCATCTGCTTGTCTCCAGCGAAACCAGCAATGGTTGTGCTGGTTGGGATTAACCGGGGGTTCCTTTTCCCTAGTTTCTTCAAGGAAGATTTTGGTTGTAAGTTCACTGCTGCCCCATTATCTATCAAGACTTGGTTCAATTGTATCCCATCGAAGAAAGCCTTGATATACAAAGGCTTGACATGTTGTGTCATAGAGTTCGAGGGATACTCAAAAGGATATGAGAGCTTAATGCTCACCTCTTCTTCACTATCATATTCAGTTTCCATTGGGGTAGCCATTCCGGAATCATCCTACACCATACTCACTTGTGAGTCTTCACTAGAGACTGGAATTGGGTCAATTTCTTGGCCCTCTTAGTTCTCATCCCCAGCTTGGAATTCATGCGGTAGTATGTGTACCATATTCACTGATACTGAGCCAAATTGGATGGTTGGTTGTGCCTGTTTCTCCTCTTGGCCCCCTTGTTTAGTTACTTCAGAAGCATCCTCCATACTGCATTCTGACACTTCCTTACTAACAAGCTCCTTCGAATGGTCTTTTCTGACTGGCTTTTTAGCCAAAAATGTTTGTTCGGCCATGAAGGCTTCGAACATTTCTTCCTCAACCATTTCTCTCTTCTGGCCTAAGCCAACTTCTTTCTCTGCCTCGCTATCACTCTCCATCAATGCTTTCTCCAATCCTGACAAACTGGACTTCTCTCTGGCTTTTAGTTCAGAGTGAACTTTGGCCAACTGTTCCCTACTGCAACCTATTTTGGCTTGTAGAGTTGGTTTTGGAGTATGGTCTGACTTTGGATTCTTCTTTCCTTCTATCTAGACCATTGAAGAACTTTCTCCACTTTCCTTCAAGTCTTGCTGGTATTGAGTGTACCTACGCTGAATTTTCCTCCTTTGTGATCTAGAAATTACGGGGACCATATCTGGTTCCTTTGTTTTTGGGTGTTTAAGCAATACCCAATTGTTTGGAGCCCCCAAAGGAGGTTTGACCATCCTACCTTGGTTTCCAATTACATCTCTTTGTGTAAACACTTCCCTAGGTTTGTTCTACATCACAAACCAATCTGGGACCCTAGGTACCCACGAACTTACTGACTCAGCCGTTAAACTGCTTCTTATTTCTTTCGAAGCCACCTTCGAAGCTGGCTGTGAAGGCCACTGCTTGGCCCTGACTTTATGCTTTGGGCCTAACTCAGGCCTTCGATGAAGATATCCACTTTCTGTCCTTCGTGAGGCTGGTCTAGGGGGCCAATCTCTGGCTTTGATCCCGTAAACTGAACATTTCTCTAGTCTCCTCTCGGAGTGACTGCTCTCCATTCTGTAGTAATTAGGTGGCCTGGACTCATATAAAGGCCTCTTACCTTTAGAATGCATTCTATCGGCTGTTGGTTCAACCATTGATGGCTGCTGCCTAACACCAGATGGATATGGCCTTTTATTGTAAGCATTGGTTGGTTTAGGACGCCTCTGCACATCCTTGCAATATTGTTTCCCATCAATTGGAAGCCCTTTTAACCACTTGTAGCTTAGTCTGCACCTGGGATACATCCTTTGCATTACAAATTTCTAAGGAATCGCTATCCAAGATTTCTTCATCAGAGTCTTCCCTCTGGTGTGAGAAATCTTGTCTAATTACTGGTAGATTTCCAGTGTCCTTCTTGATAGTTGTCTGGTTGGCAACATGCATCTGCACATTGACTTCTCCCAATTCTTTCAAGGACAAGCTTCGAAAGTCTAGCATTATGACATTGGTTGCCACCTCTCCAATTTCTGGAAATGGATTACTGTCGATCCCCATGGCCTTTTCTGCTTTGGCTGGGAACTTCAAACTTCCTTTCCGAATTTGTTCTTGGATCCTGTCTCGAAAAACAATACAGTTCTTAGTCGAGTGAGACCAAGAATTATGCCACTTACAATATACTTTTCCTTTAGGTTCATCTGGAGATGGAATTTTTACTCCTTTTGGTAACTTAAGGAAGTTGGCCGCAAGCAAATGATCAAAAATGTCATCTGCCTTAGTTAAATCGAAAGAGTATTTCTTGTGAAGGTCTTTCTTTTTAAATTGCTGGTCAATTGTTGTATCCTTATGAATTAATACTTCACATATTACAGGTTCTTTCCCCACAATCTCTGCTGTATCGATCTCATAATTAGGATCTCTATAATATGTCTTGTATAATGCATTATTTCGATCTTGCTACTCCTCTAGTAATGCTTCATACCTAGACACCTTATAAGTGAGTTCCACAAAGTCTCTGAACTCAGTTGAGTCAAACTTCTTTCGAAGCCTAAACTCTAAACCATTTTGAGCCAATCTCACAATTTCGCTCGTAAGATGACTCTACATTTATTTCGAGCCCTTTTAAATCTGGCAATAAACTGAGTAGCCTTCTCATCAAGCCTTTGACTCAATCTTATCAAGTCTGCCATGGAAACTTCTGGCTCTGATTGGAAGAATTGGGCATGAAATGCCTCTTCCATCTGTTGCCAAATCTGGATAGAGCCAGGTGTAAGATTAATATACCATACAAATGCTCCCCCAATTAGGAAATTTGGGAATAACCTTAACTTCATATAGTCATTATTGGTAAATTCGCTGCATTGAGCAGCAAACCTAGCAATATGCTTTACTGTTGATTGATTTTCATTCCCATAAAAAAGGGCAAAATCTGGTATCCTGAAACCTCTTGGATATTCATGTACCCTGTCTACCCATTCTGGGTATGGTTTCATGTACACTGGAGTCTGGACCCCCCGAGCCATTGGTCCACACATCTCTCTAACAATGTCAGCAATTTGGTCCCTAGGAACCATATTTTGTGCCTGCTGAACCGCTACTGGAGGGACAAACACAGGATTTAGTGGGCAAACTTGTACCTGTAGTCCTCTTGATCCATAAGGTGGTATATTTGGGACTGGTTGTCCCTGTGGTGCAGGTTGCTGTTGGGGGTGTGGGTAACCCCTTTGAGCCTGCCCTGCGAAAGGACCTGCGAAAGGTGCTGGAACTGGTGTTGTGTCTCTTCCATTTGTAGGAAAACCTTCTAACCCCCCGGGTATAAATTCGAATAAGGGATTAGTGAACCTCCTTGTGCCAGGTATGGCTTCGAATATGGGATTTGGAGCCATTCTTATGCCATTTTCTTGCACTAGGCCAGATCCACCAATTTGCATGGCTTCACTGTTAAGTACTAAGGCATTTTGACCTGCTATAGGCCTCGAAATAGGTTCGTACCAAGACTGAGGTGATGGTCTTTCATAGTTTTGATTACTAGTTTGACCATTAGAATGTCCATTAACTTGTATAAGCTGTTTATCTCTAGCCAATCTTTGCTGAGGGATATTCGAAACTTTCTCCATGTATCTTGCGTTTGTTGGTTGGTGGTTATTCATTCGATCCAAAAAAGATGTTGCCCACTTTTCCATTGTGTTCATTAATTGCTGTCCCATAGCATCTACTAGGCCACTCCATGGATTTATTGGCTGCGTAGATGGAACAGTGGATGGTCCAATTCCTTGGTCTCGTCCAATATTATGAACATGTGGTACTTGTTCTGAAGTACTGGTCTGTTCGACCATAGGTCTGATATAATAGGAGTTTCCATAGGACGTGTTATTACATTATCCTCTAGATTAGGTATCTCTACCTCTCCTTCTACGCCTTCTTCCAAGCATTCATTTTCTCCTTGTCTTCTACGTCTAGCCATTTCAATTAGTCCCACCGGGTGTGCCAAAAATATATGTTGGCTTTTTGGCTTTCGGAGGTTATTTTTGTAATTGCGAGCGTGCCAGCAAGGATCAATCAGTCCTTATAGAAAATTAATTGCCAACCAATTATCAGACGATTGTGTTTTAGTTCTTTTAGCCTCAATAAAGAGGACTTTTACTGGTGGCTTGACTTAGGAGAATTAAGCAAATAACAATTAAATGAAGAACAGTTGAAGCATTCCATTAAGATGAAAAACTTAAAATGATCCAAACTCAGCCTCGTAGAGGTTTACAGTGACAATCTACTTGAAACTACTCCTATGAATGAAGTGCAGTGCAGGAATTTTAAAGTACAGGAATGTAAAGAACTGGAAATATAAAACTAGAAATGTAAGACTGGAAATAAAGTAGAATAAGACTGGTTTTTTGTATCTGAGTCTGGATCCTTTTTTCTTGGTCTCCTCTGCTATTTATACTTCCCAAGGATGACCATCGAACTGCATTTCCAACCGTCGAACTGCTCCTCCATGATCGTTGATCATGTTGCCTTATAATTAGCTCCACTATGCTGTCTCTTGCAGTTAGACTTCCCTCCTAATTTTGAATTTAAATATGAGTAACCGTTGAAGCCACGTCACCCTGCATCTCTTTGTTGATCCACTGCTACTCAGATCTCGTAATAACCAATATTAACTGCCACGTGTACAATTAGGATCGAAGACTTGAATAGTCTTCTCAGATACCCTCATTCTGCCACGCGTCGAATTGTAATTGGCTTGTACAAAATATGTAGCCAACACCAAGTTTAGTGCCAAGCAAAAATCACACGTTCATCCAATTACAAGCAATGTTCTCTCATCTTCTTACTTTGTTGGTGTAGTGGCTTGGGTCAGTTTAATCCAATCCGTTTCCATTTTGGTTGGGACACGGGGTTGTCGTGGGTGACGTGGACCATTCTAGGTAGGTTTGTCAATTGGTGTGCCTCAAGATGGCTCCTAGGCAGTAGCCCAGGAGTTTTGGAATTGCTTGGTCGCGCCTGCAACTGTGTGTGGTTGGAAGTCGCGGTTGGGCATGACCAAAACATAGCCAGTCCTCTGGTGGGGTGAATGCATTGCCATAATGGGCCACGAGGAGGGTCACGATCAAGATCCACGCCCATGATATAGGTGGTTGCGCCACCACCGCTTTTTCTCGAGAGTTCTGTTGTGATATATGTGGTCACGTAAGCGATGGGCTTATTATATAACCTGTCGATTTGTTACAATTCAACCATCCCCACCATTATGGTTGATCCTCTCCTTTTTGACAGTATCATTGAGATATTTTTTTTGTGTTATTTCCCAATTTACAGAATGTATAAAATGAACACTAGAAGATGGTAAATATTGGTCCTGGGGTGGGAAATTTGCATATGGCATGTAGAGGATTATGGTTAAAAAATTCATATCTAATTCATAAAGAACTATGTTTCCTCCTGTATTCTTTTCTTATTTTTTAATGTTATTTTTGATATGTCGATAGATGGAATAATATAATTTTGTCTAAAATTTTGTTATTTTTATTTGTGTGTTGCTGCACCAAAAAAAATTTTAAAAAAAATTAAAAAATAAAAAATAAAATCTATATTGTAATTATTTTATAATTATCTCACTGAATTATAATTTTCACAATTATTAATTGCTCTAATTTTAAATTTCCATGTAATGCAAAGCCCAAACCACAGTCAAAGGCCCCTCAAAAAGCAATTCAACTAGCTACCAAACAATAGAAAAAAGAGATTGATGTTTAATTATTAATTGGACAAATCTATATTGTAGTTAATAAATTATTTATTAAAAATGATATGATAGATAAATTTGATTATACAAGCCTACTTAGTAATTTTGTTGTTAAAAATGTAAGAAAAGTAATCCTACTTAGCACTTTAGCCTTAATTAAAGTTTTGCAAAGCACATGCAATATTATATATATAGAAGGACAAGGGGTGGTCAGTTTTACATTATTAATCCATGCCAAAATGAAGTTTTAAAAGTACCAAATTTGTGTTCTTCTAGGAACCTGCAGGGCCCCCATACAGTACCAGATGCCCAAAGTAAGCCCCCTTTTTTCCTTCATCTTTCACATCATACAGTTTTCTACTGTTTGTAAACTCGTATGTATGAGGATTTATATCCCCTCCACTTGGACTCTTAAGTGCAATATTCCTGAAGTATGCATCATATCTGGTGCTCTCAATTAGAAAATGACTTCCCCCCATTGCGGGTTTAGGGGTGCCCGATGGACTAAATACCTCTCCTCCCCATTCAGCATGTGAAGCTAAGTTTGCTAATCCACTACCAAGTATTCTCTTTGCCCAAAATCCAACATTGGTATTCACAACTCCAAGCCACCAGTTTCCATTAACTAGATCCTATATATTTTTACATGGATATCAAAATTGAATAATTGAACAGAAGAACACAAAGTCTATTTCTTTACCACTAATTACTTAATTATGATTTTTGTTTCATAATTATTGGTGTAATAATTATTTGACACAATGGTAGCATGACTTGGGAACTTGTGATCTGCCAATACAGTGGTCTAGGTGTGGACTTCATGTATATTAAGAGTTTTCAAATTTTACCTGCAAGATGTAGATTTCCACCTCAACCGATGTCCCTCCATGTATAGAGACCTTTCCAATTGCTAAACCAAGAGCTATATCTATATCCACAATCACAAATCCAGGACAATTTGTATTGAAACAATGAGATTAACTTGCCTGTTTGGTAGAGAAACATATAAGAATGTATTGTGAGAGCTACTAAGAAATATAGTCAATTAAGTAATATGCACTCAAAAGCAGTGATACTTACATTCGTGTACATGAATAGTCGAGTACGTGCGTCACCAAACAAAGATGGATCCACCTGAGACAAACCAAAAACATAATAAAAACAAATGCTTTTGCCTATGTGAAGCTAGTTTTTAATTCTGAAAATTGTTTGTGAAAGAAGTAAGAAGTTAAATTTACAAGAAGCAAGAAGATCAACTTACCCTCCACCCAACTTGTAAGCTATCAGGCCCATTTTGAATCATCATTCGCGCTGCACTATATTGTTTACCCACGACATCTGGTTGGTGTACACTAAGCACCGCTGACGCTCCACTGTATTTGTTTGGACCATCTATTGTCTCAGCTATGGCATACTGGGTAATAAAAGTCCAAAACATGTGTTACTTTTATATTTTCCCTTTAACCTTTTCCACCATGAGAATCTGTACATATCCATATTGTTGGAAGGAAAATCAAAGGACAATTCGAAATACCCGAATCTAGCACAAAATAGCAGAAGTAATTTTTCTCCCTCTTTGTGTGAATCTATTATGAAACAATTTGAATAGAGCACAATATATATATAAGGCAAAAGCAATTTGCCGATAAAAAAAAAAAGGCAAGAGCAATTTTTATGTCGAAAACCTTCCCTTCCCACTATGGGAAGGAAAAAAATCATGGGACTGTAGTCTACCAAATATCTGCACTATCAAAAAATAATGGGTGTACAAGAGTTCTCTCTAGTTAGAACTAGAGGCAAACAATCAAGAACAACAACAAATAAGTTTTCCTGGCAACCAAAGAACTAGTTACAAAATTTAGGAAAGATCTCACAAAAACAAGGTACTGTTCACGAGCTAGAAAACCAAATTCAAAATGCTTCAAATCTGATCTCCACCGTTTAGATCTTAGAGCCTTGAGTGTGAACTCGCCTACCAAATTTCAGCTCAATCGGACCACGAATGCTTGCCGATAGAACTGCTTGATCAAAGCTGGATAGAGTTTATCAAAAAACTGCTTGGCTCCCTTTTTCCTCTTTTTTTGGTGGCTGCACTCTACTCTCTTTCTAGGGTAGTAGAGAGGGTTTTTGTCTCATCACACACATGGGCCAAAAACCAAACAAAAACCATTATCCGTTTGGTTTAATTTTAGAATTATAATTTGAGTGTAGAGTTATGTTTTGAGTTATGAGTTTTTGAATCATGATTTGAAAAGAGAAAATTTGTTTAGTTCTGAGTTTTGAAATGATTTGTATTTTTTTTTTTTTTTTTTGATTAATTGATGTATAGAATATGAGAGAATGTGAGAGGAGAGAGTATAAATGAGAGAGAAAAAGTGATTGATTGATTGATTGATTAATAATAAAAATAAAAATAAAAAGAGAAGTTTTGAAAGTAATTTTGAATTGTATTTTAAAAATATGTTTGGTTAACAAGTTGCATTCAAATCATGATTTAGAAACAGAGTTGAGTTTTGAAAAGTAAACCAAACGCTACCATAATCTCTCCAAAGTGGTGATTGAGACCCCTACCCCTACAAGACCCCCACATGACCCCTACAAATCTAGACCACATGGAGGGCTAGGATGACTTTGGGGATGTGGGGGTCATCGCCAAAGGGGGTCCCAAATATTTTTCATCCTCCATGTGGGCCTGAGACTCATATGGGCTTTACCAAATATTTAGGCCATCCTCCACATACGAGGGAAACCCAACCCACCACACACACACACACACACACACACACACACACACATATATATACATATGTATTCGCTTACTTTTTTTGTTGATTTTTTCCCCCTCTTTTCATTCAAAAAATGCATTGTGCCCTAACTATAAGATTTAATGTTTAGTGTTTTTGGTTGTGCAGATTCAAGCGATGTAAACAATCACGTCTGCAAGTAAAATTATTATCAAAAGTTTGCCTAAAACTTTCAACAAGATGAGGCTAAACATAGCTTAAAAAAATGAGGACTAAAATCAATTTATAGGATCAAAAAATGTGGTTAGAGTGTTTTATGTGTGTGTTGACAGCTCATTCAAAAAGGTGATTCATAGAAACAAATAAAACCAAATATAGAAGACAAGAAATAGTGCAAAACTAGTATTGTGAAGCTATATAATCTTGATTGACTTGGATAACTTACATCAGCACCACCGGTGTCATCTGCAGGGGTCATTATTTTTGAAGCAAGTTTCTCTCTAATGAGATCTTCTTTAGTAGTTCTTCTAATTGGAACTGTTCCAATCGGGCAACCTCTGCCCTTTAGTGCTATATGTAGAGGTTTGCTATCTTTTAAGGAAACTTGATCTCTTGATCTATTGGGTAACGAAGTGGGCTTCATCTGCAATTCAACTCAATGCAAAAAAGGCAAAGGAGACTTGCACATAAATTGATCACATAATGGATTATAGAAAATTCACACAAGTTGGATTCTACCATTGGGTACGTGCATGTCTTTTTTTCTATGAGCCCCATACAGTTATTAGTGTTTGGTGTGTATCAAATTTTGTAAGATCCATACTATATTTTGGGTTAGGTAGTGAAATCAAGAGTTCACTAGTAATTCAATGTGTAGGATTTTATTAATTGTAAGGGACTATCATTTCTATGGTTTGCCAATAAATATGAATCTTCTCTACCCTCTCCTCTCTTTTATTGATGCTTGTCTCAAAATTATATTTTATCTATTGGATTTGATCAATACAATTATTCCCTTTGCCAATAAAAAGAAGTATTGTAGAGGTGTGAGATTGAGAGGGTTTGTAAAGATGTAGGGAATATGAAAAAATTCCTTGGACAACGATAGTGAGTAAGTAAGCACGTGTAGCTTCTAGAATCAATTAATCTTAAGTAGGGAAATGGGTAGAGTTTCAAGACTTCGGTATTGGTGTTAGATTTTAGTGGTTTTTGGTTTTATTGTTGTACTCGCTATGATTCATAGTATATTTCTCTTTTGTATGCAAATCTTAGTGATTTTTCCTCTTAAGCGTGTGCATATGGATGTGCTTCCATTCGAATTTAGGATGTGCAATAATCCCAACACCTAATGTGCGAACCATGTTGTTTGTAATTTATTTTGTACTTATAGAGTGTTGAATAAATAATTAAGTAGCCTTCAATTATGTGTTGGAGATAAGAGGATGTATGGAAACAAACACGAAAATGAAAAGTGTGGTTCTTCAAGAAGGATGATCAAATGCAGGTTGTTTGTAGAAATCCACGCAATCATATATATCTCCATAATTATTCTGTAAATGTTACAATTTTTCTGTTAATTTTTATATACAATTGTTCAATTCATGAAAGGTTCACAATTTTGTGCAAAAATAATAATACCATATTCTGTATTCCCAAGTTCAGAACGTCAAATTAGATGGCTGCAATTCAAGACATCCATGATATTAGGCCTAAGATGCCTATTAATCTCTGCCATTTGATTTTCATAGAAAATTTAACTGGACAATATTGGAATTGGATGTCCTCGAAACTAATCCCAGGACATCCTATGAAACCGGCTCAACTTAAATTTTTATTTATTATATTTGAGACAATAGTTTGTTGATGTCAACAACTTTATGCTCCGATTTAAAATTGAAGAGATAGATTTTTTTTTAACCCAATAAATAGCTTCTTCATTTAAAAATTTTGTTTAATATTTTAATGTTAATTTGGTATAAATTTAATTCATTCCACATTAGAGACGAAAGGACCCCATGCCGTACATAGAGATTGTGTTTGTTTGGGATTGTCCCTATATATCCTTTATATGGTGATTATTAAGTTCCATAAGAGGTAGACACAAAATATGACATTAAGTATGGGATATGATTGATTATTGAGCTCCATAAGGTGATGAGATACCAAATGAGAGATTAAAAAAGGTCTGCATTAGTAAAAACACCAAAATATTCTCCCATTATGGTCATTACACTACGTATGTATGTCTAGTGTGTTTCCAGGCAAACATGGGATATGATAAGATTTAATTTCCCAATCCATGAATATTTCAAACTGGGATAATATATGCAATTGATAATAGCAACATCAATTATGGCAAGTCTATTAATCAAATATAATTTACTCCCATGAAACAAACATAGCAAAATTGAACTAAGATTGTGTTTGGATTTTAAATTTATATATGAATTTGAAAAGGGAAATAGAAAACATGAGTGAAAAGTGAATCAAATATAATTATACTTTACCTAACTATTCCATTTTTCTATCTAAATTAGTGATCCAAACGCAGTCTAAATGTTTCTAATAATAGTTGAGAATAAATACTTGTATAGTCTTGACTGTTGGCTTGTTGAGATGCTTAAGTCGCTCCTCCAACTCCAAATCTTCTTCTTTAGTTAAACTCCTCCAGTCTCCTTCAATTCTATTGTGTCCCACAAGGTGAGAGCATACACAGATAAATAATACAATAGCATGCAAGTCCATGGGATGATCTAGAAAATAATAAAAAAGCAAAGTAGTTAGTGATCAAAAATCACAACGATCGTGCTATAATTATTTAAGGCAATTAATGAAATTACAATCGTACTATATCTATACACATAAGGTTCACATATTTTATTTTTGGACAAAATATATTTGTAGTCCTTAAAGTATGCGTTTATTGTCATTTTGGTTCTTCAAGTTTTAATTTTGTCAATTTCATCATTGAAATTTCAATTTGAGTCAATTTGTTCCAATTCGAAGCATACCGTCTAAATAGTTAACGGAATCGTAATAAAATACACACATGTTCTTTAAAGTATGTGTTTCTTGTCACTCATATCACTTTGGTCCTTAAAGTTTTTAATTTTGTCGATTTGGTCATGAAACATTAATGAAGAAAATGAAACATAACCATACAATATGAAATTGATAAAATTGATACTTGAGAGACTAATATGACACAAAATATACATTTTTAGGACCATAATAACATTTATAATTATTTTTTCTTAACAATTTAAACATCCGTTTTGAGATTATATTAATTTGACTCAAATTGACAATTTGGAATAGCAAAATGACAAAATTAATTTTTTTTTTTTTTATATCTACTAAAATCAGTTATTAGTTGTTAGATTAACACCTTTAAAAGTTAGCCTACCCACCTTTTGCAAATTCAACTCTCTCTAAGAAGAGTTGAATAACCTCCCCTAGGGTCTAAGCTCTTAAGAAAGTCATGGTGGTCAATTAGGTTAGGCCTAATTGATTGACAAAATTAAAAATTAAGGGACCAAGATGACAATGAATCTATATTTTACGGACTAAAATTGTAGTTCATGCTTTAGTTTTTTTATGTAATGTGGAAAAAAACAAACGACACCTATGTTTGGCATTAAATTAGAATCGTATTGAAATCGTGAAACTTTGAACAATGAATATCCTTGTACCTGAGACATACGCTAGCCCTATTACTAAAAAAAACACTTTTTGCGACCGCTATAAACCGTTGCAAATAATAAAAAACAGTGGCAAAAAACCTTTTGCAACGGCCCATGCGACAGCAAATGGGGTCGCAAATATGGGGGTGGCAAATACTTTTTGCGACGGCAAAGTAAGAGTCGCAAATTATTCGTGACCGCCTAGACTACTTATAGCGACCGCTATTTTGCTGTCACAAAAAAAACAAAGAAAAACACTAACATGATTTTTGGCGACCATATTGTTACCATCGCCCCAAAAAAAAAAAAAACCATAAAAGTGTAACGTTAAGCACTCTAAGAACAACAATGACAAGAATTCAGACAGTATAGCATTGTAGTTTAATCAAACATTCCATTTGAGTTTCAAAATTGGAGCCATATGTGAAAGTTATTACAACTAAAAACTTGGAAAAAGTTCTTTTATGAAAAAAATACAATCCAAATAGAATGCTAGTAAAGTCAAAATCTACAATGCTGGTATTCACCACTGTATAAGGTACCGGTTGAGTTCCACTTTGTTACCATGGAGATACATGTTCCTCAAATCCAAGCTTGCACCTGATCAATACACATTATGAGGGGGAATAGATTAGAACACAGAGTACGCAATTTCTAGATCTTTCTTTAGATATAAAGCCTCAAGCAGAGCAAACATTGCAAAGAAATTATGGAAATCAAAATAAACAGCCAGAACACAATCCAGATGCCATTTATAAAACAGAACAAGAGTGGTTCCATATGGAAACAGCTATGATGAGTGCATGTGCCTCTCTTCTAATAATAAACCAGCTGTGCCCAAATTTCTAACTCAAATATATATCTTCAGTAACAAATGATTTCAGATTAGATAGATGTCAGTTGGAAAAGATTAAAAAAAAAATGTCCTATCAATCGTGAATAAAATGAGGATAAAAGCCCTCACTTCCACCAATGAACCCAGTCAGTCATGGTCGACGAACACAATACATGCAAGCAAAGAGAGATTTGTGCCACGTTGTGTCACATAATCATAGTTGATGACACATAAGGATCTTTTGAGGATATGCGAGAGAATCCATATACCTGAATTTGACTTCTATTCCCAGCAGTGATATTTGATATTGTCCGGCAAGCTTATTTCTTGATGCTTTTTTTGTGATTTTGCGTGAGAAGCTGATAGAGACAAGGGAGGACATGGTTGTCAATCACAAATGTAAAACCAATTAAAAGAATTAATTTCTCATGTGGGGAAAAGTATATAAAGTTTGTCAATGTCAAACAAATGAGAGAGAGAGTGAGAATTTCAATCTTTCTCAAAGACTCTCATTCCTCTAAAATGCGCTTTACATGCTAAATTTATTTTTTAAAATGATCTCAAAGATTCAAATTTTTCTAGTACAAGGAGCAAAGTAAAAATCTTACATTATTTTTACTTTGATAAAGAATGATTAACTAGAAGTTCAAATTAAAAAAACAGGGCTGGATCATGTACATGTAAAGTATAAAACCAAATTTTCTATTCTTATCCAGGCCAGAAGCCTTCTCCTTGTTCCTTTTTTGATTTATCAATAAACTTTTTTGTTGTTGATCAAAAAAAAAAAAAGAATCAGAACCCTTCTCTAGGAAGTCCTTTTCCATCCATCTTTTTTCACTACCAGAATGCCAAAACAAATCTACTACAATAAGTTGTAATATATTAACAAATATGGTAATTGTATTGATTACAAGAATATCATCTTTGATGTTGGTATTAGTACAGAAATGCAGTGAATGAATATGAAGAATTGAAAATATTGCATCAAACTGATATTATGGTAAGAAAGAACAGTACAAAAGTAGAAATCATTAATACCTAAGTTTGGGCATCATCACCATTAACAATGTTTCCCACTGTCCTAAGTGCGAGTATAAGAACTGTAGGCGATGGATGATTTGTGAAAAACAAAATTTAGTTAGTTAGTTAGTACTACTTTTAAAAATCTGACCACTATAAAGAGAATAACACATAATGAAATTTAGCCCTGAGAAAAGAAAAAAATATTCCACTAATTTGCAAAAAATGAGAATTTTTTCTATAGAACTAATTCTAGAAAACTAAAAGACATACCAAATTTAAAATCAATGTCATAATGAAGAAGTATGAAGCAAATAGGAACATACAGCAGAAGCTCCACAAGCCGTGGACAGACACATGCCTCAAGCACAGCTTGAATTTTGTCATTTCGACTAAGATGAGAATTTTCCTGGGAAACTTCATCTGCAGATGGTATAGGTGGGGACCTGGTTCTTTTTGGGGCCTGAGCATCCACATTCTTGGTTGCAAAAATTTTTCTCTAGAATCATAAGGTAAAACTATAGCGACCCCGGTCTTTTCCCATTTGGTTGTTGTATTCGGACTTAGGTTTCGTGGATCCTATCATTGTATAATTGTTGTTGTCGTCCTTTATCTTCTCTTTCTGAGTTATAGGATGTGTTGGGCAGGTTTGTTACAGGTTGGTTGGGTTTGGAAACCAAGTGTTGCTGTCCAGAATTTTGGACCTTCGCTCAAGCGAGGAGTTGATTGCTCGAGCGAGAGATTGCGTCTAGTATAGACCTGAGAGCTGTATTTCTTGCCTCGAGCGAGCTTTCCTTTGCTCGAGTGAGTTTCGAGTTCTTCGCTCGAGCGAGCATTCTGTCGCTCGAGCGTGCTTCTGGGTTGCAGACCTGAAGCATCGTATTGTTGGCTCGAGCGAGCTTTCATTCACTCGAGCGAGTATTCTTTGTGTCTGGTCGCTCGAGCGACCACTTCTTCGCTCGAGCGAGCCTGTTTTATATAAATACGCAGCAACGGTTTTAAACCTATTTTTTTGATTCTCTTCTCTTTTAAAACTCTAGAGCCGACTCTTTCTCTCTCTAGACTTGTCCTTTCTTCAAGAATTGATCTACCTAGAGTGAGTATCTAACCTTAGTCCTTTATTAAAAAGATAGAGTGAGTCGAGGGCTTTCTTTTAATCTGAACAATCTTGGGTTTGGAGCACTTTGGATTTTCGTCATCTTCTCCATTCGAGTTCTTCGCTTCGAGGTAGGGATTTCCTACTCCATATTATAAGTTTTGTTCTAAGCTTTGGTAGTTTGATATGTTGGGGGTTATTTGGTAATTTTGGGAAAAACCCTAGTTGTTTAATAAATTAATTTGTGTAATTAATTTAAGGAAAATTGGGGAATTTAGTTGAATTCATGGAATTGGGAAATTATAAGCTTAAATGGTGTAGTTGGATAATTTAATCACTCGCCTATTGAAATGTTGAGATTATAATTGTTGATACATTTATTTCCTGTTTAGAAATAACTGTTTTTGGACTATTGGTGGAGGATAGTCATGATTGTTGTAGACATTGCATGTGGATTAAAGAAAACTGAAACTAATCACATTGACTGAGTCATTAATTTTGACTGTTGAATTAATACAGAAAATACATGTATTGATTGAGTATTGTATATGACAAGTGTTTAATACATTGTATATGCATATGGTTTAGGAGAAGATAGGGGATGTACTCCACGGTTTGGGAGGAGATAGGGGATGGACTCCTAAACTAGATATTGTTTGGGAGGAGATAGGGGATGGACTCCATTAGCACCACTAATATGTGTGCTTATTGATTTATGGAAGTGTTTTTACATGTTATTGATATATTACTAAAATGTGTATCAATTGGGAAATATGGAAGTGAATTTTGGTTGAGATTGATACAACACCAACATGTGTATCCATTATGATATAAGAAATGTTTAACTTGATTTGTAATCCCAATTGAATTGGAAATATTGTTAATAAGAGATGTAATCTCAGTTGAGCTATTTGGCCAGGTTCTGAGCCATATTTGTATAAACGGAAAGTTGAATAAATAATGGAAAGTGAAACGTGTCTTAGACATTAGTGTCATGAGACTGTATAATGATGTAATTGGTTATCTTGGTTAACCATCTATCGAATGCTATTGCTTTATTCAATGCTTATATTTGGTTTAGTACATTTCTACTGGGATGTGGTTCACCCTATATGGGAACATCATTTTCAGGTTCAGGTGATGTGCTACCTCCAAGGACTTAGCTTGGATGGATTTGGAGTTGAAGACTCTGTTTAGATTAGTTGTTTATTTTGTTTTATTTTGATGTTACATGTAAACTCAAGCCTAGGGCTTAATGTGTAAATGAGTTAGTACTCATACTTTTGTGTCCAAGTGTTGGCTTGGAAAGATGTAAGCCCGCGGGGCATTTACTTTCGTTATTACATGTAATGTCTTTTAATAAGGTTACTCTGATGAATGAAATAATTTTTTGTTTTCTTATAACGTTGCATGTTAATAGTATATACAATGGGTTCAATTTTGAGGGCGTTACAACTTGGTATCAGAGCGTACCGGGTTCGAATACTTTGGGTACGTAGGAAGTGATTAGTATCACAATGGGTTCGTCTCACTTGATAGAGACTTAGATGTACTGTTATATGCTTATATGATAACATGTTTATGTGACTATGTGGGTATGGAATGTAGTTTCTAGGATGTTGATTGGACCCTTGAGTTTCTGAAAGTCTTGTTGGAAAGGCACTTGATCAATGTTGTTTTCAACCGGAACTTTAGTGACGCCTCAGGACTATCATTATCCAGGAATGAAATTCGTAGGTGCTTATGTGATTATGTGCTTACGTGGAGTGAATTATTGTTGTCCAATGCATTAGGACGCAAGTGTTATAGTTTTGGTACACTTATTAATGTGCTAACGTCTTTGTTACCTTTATTAGGATGTGAGGACAAGGACGAGGACGTGGTAGGCGTGGTAGGCGTGGTGGGCAGGAGATGCCTATACCGGATGAGATTCCGGTAGTACAGGAGGGAGTTGGCCAGGCCAATGTGGCCGAGCCAGAGATGACGAGCTATGGGCGCTTTGGCCCGAGAGATAGCAGGGGCATTCAGGGAGTCAGTAGGCATTCTCAAAGCTGAGAATCAGGCTCAAGTTCATGTTGCGGATGCAGGGCCTTCTTTTCTGAAGAGGGAGTTCTTCCGGTCTAACCCGGACGAATTTTTAGGTTATCCTAAAGAGCCACTTAAGGCAGATGAATGGATCGAATAGACAACGAAGACGTTTGAGATGCTAGACATCGAAGACGAGGTACTGAAGGTGATCTTGGCATCTTTCCAGCTTAAGGGGGATGCGGGTCAGTGGTGGAAGTTCACTAAGAGTCGTATAGGAGGGACTTGGAAGGCTTTTGTCGACGCTTTCCAGGAGAAGTTCTTGTCCTCAACTGTTAAGGAGAGATTGAGAGATCAGTTCTGCCAGCTTAAGCAGAACAGTTCTTCAGTGGCCGAGTTTGAGGCCGCATTTACTAGGTTGTCCAGGTTTGCACCTGAGTTGGTGGCGTCTGAGGAACGCCGTTGTATTGAATTCGAGAAGAAGTTGAGGCGCGGCCTCAAGTTAAGAGTTGTAGGGACTATGAGTCGAGATTATGGGCGTCTGGTTGATACTGCAGCCCATACTGAGATCATGATGCAGGAGGAGGAGGAAGGGCAGAAAGGCTCTAAGAGGAGTCAGGATGGTCAGAGTGATGGTAGGAGATGTATGGTTTTACCTCTAGCCTCTCGGTAGCTTTTCTAGATCGACTTTTCCAGTGCCGAGTGCTAGTTCTGGGAAAGGCAGCCAGGGAGACATTACATGTTTCAAGTATGGTTAGCTGGGCCACAAGTCTCCAGCTTGCCCGCAGAAGGGAGGAGGACAGAGAGCTGCATCATCTTCGGCTCGATCTCAGAGCCAGAGTCAGGGTAGAGGCCAGCAGCTCTCGTGTTATCAGTGTGGTCAGGCAGGGCACATGAAGAGGTTTTGCCCGCAGTTGAGTGGCACATCTAGTGCATCTGGTTTGAGGCAGACTCAGAGTCATCAGCTAGCTCAGTCAGTTCAGGCCCCGAGGGCCAACCAGGGGGCTTCATCGTCCCAGTCTGTGCAGCAGTCTTATGCTCCTAGGGGTGAGCAGGTTGATCAGAGATCGTCTGGGCGCGTGTATGTTGTTACCGCGCAGGATCTTGTACCGGCTCCATCAGTTGTGAGAGGTACCTTCTTGTTTTGCAATTCGGTTGCTAGTGTTCTGATTGATACGGGTGCATCTCATTCCTTTGTGTCTGCTGCATTTGCATCTGTTTTGGAGTTGGAGTTAGCACAGTTAGCATCTCCTATTTGTGTAGTGTCCCCCTTGGGGGTGAATTAATCTTGAAACAAGGTGTTAGGGGTTGTGATATAGAGGTCGCCGATCATAGGCTTCCGTTTTCTTTTGTAGTTATGCCTATGAAGGGCTTTGATGTTATTTTGGGTATGGACTGGTTATCATCATACCGGGCAGTTATTGATTGCTACCGCCAGAGGGTCACTTGTTGTACCGTGAGCGGAGAATGTTTCCATTTCTTGGGGGATCGGGTTGGTAGTGTTTTGCCACCAGGGTATGATCTGCGAGGGCGGAGTGAGTTGAGTGGTCTCCTTGCTAGTCTTTTGAGTAGTGAGTGTGATGAGACCCAGATTGTATTGCCGAGGGTGGTTTGTGAGTACTCGGACGTCTTTCCCGAGGACCTTGTTAGTTTGCCACCTCACAGAGAGATTGAGTTCTCTATTGAATTAGTGCCCGGCACGGCGCTGATTTCTATGGCACCTTATCGTTTTGCCCCAGCCGAGTTAGTTGAGTTGAAGATTCAACTCTAGGAGTTGCTAGATAAGGGCTATATACATCCTAGTGTTTCGCCGTGGGGAGCACCGGCCCTCTTTGCTAAGAAGAAAGGTGGTGCTTTAAGACTGTGTATCGATTACCGAAAATTGAATCGGGCTACGGTCAAGAATAAGTACCCTATGCCTCGTATAGATGATCTGTTCGATCAGTTGAAGGGTTCCGGTTGTTTCTCTAAGATAGATTTGAGATCGAGTTACCACCAGTTGAGAGTCAGGGAGGAGGATATTCCGAAGACGGCATTCCGTACGCGGTATGGCCACTATTAGTTTCTGGTGATGCCATTTGGGCTCACCAATGCACCTGCAGTCTTTATGGACTTGATGAACCGAATATTCCGGGAATTCTTGGATCGTTTTGTAGTAGTCTTTGTTGACGATATCCTTATCTATTCACCTTCAGAGGAGGAGCACGAGGAGCACTTGAGAGTGATGCTTGAGTTACTTAGAGCCCATAAGCTTTATGCTAAGTTTGGGAAATGTGAGTTCTGGCTAGAAGAGGTGAAGTTCTTAGGCCATGTGGTTTCCAGGAAAGGAGTGTCTGTTGACACATCCAAAATTGAGGCAGTGCAAGATTGGGCATAGCCTAAGAGTGTGTTTGAGATCCGCAGTTTTCTGGGATTAGTTAGGTACTATCGCCGGTTTGTGAAGGATTTCTCCAAGTTAGCTTCACCGTTGACTAGATTGACTCGGAAGAAAGTCAAATTTGTATGGAGTGAGACTTGTGAAAAGTCGTTTCAGGAGTTGAAAGTTAGATTGACCACCCCTCCAGTCTTGATTATTCCGGAGAGAGGGTTGGGTTATGCTGTTTATTGTGACGCTTCACGAGACGGTTTGGGTTGTGTGTTGATGCAAGAGGGGAAAGTGGTAGCCTATGGCTCACGTCAGTTGAAAATACACGAGAAGAATTACCCTACCCATGACCTAGAGTTAGCAGTTGTGATCTTTGCCTTGAAGATTTGGAGGCATTACCTTTATGGTGAGAGATTCGAGGTATTCTCGGATCATAAGAGTCTGAAATATCTGTTTACACAGAAAGACTTGAACTTGAGGCAGAGGAGGTGGATGGAGTTCATTGAGGATTATGACTTCGAATTGCATTATCATCCGGGGAAGGCCAATGTGGTGGCCGATGCCCTTAGCAGGAAATCTGTTGGTGACGTAGCTAGTATAGCCATCCGGGAATGGGAGATGTTGGGTGCACTTGGGGAGTTTGATTTGCTTCTGGGCGAATCCGTTGAGGCTACGGCCTTGTTTTCTGTTGTTGCACAGCCTACACTTGTGACTCGAGTGTTGGAGACACAGAGAGGTGACCTTGAGGTGGAATCTCTTCGAGAGAAGATCTCCAATGGAAAGGTTGATAAGGGTTTGACGGTGTATCCCGACCTGAGTGTGAGATACCGAGACCGTCAGTTTGTGCCGGAGTCTTGCCGAGAGGAAGTACTCCGAGAGTTTCATCATTCACGCCTTGCGGTGCATCCAGGAGGCACTAAGATGTATCAGGATTTGGGTCGCCAGTTTTGGTGGCGGGATATGAAGAGAGATGTGGCAGCTTTTGTGTCCAAGTGCCTTACTTGTCAGTAAGTGAAGGCCGAGCATCAGAGGCCAGCGGGTTTGTTACAACCCTTGCCTATTGCCGAGTAGAAGTGGGAGCATGTCACTATGGACTTCGTTGTAGGTCTTCCGAGGACTCAGCGGGGTAGTGATGCTATTTGGGTGGTTGTAGACCGATTGACTAAGTCGGCGCACTTCATTTCTATGCGCGTGAGAGATTCGGTAGATTATCTTGCCGACTTGTACATTCGGGACATAGTGAGGTTGCACGGGGTCCCAGTGACGATTATCTCAGACAGAGATCCTCGTTTTACTGCTAGATTGTGGCAGAGTTTGCAGAGTGCCTTAGGCACTAAGTTGACCTTTAGCACGGCTTATCATCCTCAGACTGACGGGCAGTCCAAGCGTACTATTCAGATCCTTGAGGATATGCTTCGAGGTTGTGTTCTTGATTTCAGTGGGTCGTGGGAGAGGCACTTGCCTTTGGTGGAGTTTGCCTACAACAACAGTTTCCAGTCTAGTATCGGTATGGCACCATTTGAGGCCTTGTATGGCCGACCATGTAGGTCTCCAGTTTGTTGGGCTGAGGTGGGTGATGCACCTTTGTTGGGTCCAGAGTTGGTGAGGGAAACAACGGAGAAAGTTGAGCTTATCTGTAGGAGGCTTGTTACAGCCCAAAGTCGTCAGAAATCGTATGCCGACCGTAGGAGGAGACCTTTGGTGGTTGAGGTAGGTGATCATGTCTTTCTGAAAATATCACCTAGGCGGGGATTGATGAGGTTTGGGAAGAGCAGGAAGTTGTCCCCTCGGTTTATTGGTCCTTTTGAGATCCTTGAGAGGATTGGCGAGACTGCCTATCGTTTAGCTTTGCCGCCACAGTTATCTGGAGTTCATGACGTGTTTCATGTGAGTATGCTTCGGAAGTATGAGCCGGATCCATCACATGTGTTGGATTGGACCGACTTAGTTGTTGACGAGGATGTCTCGTACGAGGAGAGACCGGTTCGGGTCTTGGATAGGCGGGATCAAGTTTTGCGAGGCAAGACCATCCCTTTGGTAAAGGTTTTGTGGAAACATCACGGAGTGGAAGAAGCCACTTGGGAGCGTGAGTTGGAAGTCCGCGAAAAATATCCGGACTTGTTTGTCAATGTGTAATCATGTATTGAGATTTTGTAATTTTAATGAACTTTAAGAACATTATATATATGTCTTAAGTTGAAAAACATTGTGAATGTTTTGGTTTAATGGAAGTATTTTGAAACTTGCCTCATAATGGAAGTTCAGTGTAACATTGCATATGTTGAATGCGTTGCAAAAATTGGTGTTATATCATGAAATTGAATATGATATGGAAATGGGAATCACGTATATGAAAACTGTTGAAATTGAAAGGAAATTGCATACTGATAATGCAGGTTGATATATATATATATATATATTGTGAAATACCTCTTGATAAGAGATGAAATGACCGATATTGGGTCAAGTTGTTTATTATTGAACTGTCATATTGTTGGAATTTGAGAAAAACCTGTTTTTGAAAAACTTATGCTTAATTTCTGGGACGAAATTCTTTAAGGGGGGGACATTATAGCGACCCCGGTCTTTTCCCATTTGGTTGTTGTATCCGGACTTAGGTTTCATGGATCCTATCATTGTATAATTGTTGTTGTCGTCCTTTATCTTCTCTTTTTGAGTTATAGGATGTGTTGGGCAAGTTTGTTACAGGTTGGTTGGGTTTGGAAACCAAGTGTTGCTGTCCAGAATTTTAGACCTTCGCTCAAGCGAGGAGTTGGTCGCTCGAGCAAGAGATTGCGTCTAGTATAAACCTGAGAGCTGTATTTCTTGGCTCGAGCGAGCTTTCCTTCGCTCGAGCGAGTTTCGAGTTCTTCGCTCGAGCGAGCATTCTGTCGCTCGAGCGTGCTTCTGGGTTACAGACCTGAAGCATCGTATTGTTGGCTCGAGCGAGCTTTCATTCGCTCGAGTGAGTATTCTCTGTGTCTGGTCGCTCGAGCGACCACTTCTTCGCTCGAGCGAGCCTATTTTATATAAATACGCAGCAGCGGTTTTAAACCTATTTTTTTGATTCTCTTCTCTTTTAAAACTCTAGAGCCGACTCTTTCTCTCTCTAGACTTGTCCTTTCTTCAAGAATTGATCTACCTAGGGTGAGTATCTAACCTTAGTCCTTTATTAAAAAGATAGAGTGAGTCGAGGGCTTCCTTTTAATCTGAACAATCTTGGGTTTGGAGCACTTTGGATTTTCATCATCTTCTCCATTCGAGTTCTTCGCTTCGAGGTAGGGATTTCCTACTCCATATTATAAGTTTTGTTCTAAGCTTTGGTAGTTTGATATGTTGGGGGTTATTTGGTAATTTTGGAAAAAACCCTAGTTGTTTAATAAATTAATTTGTGTAATTAATTTAAGGAAAATTGGGGAATTTAGTTGAATTCATGGAATTGGGGAATTATAAGCTTAAATGGTGTAGTTGGATAATTTAATCACTCGCCTATTGAAATGTTGAGATTATAATTGTTGATACATTTATTTCCTATTTAGAAATAACTGTTTTGGACTATCGGTGGAGGATAGTCATGATTGTTGTAGACATTGCATGTGGATTAAAGAAAACTGAAACTAATCACATTGACTAAGTCATTAATTTTGACTGTTGAATTAATACAGAAAATACATGTATTGATTGAGTATTGTATATGACAAGTGTTTAATACATTGTATATGCATATGGTTTGGGAGAAGATAGGGGATGTACTCCACGGTTTGGGAGGAGATAGGGGATGGACTCCTAAACCAGATATTGTTTGGGAGGAGATAGGGGATGGACTCCATTAGCACCACTAATATGTGTGCTTATTGATTTATGGAAGTGTTTTTACATGTTATTGATATATCACTAAAATGTGTATCAATTGGGAAATATGGAAGTGAATTTTGGTTGAGATTGATACAACACCAACATGTGTATCCATTATGATATAAGAAATGTTTAACTTGATTTGTAATCCCAATTGAATTGGAAATATTGTTAATAAGAGATGTAATCTCAGTTGAGCTATTTGGCCAGGTTCTGAGCCATATTTGTATAAACGGAAAGTTGAATAAATAATGGAAAGTGAAACGTGTCTTAGACATTAGTGTCATGAGACTGTATAATGATGTAATTGGTTATCTTGGTTAACCATCTATCGAATGCTATTGCTTTATTCAATGCTTATATTTGGTTTAGTACATTTCTACTGGGATGTGGTTCACCCTATATGGGAACATCATTTTCAGGTTCAGGTGATGTGCTACCTCCAAGGACTTAGCTTGGATGGATTTGGAGTTGAAGACTCTGTTTAGATTAGTTGTTTATTTTGTTTTATTTTGATGTTACATGTAAAATCAAGCCTAGGGCTTAATGTGTAAATGAGTTAGTACTCATACTTTTGTGTCCAAGTGTTGGCTTGGAAAGATGTAAGCCCGCGGGGCATTTACTTTCGTTATTACATGTAATGTCTTTTAATAAGGTTACTCTGATGAATGAAATAATGTTTTGTTTTCTTATAACGTTGCATGTTAATAGTATATACAATGGGTTCAATTTTGAGGGCATTACAAAAACTGCAGGTTGGTCTTGGCGAGTCCATGAGTTGCTAAAATTGCTTGGCAACTTTGCCTGGTTACCCCATACAGGGGAGACACGATAGTCATGTATGACAAATCAACAGCATAATCAGATAAATCTGGGGAAAATTACACATATCTTAAGATAAACTATGTGCTACTAACTAGGGCATGTACGAAATGAACAGAAAATTCTCTTAATAAAAAGCACATGACTTTAACCATTTAACCAACAATGGTAATATTCTTTACTATCATTTTACAACAATGAGCAACCAAAAAAATACCAAAAGCGCTCTGCGAACCGC
The DNA here is from genome assembly GCA_025200525.1 of Camellia lanceoleosa. NCBI lineage: Eukaryota > Viridiplantae > Streptophyta > Magnoliopsida > Ericales > Theaceae > Camellia > Camellia lanceoleosa. The sequence goes on along the minus strand of CM045759.1, from coordinate 139,652,484 downwards.
AATTTTGACAATTTTTTAGACAGGTATTTAGTGAGATACTATATGATTGACATGGGATGAGGCAAAGCAGGCCTCCTAAACCCAAAATGAGCCCACATCTACACCAGTTAAAAGGGCTTCGAAGCCCATCCAGTATGGATATTCAGAGCAGGTTACTTAATAGTCCTGATATATGCCCATCCCGGTAGACGTTGTCAAGGTACTTGTATCTCAAACCTTAAACCCAGCCATGGGTCCTATGCGCGATATCCCGTGGGAGTCTGGTGCAACACAAGACATGTTATAATTAAGAGATCTGCGGTTTTAACTATATACCAGATCATATAATTTTGAACCTATTTATTCATGATTTTATCCCAAATTTTCATCAAAAGCAACCAACATCTACAATAGCAATGTCATAGAACATGGTACATAATAGACAAAACATTCAATGTTTTTATCCTCCAGATGCAGTGGAACTTGTTATTGGATTCTAACCTTTCACTTGCATTGCTTGAGTACGAGCAACATGTTTAAATTTTCCATAACATAACAAATACACAGTAACGAGCACTTGCCCACACACACAGAAGGCACAGTTTATGTTACAAATACCTCTGAGTTTCAACAAAAGGACCGAAATTGTCAACAGAATGATGGTTTTTTGGGAAAAAAGGAGGTGGTCGTGGCCTTTGAGGTACAGGCTGCCTACGATCATTGAAGAGTGAATCTGAAGGGCTACCCAAATAAACAAAGCAAAAGTCGTTAGATACTCAAAATAAACTACAATAGAAGACCATAAGTCTTAAAAATGCTATTTGTCATGTGGAACAAGTGATAGAACGATTAGAATGATTCAGTAGAATGATTCACGATCCATGAAATAACAGAACACACCCAGTACGAAATAAAATAAAATAAAATAAACACGATGACTTTTAGGATGCAAGTACAGTAATTCTGAATAAATTATACGAACCTGCCAGAACGTGTAGTAACCTCTCCGCTAATGGGCATATATAAAGAATTCTTTTTCGGGTCCCCAAGGCCAGAACTTATATGGAAACTTTAAGAAGATCTTTGTGTACACCATCACATCACATTTCTCAATAGCCTCCATTTTCCACCTCTGTTTCATAATTTTATTCATTTGTTAATTTTCGAGTATATAATAATAGCAATAAAGGAGAAGATCATGTTAACAAACATTCTTAGGTGAAGGGACCACAACCAAGCATGTAGAATAATTTAAAAGTACTGTATATATTTTAAAATTATGTGAAGATGTTATACATGTGCATTGGTTCAGCAACTTCCTACGAAGAATTTCTAGGCACAGAAGCTCAACCATTTAAATAATCCATAATACATATTTAGCATTGTAAGAAGAAGGGAAAAAAAAAATTCCATCCAAACTAATAGAGAGTTTGTTTCACATGCATATTTTGAGAGTGGAGAAAGGGAAAAAAATTAGTCAAAGTTAAATTTCAATGTAAGAAGACGAAACGAACCTTGTTTTATCTTTTTATCTAAATTTCTTATTTAATAACACTTTAAATTAATTTAATTTAACTACCTTAATTTATTATTATAAAAATTAATCATCAAACTACTTTAATCTAGTTTTCAATTTTTAACTCAATTTTTTATTTAACAACATTTTAAAATAAACATAAACATACATATATTAATTGGAACTGGGCTATATCCTTCTTAGGCACAAGAGTCGCAATCAAGGACACAATATATTAATTGTGTCAGAGTATACTTAAGTATCAATTAAATTCAATAACAATTTTTTTTTTTTTTTTTTGGGTAAATTCAATCACAAACCTTATTAGTATCAGTACGAGTTTGAGCATGCACTTGAAACTCTGGCAATCGAGGAGTGCTTCTTTTTGGGAGTAACGATGACGGAGCTTCAAAGAATACATTAACTTTTAATTTAGGCCAACATTAACATTATCAAAAGAGATAACAACAATATAAATTACCTCCAAAGTAGAGCCACAAGCTGTTATGACAAGATGAGCTTCAGGTTGTCAATGTCAATGGTTATTTTCTCCAAAACAGAAAAAAAATAAAATTTATCATAACCAAATCTTTCAAAGGCTATCATAAATAATAATTTACCATTTGTATTGCTAATCAGTGCTTGTTCATTCAAACACTTAGTGCCAAACAATAACGTTAACAAAGTGATATATATATATATTGTAGGATACATCTCAGTTCTTACTTTCAACATCTTCTTTGCCTTCTCAATTTCAAGATGATGAGGATGACTTGCAACAAAAAATAAAAAAATAAAAAGCATTAAACAAATATAATTTCCAAAAACTACATAAAACAAAGTGAAATGATCAACGTAACATATATATAATCAGCAGACCTTGAACCTAAATGTTCAGATTATACAGAGCTTAGAATTAGAAATCAAAACTCGAGAGATTCATGTATCTAATTGAGATAATCAAATCATCAACCACAACAAGCAACGTAAATTATAGTTAAAATTCGAATCAAATTGTTTACCTGAACCGAAGCTTGAGTCCTAGTTGACGCGATCGCAGTCGCAGCAGCGCTTATCGTATCTAGAGCATTGTTGTTCGTGCTTCTCATCTCTCTGTTTTTTTCTCTTTGCCCGATCAAACAATTAACCTAATTTCACTCGACAATTTTCTGTTTCATCGTCGATCAAGTCTCGTAGAGGCTATATCTTTCTCAAGAAAATTCAACTTAGAAAATCGAATTTTGAGTCGAAAATTGAAATTGAAGATCAGAGAAACAGAGCACGATGAAGAAAGTGAGAGACCGAGAGACAGAGTTTCATACCACTGGAGCTGCGACTATGGCGAGCAAGAGAGCGAGAGAGACAGTTTGTGAATGTCGTAAGAGTGAAAGGGGCTAGGGCATTGGTATATAAAATAAATAAAAGAAATAGGAATAATAATTGAGCAAAGTAAAATCAAAGAAATAGGAATAATAATTGAGCAAAGTAAAATCATGTAGTTTTGAACTATTTCCATTCATTTATTTTTTTGCATCCGCTTTTTTTGGGTTGCAAATATTTGTTTTTGCGACGGTTATATAGTCAGTCGCAAAAGATTAGACGCAGAAAGCCAATTTTCTAGTAGTATTGCAATTGAAGTATTAGTGTGTATACACTTGGTACTAGGACGCACATTTTATATGAAGGAGAATGTTTAAGATTCGTAAAATTAAATTAGGATACTTAGGGTTGGTTTGGGATGATCTAAATAAGTGTATTTTTTGACTTTTTATAAAATATGGGTTGGGTTTGAAATGCTGTATTAGAGAGGTAATGTGATTTAAATAAGATGATGTGACTTAAATAGAATAGTGACTTTTTGACTTTTTTAGATCATGCCAAACAATAATCTAATAGTTGTATAGACGTCACTGCTTCAATTTCGATAGGGAAGTTGGGCTTGATAGATTGGTTGTAAATATCTCTCTTATATATTGACCCCAAAAAAAAATACCCTTAAAAATATAATAATTAAATTTATTTCCAATGAAAAGAATTAATGAATTAAAAACTCAATCTCTTGCTTTACTCCAATTTAATTTTAGCTGAAAATTGAAAATATCAATTTGATTGGATTGGTGGCTAACCATTGGGTTTTTGATGGAGAAAAATTATACCAATGAGGTGATAAATTTGTAATATAGGAAAATTCATTTTAAATTAAATAGTCTTATCAAAGTAACTTATTATTTTAAAATGTCATTGTCATATTATTTTAATTAAATTATTTATGTAAAGTTTATTTTTGTAAATCGATTTCTTAATTTATTTTAATAAGAGTGCGAGAGAGCATTATTATTTATTTATTTTTGATAACTTGGTAACCACCAATCTCACCGTTTACTAACAGATGGTCCAATTAAAGTATGGATTGACTCAAAAAATTGTTTGGGGCGAGGAGATTTTGAACTTAAGAACATAGAGAGAGCACATCTTCATTTTCCCCGGCCTTGACCACCAGGCCAACTCTTTAGGTAGTGTTTCATTCATTAGAATGATTAAAGTAGAATGAAATTATCATTCCATCAAAATATTCATTCACTTGTTTGATTAAATTAAAAAAATAATAACAAATGCATTATAAATAGAATTACCTTTTACAATTTTAAATAAATAGTCATTCCATAAGAAAAGTCTATGGAATCACAATTCATTTTAATGAACCAAAAATAGAGCATAATGGTTAGCAAAATTCTATTATGAAGAGAGTAAAAAAGACATGTCAAACTGCTAAACCAAAGTAAACCAAATAACAACGAAAATGAACAGACAAATTAAACAGGAAATATTGAGTAAATTTACAAACGCACATACAAAAATCAAGGCATAATTTGTTTAAAGTAATGATTGCCATATAAAAAAATGCAAGTGGGAATAATGTATATTATTTGTAAGTAATTGAAGGAAAATTCAATAAATTTTTATCTTTATTTTTTTGAGTTTAGTAAAAATGGATTTAAATATACTAATTTTACAACTATTAAGCATGAATTAACACCATTTTCTGTTAACAAAGTATACTGTAGGGAGAGATGTTGTGAAATGCAGCTTTGCTCGATTGAATGACAAACATTTATTTAATTTTTCACTCTCTAATTTGGAATTCAGGCTAAAACATCTTTACAATTGAAGGAAGTTACAGAAATTTCTATTTAAAAATAACAAATTATTAACTAGGAAAAAATATAATGCCATAAATCATAAACAAATACCTGAAAGACAATAGACTTCTGTCACAAGAATGATTTTGTGACCTCAATACACATGGGAATGGGAATGGGAATGGGAATGATTCGAATATATATACTAGTAAAAGAAACTGATGTCTAGCAATGCCCATTATTAATTATGGTTAATGCTAATAAATGTCCCTGGGGTATTTGATAAGATGTGGTTAAGAAAAATGTTATAGGTCTCAAATTTTCTACCAAACAAATGACCAAATGTCTCACATGGACCCACACTCATGTGAGACATTTAATCATTTGTTTAGTAAAAAATTTGGTATTCCTAGCATTACCCATGTGTTAAATAGGGAAATGGGGTGTCTATTGTGCATCAAGCATGTGGGCACTATTGTGCACGCTTTGAGGCTCACTTCGAGTCTTATATTAATAATCCGAACTATTTATTTTTTAGTGTATACCATGAAGAATATATCTATTATAGCGACCCCGGTCTTTTCCCATTTGGTTGTTATACCCGGACTTATGTTCCGGAAATTTAGTTGTTATTATATTGTCGTCGTTGTCCTTTAATTCCTTATTTTTGAGTTATAGGATATGTTGGGCAGGTTTTGTTACAGGTTGGATTAGGTCCAGAAACCAAGTATTGCTGTTCAATTTTTGAGTTGGTCGCTCGAGCGAGGGTTGAGTTTTGTCTCTGGTGGCTAGAGCCAGGGTTTCTTTGCTCGAGCGAGCGATTGCATCTAGTATAGACCTGAGAGCAGTGTTTCTTCGCTCGAGCGAGCGAGGTGTATGTTTTCGAGTTCTTCGCTCGAGCGAGCAGTCCTTCGCTCGAGCATGCTTCTGGGTTGCAGACTTGAAGCTTCGAGTTCTTGGCTCGAGCGAGCTTTTCTTCGCTCGAGCGAGAGTTTTCTGTGTCTGGTCGCTCGAGCGACCAATTCTTCGCTCGAGCGAGCCTGTCCAGTTTAAATAGGCAGCAGCGGGATTTTAATCAGTTTTTCATCCTCTTTTGATTCCAAACCCTAGTTCCGAGTTCTCTCTCTCCCTACTCACCTTTTCTCTTAGGTTTGATCTACTTAGAGTGTGTTTCTGCCCTAGATCCTTTATTAAAAAGTTATAGTGGGTCGAGGGCTTCAGTTTAATCTGAACAATCTTGGTTTTGGAGCACTTTGGAGTTTGGGTCATCATCTCTGTCTTCTAATTTTGGGTTCTTTCTTCGAGGTAGGGATTTCCTACTCCAACTTATGAGTTTTGTTCTAAGTTTTGGTATTTTAATATGTTGGGGGTATTGTGGTAATTTTGGGAAAAACCCTAGTTGTTTTATTAAAATGAATTGTATGTTTAATTTAAGGAAAATTGGGGAAATTAGTTAAATTCATGAAATTGAGGAATTTATTAATTAAATGGGTTAGTTGATTAATTTAAATCACTCACCTGTCGTATTGTTGGTCTATTTATTTCCAATCTAGAAATAACTGTTTTGGGCTATCGGTGGAGGATAGTCGTGATTGTTGTAGACATTGCATGTGGATTAGGGATAACTGAAACTAATCACATTGGTTGGGTCATTAACTTTGACTGTTGAATTAATACAGACATTATGTGTATTGATTGCGTGTTGTATATGTTATGTGTTTACATACATTGCATTGTGTGGGAGGAGATAGGGAATGTACTCCACGGTTTAGGGGAAGATAGGGGATGGACCTCTAAACCGGATTTTGTTTGGGAGAAGATAGGGGATGGACTCCATTAGCATCACTTTTATGTGTGCTTATTTATATTGAAGTGTTTTTATTGATACAGCACTGAAATGTGTATCAAACTGGAAGTATGAAGTGTTTTGATATGAGCCTGAGTCTCATTTGTGTTGTTGATATTGGAAGTGATGTGAACATGTTATATAATTCACTTTTGTAAGTTTGGCCAGGTTCTGAGCCATATTGCTAATAATGAGTAAATGTGTCATATACATTAGTATCATGGAACTGTATGTTGTTATAATTGGTTATCCTGGTTAACCATCTATTGAATGCTATTGCTTTATTCAATGCTTATATTTGGTTTAGTATATTTCTGCTGGACTGTGGCTCACCCTATAAGGGAACATCATTTTCAGGTCCAGGTGATTCACTACCTCCAAGGACTTAGCTAGGAAGGATTTGGACTATGAAGCCTTGTCTTTAGTTATTTGTTTTTATTTGAATTACATGTAAACATTCAAGCCTAGGGCTTTATTTGTATTTGAGTTAGAACTCATGTCTTTGTGTCCAAGTGTTGGCTTGGCAAGATGTAAGCCCGTAGGGCATTTATTTTGGATGTTATATGTAATGTCTTTATTTAGTAATACTCTGATGAATGAATTGTAGTTTATTTTCTTAAGTAATGCATCTTATTATTGTGTATGTTATGGGTTATTAATTTTGAGGGCGTTACATCTATAAATAATCAAGTTGATCTAACAACAGTAACTCTTTCATCAAAACACATTTGTATCGATAAAAATGAATAGTAAGTGTTATTTTAAATATAATATTGAATATAAATATGTTTCGATTAAAGGGTTATCGTTGTCCAATTAACTTATTTTTTATAAGTATACTGTACACAATATACTCCAAAAAATAAATAGTTTCAATCATTAAAATAAGAATCGGAGTAAGCCACACCATGAGCACAACAGTGGTGCTTGACATATACAATAGGCACCCTAATTTTTTATTTTTGATCAGGACAATAGGCACCCTAATTCTATTAAATAGGATAGTATTAATTTTTCTTCATTTTAGTAACGGTCTAATTTTAAATTATTAATGTGTATTTAATATTATATTAATTTTTTTTAATTTAGTAATTTTCTATTTTTAATCTATTAATTAAGGGTAAATTATACTCCGTAGTCATGTGCTTATTATATTATTATTTTTATTAAAGATTTATACAAGAGAGTAATAAAAGGGAGATATTGACAATTAACTAAAAGTGCAGGAGGTGACTATTATAATTTCATGTGTAGAGATTAAAATGAGATTTGATATAAAATATAGAGGTGCAAAGTGTAATTTATTCATTAATTAAATTAGATGCATGTAATAGTTTTGTATTTTTAACCTATTATTTAAAATTGAAAAAATTTCAAGAGTCATGAAATAAAGTATTGTCGGTTGCTACTTATCACGTGCCCGAGAAGCACTTGGTAATTATGAAATAATCACAATTTTTTTAAAAAATTTAATAATTTTTTTTTTTTACTAAATAATTCATTTACAATGATGTGGCAAGGGAGTTGGGCTTTATATTATTGGATTTGTAACAAATCAAAATTAACACATATGATACTACATCATTGTGAGTACAGAAATTTTTTTGTGAATCTTAAACGTTTTCTTTAACCAAAATAATCTATTCCCAACGGATCCATACACTGTAGGAAATTTAGCTTTTAGCGCTGTTGGTGCTAAAAACACCGCTAATTCTTTTTGTGACGCTTAGCACCAAACACCGAGGATGCAGCCGTCGCTGTAGCATTGTGGCGCTTTAGAAACGTCGTTGATTTGCTAAATATGGTACATAACGGCAAGGTGACGTCATGACAATTTTTAGCGACGTTTCAAAAATGTCGTCATAGCTTTTTTTTTATTTTAAAAAACTAACCATTAACTATATAGTGACATTTTGAAAAATGCCATTATATCTTTATTTTTTTAATTATTTTTTTGAAATTGCGCTAATTCTATGTGGTTGAACTAAAAAAATACCAGTAATAAAATTGAAAAGTAGCACTAATATGAAACAATAACACTACCATTTCCATTCAAATGAACATTTGTCAAAAGATAAGCCGATTATATGAAAAGCTGTCAAGTAGCAAATACAACATTAATTCACTTTCCCATTCAATTTAATATCCAATCACCATTAACTACAAAATAACATATCCACAAATCATGTTTTACCATTCGCCAAAAAATAATCAGAAAAACATCAAGACAAACCCTATGAGTTATGATTTAATTTAATGTCTTGTCCTTGTTACTAAATTCACTGAACTTAGTTGATATAGCATAGAATCTGTAGTCTTCACTGGTCTGGATACCTACATCAGAACATGTAGCCAAATTAGGTAAATTGCATAAATCAATAACAATAGAAGTTTTGCAACTATAAAACATAAGATCTACATTACAACTCACCATCTGTTGAAGAAAGGTTTGTATCTGAAAGAACAATTTAAACAAATTAGTCATTTCTAAGGCTTTGAAACCACAGAAAAAGGCAGAAAAAATATTTTAACACGCTTCTATCATATAAAGCATTATTTTTTAAGCAATCTTTTTTCTTGCAGACAATAAAACAAAAGATTATGTACAATGGGATGATCTTTATCAATCAAGAGCTGACATGCACATCCAAGTAGATACAAAATTGAATAAAGAATGCCAATTCTCAAACAATATATATCTATGTATGTATTATGCATTTGAACTAAGGAGTTGTCACAATATAAGCAGAACAAATCCAAATGCCTAAAGTATGTGTTAGGTTTTTATTCTTGGCAATCCCATTTGACAAAACTCCTTTCAGTTGTATTTATTTTCGCACTTTTATTTCAGTGAGGCTATGAGTGTTTAGATGTGAATCCAACCTGAATTGTACATTTCAAAGAAGTTTGTGATGCTAATGCTTTCAAGATTGCCACTTCGCTGATTATGACTGGGATTGAGCTGCTCGGTCAGCTCGCGGGGGTCCAGGGGGTAGCGCTCCTTGGCGGGTCCGAGGCAGCGCCCAGGCGTGGTCGAGGGGCAACGCCCCTGAAGCAAAATGTAAAATTGCCTTCAAAGTTGCCTATCCGCTCGAGCGAACATTCCCCCGCTCAAGCGGAGAATCCCTGGTTCCAACAGTTTTGGTCGCCTATAAAAGTATCGAGTCAGGTGATTTCGGCCGAAGGGTTCTCTAACGCTCAGACGCGTCCCCCAACGCCCGGAGGGTTAAGTCCTGCCTGCTCATATTGGGGTCACTACAGTTCAAGGACTCAAATGTCACGGTTCTTAATCTTGAACCAAAGAGTCCAAATCCGGCAAATCGATTTTGAAAACAGATTTTTTGGAAAGAAGTGCCAAACATGGACTGCTTTGCCAGATACAGAGTCACCACCTAAATGTTTTTTTAATGGGAAATTTAGGAAACCCTGACTCGGTGCCAAAGGTCACGTGTCCGTCATCACCAAAGTTGCCTCGGCTCGGGAACTTGGGTACAATTGGGGAAGGTCACTTCGTGAGCACCCCCGCTCGCCCGGTCAAAGACCGGCCTCTACTAACCATGATATTTTATTTTGAAAACATTATGCGTTCTTATTCCGGTTATTAGCCTAGATTTACTATGTGATGCGCACAACATACAAGTATAGACTGGATCACTTGAATTGGAACAAAACACTTCATGTTTGTTTGTTTGAAAAATGGTTTGATGGTGCTACCTGCAGGTAGGCTAAGACGTGAATTTGCCACCCTCGGGTGGGCTTAGAAAACATGATTTTGCCACTATCTAGTGGGCTTAAAACAAACATTTGATGAATTATTCCAATCCAAGTAACCCAACCTCCACCCACAGGCATTCAGGCAGTTATATCACATAAGCAGTTAGCCTCATGGTAAGCATGCTATTCATGGCAGTCACTTACACGCATGCAAGGATGCTAAAGCATAAAACTCACCGAGTACTCCAAGCCAAAAAAGAAGCTCATTAGAAATCATGCACGATCCTAAGTATACAAAAAAAATGCCTAGTGCAACACATGCAAAGATGCAAACTATAGCAGGCTCGGCTATTCTAAACATGGCATATGAAATGCTACAGCTAACATGTATTCAACTTGGAATTGAAATACAGATGCAGTTAGTATGATGCGCCGAGCCCGGTGCATGCAAAATAGATGAATGAATGCAAATATGCTATCATGCTGTATGCTAATTGAAATATGCCCTAATCTAACCATCATAAGCAGGTAAATAAAAGGGAAGAAAGACGTGGGATTGGAAGACATACATCACACTCACCCACACTTATTACAATTTTGCCCTCGCACAGAGGGTCCGAATAAATATACAGTCCCGAATAAAAGAATAGTACAGTCCAAATAATGTACAAATTCCTAATTAATTAACAAATTAACTAAGAAAGCTGTAAAACTGGCATGCAAGCGGACTGCCTTGATTTCGCTCCGGGTGATGAATGATGCATGTTCGGGTTGCCTTTGTGCGGAAATCCATGACGATGCCCCAATTAGCCTCTGTTTGCACCTGTTCTTGAAATGCGTGCCAAGCTCCGAAAAGTTACTGATTCTTCATTTTGCTACAACAGAAAGTAGGAAAGGGGCATGGCAACGTATTTTCACAAATGTATGCATGTCTCGATCCTCGTGCCACCAATCACGCATATCGATGCATGATGGCCGAGGAGTCGAATTGCACAACTCAATATGAAATGAATGCATATGAAAATACAACAAAAACCTAACTCTATCATGGATAATCCGAAGTGTCGGTGATTGGGGAATTGAGACACGTTCCGTCACTCGGAGTACGAAACGTACCTCGTTTCCTGTGCCCGGGCTAACTCCTATCCCGAACACGATGCAATATGCATGATATGCATGAAATGCAACTAAGATACAACCTAACATGCGAAAGGCTATGAAATGGCATACACGATGCACAAGGAAACATGGCATACACAATGCGCTAATATACGGCCTAGCATACGCAATGCTATGGAATGAAATGGCATACACAATGCAATATGGGCTTACACCAACACAAGTGGACCTCGGCCACACTCACATAGGAGGCCATAATGATGAAAATGAGACAACTCGGGATACGTGCACACGTGCACGCAAACCGAGGACCGACCCTAAGGCACGGAAATGCCACTCTAACAAGACATGGCAAGACATGGGATATGATATGCAAACATGAAAATTTCAGTAGCAAAATGAGATGTGAAACAGCCCCGAAACATGGTGAAATGAAACCCGATGCATGGAACGAGTCCCGAAACATGAATTTTGGCGCATGAAATGGCCTATAGCTATGCAATGCATGCATAATTTGAACATGAAGTGTAAAGAAAGAAGCAAGGAAGCCCAAAAAAAAGAATTTTTACAGTTTAGAGTGAGGCCAAACAGTGGTCCCAAGTAGGACTAAATTACCATACAAAAATGGCTCCGCAAGGGAGGTATGAAGCAACTCACAAATTCTGGCCCCAAACAGAGAAGGGGCCTTCTACAATATTTAAGAGGGGCCAAAAATATGATGTTTCACAGTTTATTATAGGTCCCAAAAACAGATACAAATATGCCAAAGATCTCATGCAAGAAATGAGCCAACAAAGGGGCAAAGAAGCAAGTGATGCATGGAGGTCTCAAAAAAGTGAGGGCCCTTCAACAATGTTGAATAGGGACCAAAAATATGGCTTTTTACAGTTGATGGCCGAGCTCAAAACAGTGTACAAATAGGCTCAAAATATCATGCAAAATGAGGCCACCAAAAGAGCTATAACATGAAGTATACAAAGGGTGTCTCAAAAAGCCATAGACCCTTAATGAAACATGAAGAGTGGGTCAAAATAAGCCTCTTTTCAGTTTGGACCAAGGTCCAAAAACAGAATCTCAATAAGCTAATAAATCATGCAAAAATGGGGACCAAAGAGGGGTACAATGACAAGTGATACATGGAGATCCCAAACAGTGGTGAGCCCTTCTTAAATGTTGAAGAAGGGCTCAAAATAAGCTCAGTTACAGTTTATATCATGCTCCAAAATAGATTACACATAGGCCAAAAATACTATGCAAAATAATGGCATACAAAGGGATATTGAAGCAAGTGTAAAATGGGGGTCCCAAACAGGGTAAGACCCTTAATGAAATAGAAAAATGAGCTCAAAAAAATGATATTTTTAGTTATGGCCGGAGCTCAAAACAGCAAGCCAAAAGGCCTAAGAAATGGTACAAAAATGAGCTAGAAAAGAGGGAAATGGCACTCACCCTTGAAGACCAATCTTTGGTTGCTTCTTGGACCAAGAAATGTTGCCTCTCAAGCTCTAGAAAGCTGCTTCAAATGTCTGGAATGGAGGTGGTGGTGTGGTGCTAGGTGATGGTGAAGAAAGGGTGTAGGAACTTGGATGTTTGGAGCTTGGAAGTGGAAGATGAATGGAGGTGTGTATGCAAGGCTTCAAGACCAAATTTTTTTCAACCCCAAACCAGACTTGGGATGCTGGTTTATATAGGCAAAAAGAGGTGAAAAAAGAGGGGGAAAAAAGGGGGGGAAAACAATCCAAGTTTCCCCCAAAAGTTGGCCTCCCCGGATACACAATCTGGGGGGGGGAAAGGAGGGTATTTTTGGAAGGAACCAGGTGTGAGGAACACGGCCAGCCAGTTTTCTTGGGCTTAGGTGGTTGGCCGGCTACTTTTTCTAGCTTTTCTGGCCGGCCAGCTACTTTTTCTGGCTTTTCTGGCCGGCCAGCTACTTTCAGGACAAAAAACATGGGCTTCCGGAAAGAAAAGTGGCCGGTGGGTGATTGGGAAGTCCAAATGTGGCCTTTCAAGTGTCCAAATTGAAGCCCCGGAAGTTAAATTTCCAATGGCGCAAACCTTGCATCAAAATTCATCCTGTAAAAAAAGTTATGCTAGTTTTAGTGAAGCCGCGCAGATTCGGTCCCAACCGGAATGATACCCTACTTCAATCAACCATATCTCCCCTATCCGGAATTGGATTTAGGAGATTCTTGAGTGAAAAATGAAGCCCCGGGAGTAAGATTTCCAACGGTGGTGGCCTCATAGCTTGATTCCAAGTATCCAAATGAATAGGCCCGATTCGGCGAGGACTGCTCGACTCTCTCTTAACGGTTCATGCCCATTTTCTCCCCTGGCTGGATTTCTTCCCTCTTCTCCTCTTTTCTTCAACTTCAAACCCCTAAGTAAGGTATTTTGAAATATTTTTCAAAGATTTCATCTCTCTTTCATTCATTTCCACTTTGTCCTTGCTCGGTTTACCGAAAAGCGCAACATTTGACAAAATACGAGCCTCGGAACATCGTAAAAACTTTATTTTCAAAATGTTTCGAAAGAGAGGGTTTTAAGATCTAAAATATTTTGATCAAGATTGTTTTGGTTCAAAAAGGGTATGAAGTTGAGGTTTGACTCTCTCTTTGTCGAAGAAATTGCACTTTTCCCCTGCACATCTTTCTCCACCATGTAAACTATCAGTCGCGTCCAAGTCTTATGGACGGTCAAAAAATGGGGTGTCTACACGCTCGAGCGGACCTCTGTTATATCACAAGCATATTTTGCTGAAGCCGCTCGAGCGAGCTGTTGGGCGCTCGAGCAGAGATCGTGAGACAGATTCTATAAATTCGAGTGTTAGGTTAGATTTTAGGATTACTACTCCAGATCTTCTTTTTGGGTTCTAGGGTTTATATCTGGGGATATTTTTATTTGATGTTTTGTTTGAGTATTCAACTCATGGTTTAAAGATTATACATCAAAGGTTTGTTTGTTTATTCTACACAAAAGAGAGAGTTGTTCTTCGGTGGATTCTGAAGAATTCGAGCTTGAAGCTTTGGTGGATTCTGGAGTGGCTCATCGTAAAGACAATTTCAAGGTGAAGACGAGGTTGGAAGAGGCACATAGAGTTTGGTTCAATTCGGGCGTGGACTCGCTAGGTAATTGAGAGTATACTTGTGTAATTCCTTTAAATCTTCTTAGTGGATTGTCTTGTGGCTGTTGCCCGTGGTTTTTTTATCACGATTGGAGGTGTCCAATTGTGGTTTTTTCATGTTAAAATCGTTGTGTTGATTTGTCTTGATTGTTTGATTGGGATTGTTATATATTGTTTAAAATTGATACATAATCACAAATCAATATCTAGAGGATTTCTAGTTTTTTCAATTGGTATCAGAGCAGGTCGCTCAATTTTTTTAAATCTTTTGAGCGAGATCTTGTTTGATTTGTGATAATGGATTCAATTCGTGAGGGAAATTCTATGGTTCGACCACCCCTACTTGACGGATCCAATTATTCGTTTTGGAAAGCTCGGATGAGATCGTTTTTAAAATCTATTGATGAAAAAGTTTGGCAATCTGTCATGTCTGGATGGACTGAACCGACGATTACCGTTGATAGAGTAACTTTCCCCAAACCAATTGATAAGTGGGACACAATTGATTACCAAAATAGTACCTGGAATAGTAAAGCTATCAATTCTCTCTTTTGCGCTGTCACACCTGAAGAGTTTAGTCGAATTTGCAATTGTGAAGTCGCAAAAGAGACTTGGGATATCTTACAAACTATTCATGAGGGCACTCCTTCTGTGAAACGCTCAAAACTTCAAAGGCTCACATCTAGTTTCGAAAACCTTTCAATGAAAGATAGTGAGACCTTTGATGAATTTTATGCGAAGTTGAGTGACATTGTAAATTCCAGCTTCAATTTAGGTGAAAAAATACCAGAATCCAAAGTTGTGGGAAAAATTTTGAGATCCTTGCCTGATCGATTCTAATCAAAAGTTACAGCTATTGAGGAGGCTCAAGATGTTGACAACCTCAAGCTGGATCACTTGGTTGGAAATCTCCAAACTTATGAGGCACATAGGAATTTCAAAAAGAAACAAAAAGATATTGCTTTTAGTAGTGCTCATAGAGTTGGAGAGGATTCTGATGAGGATTGTGAGATAGATTCCAAGATTACGACTGCTTTTGTTAAACAATTTAAAAAATATTTTTTGAAAAAGAATCCTAATCTTTTGGAATCTACTCATACTCATAAATCTAAAGGCAAAGATAAACCCAAAATTAATTCTATAGCCAAGAAAGAGAAAGGAAAGATACAAGGGAACTCTGAAAAGAGTCCAATGCTATGAATGCCAAGGATTTGGCCACTTTACTTCAGAATGCCCCACTCGCTTGAAGAAGAAGAAAGCCCTTGCTATCACTTGGGATGATGAATCAGAATCTAATGAAGATGAAAGTGACAACGAAGATCAAGACGAAGAGGGACATAAACAATTCCTTACTTTTACGGCGGCTTCCGAAACTGAAGGACGAACAGAGTATCCGAAGAGGCCGGTTGAGAATGCCACTGATGATGAATCCTCGGGAAGTGATGATGAAGAGCTTGAGCAAGCTTATAAAAAGTTGTATAAGGAATCTCTTAACTTATCCAAATTGAATGACAAACTCACTATGAAACTCAAAGCATGTGAAAGTGAGAATGTCAAACTTAAGGAGAAGATTTCCGAGGCTAGGATTGATGCCATCAAGATAGCTAATGATCAACAAGCTCTTTATGCAAAACTATTGACTTGTGAGACAGAGAGGAATGAGCTACAGCAAATCTATGCAACATATGAAAAAAAGATTGAATCTCTCGAGATGTCTCAAGTTTCTTTGGAAGAACTAATGATGAAGAAAGAGGAAGAACTTAAGTGTGCTATGGCTACCATTGGTCTTTGAAACAAAGGATCAAAGACTTTGGAGGATATCATTGGGTCTCAACAAATTTGTTCTGACAAGAGTGGCATTAGCTTTGGTGATAACAAAGAGCAAAAACAGAGTGCATCTACATCTCATGATACAAGAACTCAAGGAAAAGGAGAACAAAAAATTCAACATAAGGATGGACTTGTCAAACTTCCTAGAGTTAGTAAGGTAAAAGAAAAGAAGGTACACCCTGTACACTCTATTTTTATTTGTCATCACTGTGGTATGTATGGTCATATTCGCCCTTATTGTTATGAGTTGCATGGGAGAGTGTCTCATAGAGATGGAAGAAATTCCAACATCTCGTGGGATAGGAGACACTTCATTGGTCGTAATGAGGTTAAGGGTCATAATATACCTTGCGATTTTGATGTGCTTAAGACCAAACATGGAGCGAGTTTGCATTTGCCTAGACCTAGAAATAGGGAGTTGGAAACCAAGTCGAGACGGGTTCTCATTGAAAGGGAAGGGAACCACAACGTCAAGACACCACCCAAGAACCGCAATTCTCACAACTTTGTTCATACTAAAGCGGTTTGGGTAAGAAAACTTAACTTGTGTTAATTTGTTTATTCATTTTAGTTTTTGGGTTTATGTGTGTTTCTTTTTGAGTCTTTTAATGTGTGCATGTTCGTTTTCTGTCTTGCTTTGTTTAGAAAATGAAAAAAAATGAAAAAAAAAATGAAAAAAGATTTTCTTAGTATGGTTTTGCAAGCTTGAAATTTTTTGAGTAGTCCTTAGTGCATATTGGAATTGATGAGAATATCCATTACATGTTAATATGTGTGTGCTTTCTGTGGTCATTACTTATTTTGGAGTGTGTGCTTTTTGATTAGTATGTCTCATTCTGTACACACTCTTGGATTAGCAAATATGGGAGTCTTCCGCCTTAGTGATTATTTTTTTTGGACTTCTGACATTGTATCTTTTGCTTTTCTAAAGGAATTGACCTATACTAGCATATCATGGGTGATGTTGAGTCTCTTAACCATCTTCCATCTTTTTGCATCTCCATGGCTTTCCCCTCTGTTCTTTGTAGTCCAGCCATGAGGAAAAAGGCTACCTCAGAGTCACCAACCAGGCTATCCTTATTATATCCATGCTTCTCTGGTTCGGTTTCCATACTCTTGAGCGTGTCAGCCGCCAATGAGTGTGCAAAAGAATAAGAAAAAGAAAAAGAAAGAGAAAAACGAAAAAAAAATGTGCACAAGAAAGAAAAGAAAAAAAATGTGCAAAAGAAAAAAAAAAGATTCATTGATTGAGGGGGAGCCTTCGCTTTTACTCACCAAATACCCCTTGATTCTTAGTGATTTGACTTTCCTTAGTTGTGCTTAGATTCTCTTGTCGGAGGTCCAGCTTTCATATCACTACTAGGATTTGAATCTTGTGTTTGTCGAACTCCAAGAGTCACACACACACTTTTCTCATGGGATCTATGCTTTTCACATAATGTATCACTTTCTTTTATGAGGAATCTTTTAGAGGCTGCGCATATTGTGTTTTCAAGTAATTGTACTTCTTGGATAATCTTGTGTGTTTCAAGGTACAAATATGAAATTCCTTGCTTGCTCCACCATATTCTATTTTGTTTTTCTTGTTTAGTGTTTTCAGTGTTTGTGACTGTTTTTAGTGAGGGGGAGTTTGGTTTATCATTACAAGAGTTTGTTAGCATGATCACTTTGATTTGTTTGGTAAGGGAGATTGGCTTTAGTTGTTTTGCATGTTGCTATGCACTATTTGATTATTATTTCCTTCTTGTATGCTCCTGATATTTACATCATCATATCATTGCTTGTGTGGTTTATGATCTTGCTTTATTTGATTGAGCTTTCTTTGTCAATTCGTGACAAAAATGGGGAGTAATGTTGTCCGGTGCATATGTCTTAGGATTTCATGTATTCATGCCATGTGTCGGGTGTATGTGTCTTAGTTTTCAGGTTTTCATACTACATGTTCTTAAAATCTCCAAGTTGCATATATTCATGTTTTCCATCTTATGCTTCAAATGCTTTAAGATAATCTTGTCATATGTTTATTGCTTTTTTTTATACTCTTGTGGGACTAATAGTTGTTTTGGAGATTGTGGCACTAATAGCTGTTTTGCAGATCACGATTTTGAGAAAGAAGTTTGCGTTTGTTGGCTGTAATGGGTTAGGGTGATTAGGATTTTATTTGTTAGGTGTGTTTTGTCACGGCATTGCCAAAGGGGGAGATTGTTAGGTTTTTATTCTTGGCAATCCCATTTGACAAAACTCCTTTCAGTTGTATTTATTTTCGCACTTTTATTTCAGTGAGGCTATGAGTGTTTAGATGTGAATCCAACCTGAATTGTACCTTTCAGAGAAGTTTGTAATGCTAATGCTTTCAAGATTGCCACTTCGCTGATTATGACGGGGATCGAGCTGCCCGGTCAGTTCGCGGGGGTCTAGGGGGCAGCGCCTAGGTGGGGTCGAGGGGCAGCGCCCCCGAAGCAAAATGGAAAATTGCCTTCAAAGTTGCCTATCCGCTCGAGTGGACATTCCCCCGCTCAAGCGGAGAATCCCTGGTTCCAGTAGTTTTGGTCGCCTGTAAAAGTACTGAGCTGTGTGATTTCGCGCTCGAGCGGGTTCTCTAGCGCTCGAGCGAACCTCTATTATATCACACGCATATTTTGCTGAAGCCGCTCGAGTAGGCTGTTGGGCGCTCGAGCGGAGATCACGGGACAGATTCTATAAATTCGAGTGTTGGGTCAGATTTTAGGATTACTACTCCAGATTTTCTTTTTGGGTTCTAGGGTTTATATTTGGGGATATTTTGTGAGTTTTCTTTGATGTTTTGTTTGAGTATTCAACTCATGGTTTAAAGATTATACATCAAAGGTTTGTTTGTTTATTCTACACAAAAGAGAGAGTTGTTCTTCGGTGGATTCTGAAGAATTCGAGCCTGAAGCTTTGGTGGATTCTAGAGTGGTTCATCATAAAGACAATTTCGAGGTAAAGACGGGGTTGGAAGAGGCATATAGAGGTTGGTTCAATTCGGATGTGGACTTGCTAGGTAATTGAGAGTATACCTGTGTAATTCCTTTAAATCTTCTTAGTGGATTGTCTTGTGGCTGTTGCCCATGGTTTTTTGATCACGATTGGAGGTGTCAAATTGTGGTTTTTCCACGTTAAAATCGTTGTGTTGATTTGTCTTGATTGTTTGATTGGGATTGTTATATACTGTTTAAAATTGATACATAATCACAAATCAATATCTAGGGAATTTCTAGTTTTTTCAGTATGCTTCATATCACCAAAAAAGTATCACCTCACCATGGCTAGATGAAAGCCATAGAGTTACAAAAATTCTTATAGGGAGGACCACATATCACACGACTTACAAAAACTATCATATCAACAGTGCTTTGCTTTGGATCTTTAGAATCTTATCCACCTTATAAGAAAAATCAGTGAGATTACTACACAACATGTCACAAAAACTTTAGTTGATATGAATAACTATAGGAACAGATAAACATATAAACTAAATATTGTTCTGTGTCTTAAAACAAACAAATCACTATTTTAAAGAATTTGAACTAGAAGCTACTCTACGGAAACAGATGAAGACTAACCAATAAATTGTTCTACATTAATAAAAATACTCTAATAGGAATGGATGATCCAAAATATCACCCTTCAATTTCTGAAGTTCCACGATCCAAATTGGATTCCAATTCTCCATAGAAATTCTTAAGTATCAAGTTATGAGCAAGTAGTTGCAATGTTACAACATTGGCACAACATGTTTAGGTGATTTAGTTTTGGTTGATTTGTGGAAATCATAAAACAATTAAAATAAAAAGAAATGGTAATCATTCAAATTCAAATTAACACAAGATTCATGTACATTCATAAATTATACTATCTTATCATGAAATATGATTTGAAAATGTACCACTGTAATATCATAAAAATAACTTATTTCTAGTCATTAACTAGAAATAAGCTATGCCACACGTTTGGCACTATAAAAGCATATAAATTTTCTTTCTTTATACATTCATGTAACTTTTTTCATACGCTGACAACAAATTTCCAACATTGCATAGGAGTATTAATATAGTTCAAAAGTCATATTATACCAATCCTATCAAATTGTTACAACTCAGTAATTACACTGATTGAAGCAATAGGGATTTAAGCCTATGCAATAGTAATCCTATTGTTTCTGATAGTAATCCTATTATTACAACAAACTAGAGCCAAAAAAAAAAAAAAAAAAAACAACAATAATATACTTACGCTAGATTTGCCAACGTTTCAGATTTAATCACATCCTTTCCTTCCAGGAGTTCAAGGGAAGAAAAATGCATTATCATTTCCTTCAAAATGTGCCTTGTGCTTTTCAAAGAGCTCCTCTAGCAACCATCACAGCCGAGGCACCTTAAAAAAAGAAAAAGAAAAAAAGGAGGATGATCACTTAAATTGTGAATATCATTATAGAGAGAGAGAGAGAGAGAGAGAGAGAATAGATGCATAAAAAAAAAAAGGGTAAGAACAAATTAGTCATTGACCATCATTTGCATGATATGAGAAATATCCAGCATAGATACATCATTTAAAGAATTGATTGGAGATCTTTTACTTACCAGTTGCCAATTTAATGTACTGAATATCTTCATATTTGAAGACATCACCATTTGTTATGACGGGAATAGATAGTGTGGCTACAACATTAGCAATCTCACTCCATTTGGCAGGATCTCTTGGCCTATCTGCAACTCTTCTGCAATTCACTCATATAAAAAACATGCAGCTATTACTTAAGTAGTTAAAACGAAAGTTTTGATGAAAGTAAACTCTAGTCCGAAACTTATGCAATTCACTCAACAGAAAACATGCAGCCATCACAATATGCAATAACCATTGTGCATACCCATATCCAATTTTTGGATACATATCCCAATATTTTAAAATTTATTTAAGTTTATGAAGGTATGATATTTGGACATACACCTACACCTGATACTTGTACTCAAATCTATGTAACATAGAACTTTCAGTTGAAAAGTAAATATTATGTATTATGAGACATTTGAATGACCATATATCTGCAATCCAACACATAGTTTTAGTTCATGGACTGTTTATTATTGTTACAATTTGTTATTAATACTCAACATGCACCTTAGAAGAGAACAATAGCTTATCTATTTCTATTTCCTAATACAAATGAGCATAGGTAATAACATGAAATAATGAGGCAAAACAAAAACCAATAGCATGTAAATTATTTGTAAAGTTGAGTGACTTACAGTGACTACTGCACTAACCACAGGCTTTTGTGGAACATTATTCACATCTAGACAATAGAATTGTATCCTACCTTAACACATACTATATAATGGTTAATAATTCAACAATGATTGAGACCCCTATTTTTTGGAGACCCCCACAACCCCCTTTGAATCTCCATCATTGATGGTGTGGGTCCCATACATACACGAGTGGGTCCCACTTATACATCAATGGTGGAGATCTAAAAGGGGTTGTGAGGGTCTCCAAAAAGTGGGGGTCTCAAGCATTTTTCGTTAACAATTATGGGGTCACCAGAAAAATTTTAATGCTATACATCAAAATCTTAATGGAAGAATTAAATATGCCAAGAGAAAGAATGCACGTGGCAGTTCCAGAGATAAACTACCTTTTCATCACCCCTACAGGTAAAGTACTGATACATTACAACTACTTAAATAGAAAGACTCAAAAGACAAGTAATAACATGCTTTCTTGCATAAAGCTCACACAAGTTTTTGATAACCAACACAAAAAAAATTAGATCTCGGATGGTTATAAACAAAAATTCAATCTAACCTCAGATGCCAATTTTTCCAATTTTGGTTTTAAATATACACATTTCCTACACCATCTTGCCATCCTACAAATCCAAGTAAATTCACATGACAACCCAACTCAATTCAATATAAGAGGAATCATAATCCTACGAATAAAAAGCAACGGAAAAAATTCCACAAAAAAATAAATAGTAAAGAAACAAAACAAAAACTGAAAAAAAAAAAAAAACTGTTATCACATCATAGCATGACCTTTCCACCAATAATCAATGGAACTTTTGTCTCAAAATTTTTTATTGACCATACTTGTTATTCGTAGTTGACAATCAATAAAACTTTTGTCTTGTGGCATAGCCTATCAAACCTAGTTGTTATTCCATCAAATGTTCATATTTTATCTTTAAACCAGTAAAAGAGAAATCCATTGCGAAAAAAGAAAAGAAAAGAAGTGGTAGCATGTCAGGATTCTGTTGATATTTCATCAAATTAAGAGGCAGTGCATATGACCACCGCCGAAACCCTAACCCTAGTTCTAGAAACCCTAACCTTCTCCCCATTATCGTCTTTTTTGTCTTCTTCTTCTTTTTCTCTCGAAACCTTAACCCTAGATCTAGATATGCCACTATCGCAAACCCACATCACCGCCTACCACCCACCGCCACTGCCATCATCGCCCACTATCCATTGTTGCCCTTCTCTCATCTTTATTCCCTTTTTCTCATTCTCCTTCTTCTTCCAAAACTTTAGATCGATCCACCATCGTCGCCAAATCGCAACCCATTGCCGTTGCCATCACCTCTCACCTTTGCCACCAAATTGTGACCTACTGTCACTGCTCTCTGAAAACCCTAGATCTAGGGTTAGGGTTTTAGGAGAGGTAGAGAAAAAGAAGGGGAGAGAGAGAGAGAGAGAGAGAGAGAGAGAGAAACAAGAAGAGGAGACGGAGACTAGGGAGGCGACCAACGAGGATGGTCGTGATGGTGGGTGCCAATGATGGTGGCCAGAGAAGGAAAGCAAGTGGAGGTAGGCGGTAGGTGGTGGAGTCCAAAACAGTAATTTTCAAAGGGATATAAGTGTAATAAAAAAAGGGTAAATTACAAACACCCCTCTAAGGTTTACTTAAATTACAACAAAACTAACTATTTACGGCTTCAACTTTACGACATACATTAAATGTATGTCGTAATTAGTACATTCTACGACATATTTTTTTTTTCCTTTTGCAAGCCGTTAATGGTTTTTCAATAATGACATACATACTATGTAAATCGTTAATTCATATATTTATGACATACAAAAGTATGCCGTAAAAAATGTATATTTTCACAACTTAAAAAACATGTCATAAAATATTTGCACTTAAGACGACATGCATTTCATGTTGTAAAATATTATAACTTTACATGGCATGCATTAACATGTCGTGAAAACTTCTACAAAAAAAAAAAAATTCAATTCGACTTGTTTTATGACATGCAAAAGCATGCCGTAAAAAATGCATATTTTCACAGTATACAAAAATATGTCGTAAAATCTTTGCGTTTAAGACGACATGCATTTCATGTCGTAAAATATTATAACTTTACACGGCATGCATTAGCATGTCGTGAAACTTTTATTAAAAAAAATTTGAATCTGATTTTTTTTTTGTTTGATTAAAAAAAACTAACAATTCCCAACCAAGCTTCTCACCTTAAATTTTCCTAATTGAGGACAACGTAAAAAATAATTTATACATTATTTTATAATTTAGTGTCTTATTTTAAGGGATAATTGAACCCAGTGAAATTTTGAGAAAAAAGTTTATATATTCATGAAAAAGTTTATAATTTTAATTATTAATATTTATATTGCTTCTCACTAATTTGTAATTATTTTTTTTTAAATTACCTTGATTTAATATTTTTCCTTCTTTTAATAATTTATTTATTTTTTATTTTTTAGATGTACCTAATCTGATATAGCTAAAAAGAAAAATATTTATAAAAAAATATAATACATATGAAATGTATTAAATTATATATTTTTTTGAATTTACTGTTTTTTAAAAAAATTTAAAAAATATTTCCCTTCTAAATATATGTAAATTATTTGAATTTAAAAATAAAAAAATTATTTAAAATATTTAAAAACTTACAATAACTAAAAAAAAAAAAAAAAACTCAAAAACATTATTTTAAGCCCGTTCACTACTCACTCTCCCTCCCATTCTATCTGTACATGTTTTTGCCCCCAAACCCCTCTCTCTCTCTCTCTCTCTCTCTCTCTCTCGGCGTGCGTGCTCGAGCAGTGCCTTGATCGTTCGGGCCTTTGAGGTAGGTTTTGATCAAAAGTCAGATATTTGTATATATTAGTCTCCATTGATCGATTTGTGATCGGTAGATCTGATGAGTTTTGAAGCATATGATCGATTCTTTGCTGTGGAAATGAATTTGGACTGTTTCAATATGATCGAATCAGGATAAATATGTGCTTATATGTTGTGTTTATTGATGGATTTGTTTGAAGTTCATCATCAAAGCTGGTTATCAATTGGTCTGATTGTAAATTCAGCAAAAATGATCTCTGTTTTTGTAGTTTTTTTTTTTTTATTTTTATTTCTTCTTGAATTGTTACTTTTAATGCCTTCACGGTTTAGGTATGGATACACAATGGTGCACATCTGCTTAAGGTGTCTTTAGGAACTTTAACCAAATAACCACTTTTGTTTATTTCTCTGAGGTGCTACCCACCCTAACTTTTTTTTTCCACCTCAGAATTTTTGAAGGCCAAGTGTTTGATGAATTGTGAAGTTTCATTTTTTGCTTTAATTTATTGGAAAGTTCTTTCGTGATTTTCATATTATCTTTTAGATGGATTGGAGTGTTAAAAATGATCTGTTGGTAAAATTTCTTCTTGCATAAAACTCTGTTTTGGTCAAGTTGTTTGTAGTTCTTTTGTTTTTGTTTTTGTTTTTTTGTTTTATTTTCTATTGTTTTCTTCTTCTTCTTCTTCTTGCTTCATTTTTTTTTTAACACCCAAGATCAAATCTGTATTGCAACTTGTGTGATGCGATTTATTTCCTCAACACTTCTGTAACATATGCTGTAGGTAGTCAATCATTTACTCGTAAATTCAAAGTGGAGAAGTTCAGTATGGGAAAAACTGGGAAGTTTTAGAAGCAGTAATTTCTTTATATTTAACATCTTTAAACTCTTATTTTCAAATATTTTTCTTGTATTTGCCTTTGGCACACTTTCTAAAGGCCAAGGATGATAAAGTTTTTGTCCCTCGCATTTTTCAAGTTGTTATTTCACTTCTATCAATTTAACAGCTATCCCGCATTGCCTATTTATATCTCTTTATGATCATGCCCTTGTTCTTGGGTCTTTTTGTCTGCATTATTGTTTCTTTTTCTTTTTATTTTTCCCAACTCTTTATGTTAAACTTCCACTCTTTGTTCCTTTATATGTTTTATTGCTAAATATAATTATCTTTTGGTTCTGACTGACAGCATCATTGAAATTCCCATTTGTAACCTCTTTCAAATTCAACGAGATATTGAGATCCAACTAGCACTTAGTGTTATCTCATTTTCGCCTCAACATTGATTGTTGTTGAAATTCATTTTCGATTTTTGTTTCCTTTAAATCAACAACACTGCTGCATACCCCCAGTGGGGGTCGCACCCCCAGTGAGGTGTCGCGCCCCCATTGGCTGAAATCCAAAAAAAAAAAAAAAAAGGAAACAATTTTTTTTTTGTCCAATTATGGAGTGCCACCTCACTGGGGGTCAACCCCCAGTGGGTGTATGAGGCATTTTTCTTAAATCAATTGGGAGTTTATATTCTGCTTAGGACATCATTCTCCACACAACTTGTGGCTTGGAAAATGGAATTGCATTATTTTCTGCAGATGGCATTGATGCTTATTTGTCATTTCAAATGTTTTTGTCTGTCTTGGTTCTTCTAGTCCTGCCTTTTTATCCTCACTACAAGTGCCTTTTAGTTTTAAATTAGCTGCCTTGGTTATTTCCTCTTTGTAATTGATAATTCTAGATAGTTAGGAGTAGCACGCAGCTTATGTTTAACTCATAGATAATAACATGGTTTGAAGCTGTAGGTGCATTTATTGCTGTCATGTTTGTGATCTAAATGTGTCGTCATCTTCATTTAGGGCATTTTCCCATTAAATTTTGTTGGATAGAAGAGGGCATTTTCTCATATCTTCAAAGTATCTTGGCTTGACGTGCATGTCCCTTTTTAGGTGGTTCACTTTTTCTTTTTGATCGGAAGGTGTTGAGATACTTCGGAAAAGATGGCCATAACTGGAGGAAGAAGAAAGATGGAAAGACAGTGAAGGAAGCTCATGAGAGGCTCAAGGTTTGTGGGAAAGGATGATGCTTGTTGAAGGCAATTTTTATTTTTTAAGTTGATTTTGTCTACACCAGACAGAAGTTTGTGACTTTCAGGAATTTTGCACTATATGATATAATGAATAGTTCATGCTATATATTTTTATTACACTTCCAAAGTAATTTGCTTGTATAATGTCCTTTCAGGCTGGGAGTGTTGATGTGCTGCACTGCTACTATGCCCATGGAGAAGAAAATGAAAATTTCCAAAGGCGAAGCTATTGGTTGCTTGAAGAGTGAGTGTCTAAAAGTTTGCCTTGCTTTTATCGAAGTTTGTGTTTATTTTGTCAAATCTTTGCACTTTGCTTTCTCTCTCTCTCTCTCTCTCTCTCTCTATATATATATATATATATATGTATATATACATATATATAAATCTGTCTGTATTATGGACCACCTCTGGGCAATTGCTTTTAATATGAAGTTTATCTGTTAATTAGTATTAGCGTATAAAAGTTGATTGAATGTAAATGCCTACTTGCAGCTTCTTGTGCATGTACAGGCATAAGTCCAGTCCTCTGATACTATTTAGCATTGAATAAACATCAATCGCTGAGTAGAATCTGGTTCGTTAGTTATATCTGCTTCTGGAACAGTTTTGCTGCTTTGGAAGTCCCATTACCTTTTTCTGTGAGGGAAAAAAGATGAAATATGGTTTAAAGTTTCACCCCTTTTCTTTGTCATACTAATCATTTTAATGTTTGGAATTACAGCCATGTCTATAACTGTAAACTCATGTTAACTTGTATGAACTTCCATGAAATTGACTACACCTTGAAAATTGAATCAATTTATGGAAGTTAATGAAAATCTGACCATTTTTGTTTCCTTAGTTGTTATTTTGGAAGGGCTTTTGCTGCACATTCTCATTTGCTTCTTATTTGGATGACACCTGCTGCAGGGAGCGCTCGAACATTGTTCTTGTCGCGACTGTAAACTCATGTTAACTTGTATGAACTTCCATGAAATTGACTACACCTTGAAAATTGAATCAATTTATGGAAGTTAATGAAAATCTGACCATTTTGTTTCCTTAGTTGTTATTTTGGAAGGGCTTTTGCTGCACATTCTCATTTGCTTCTTATTTGGATGACACCTGCTGCAGGGAGCACTCGAACATTGTTCTTGTACACTACCGCGAAGTAAAGGTTAGAAATTTATTCTATTATTTCTTTGTTTCTTCATTATTGAAGAAATTCACAATTGATAATTTGTATACCGTATCAGATGATTCTTGAGCCAATATATATTATACATAATGCTGGCTATTTTAGAATAACATCGCTTTCCAACTTTCCCACCTCTTTTGTTTCAAGGTTTCTTGTTTATGTATAACTTCCACGTATTGGAATCTTGCTACAAAATATAATCTAATGTGTTTTGTTGCCCAACTTTTCACATCCGTGCTAGTTTGTTTTTGGACTAATGGTCATTACAATGTTCATGTTACTCATAAGATTCCTGACTTAGTGGCACTGCTATGATTTGGAAAGCTCCTCCATGGGTTTTAGTACGTTACATTGTTTTGTTTCTTGTTGGTGCTTAATGGATATTGGTTTGGCCATGGCTATTCCCAGAGTACTTAACGTTACACTGTCATGTGTTTTTTTTTGTTTTTTGTTTTTTTGCGACAGTAACAAGATGGTCACTAATACATTGTAGGCATTTTTTGAACTGGATTGGAAGTGGGAGTCTTTCTTCTTCTAGCTCTTAGAATCAGTGTGCCAAAGGTTGATTCTTGGGATGTAGTTTTGGTGGTAAAACAAAAACCAAAATTCATGTTTTGTGTATTTAAGAATTTGATGCATCTATCTACTTTTCTTTTCTTTTGTACTCTTTTTGTCTCCCATTCAAATTTTCTGGAACAATGCATGTTTTCTTTGAAGGATGCAACTTTTTATTTTACTTGGTTTTGTGATCTATAAGTTTTTGAACCATGTAACACTACAACAAAACTAACTATTTACAGCTTCAACTTTGTGGCATTAAATGCATGTCGTGATTAGTACATTCTATGACTTTTTTTTTTTTGCAAGCCGTTAGTGGTTTTTCAATAACGACATACATACAATGTAAGTCGTTAATTCATATATTTATGGCATATAAGAGTATGCTGTAAAAAATGTATATTTTCACGACTTAAAAAATATGTTGTAAAATATTTGCACTTAAAACGACTTACATTTTATGTTGTAAAATATTATAACTTTACTCTGCATGCATTAACATGTCGTGAAAACTTTTGCCAAAAAAAAAAAAATTCAATTGAATTTTTTATGGCATCTAAAGCATGCCTTAAAAATGCATATTTTCATGACATACAAAAATATAATGTAAAATATTTACACTTAAGGCGACATACAATTCATGTTGTGAAATATTATAACTTTACACGGCATGCATTAGCATGTCATGAAAACTTTATTAAAAAAAATTTCAATCCAATTTTTTTTTTTTTTTTTCTTTTTTTGATTTAAAAAAGCTAACAATTTCCAACCAAGATTCTCACTTTAGATTTTCCTAATTGAGGACAACGTAAAAAAATGATTTATACATTATTTTATAATTTAGGGTCTCTTTTAAGGCATAATTGCACTCAGTGGGATTTTGGGAAAAAAATTACATATTCATGAAAAAGTTTATAAATGATTAATATTTCTATGGCTTCTCAATAATTTGTAATTATTTTTTTTTTAAAAAAATTACCTTGATTTGATATTTTCCCTTCTTTTAATAATTTATTTATTTTTACTTTTTAGATGTGCCTAATTTGAATACAACTAAAAAGTAAAATATTTGTAAAAAAATATAATATATATGAAATGTATTAAATTTTATATTTTGTTGAATTGAGTGATTTTTTTAAAAAATTAAAAAATATTTTTCTTTTAAATATATGTATATTATTTGAATTTAAAAAGTAAAAAAAAAATTATTTAAAATATTTAAAAACTTACAATAACTAAAAAAAAAAAAAAAACAAAAAAAAACAAACTCAAAAACATTATTTTAGCCCTGTTCACCACTCTCACAGACTCCTCTCATTCTATCTGTACATGTTTTTGCCCCAAACCCTCTCTCTCTCTCTCTCTCTCTCTCTCTCTCTCTCTGCGTGCGAGCTCTCGAGCTCTCTTCAAGCATTGCCTTGGTCGATCGCGCGACTTCGCATGATCTCACAATGTATGTCATTCACTTTCTCTCCCAATTGATCAATTTTTCTCTGTCTCAATCATTTTTTCCCAAAAGCTTCAAATTCATCATTTTATTTGAAGTTAGGGTTTGGTGAGAGCCATGGAAATGTAGACTACAAGCCAAATGCATTCTCAATCAATTGATCTCAAACCCTAATTGATCTCTACATGCTCCTCTGTATCGAACAATTCAGTGAGTTTGAAACTCGTCATACTTCGTATTTTTTCTTGTGTGTGTTTACTGGATCAATTGAAGTTTGCATTGATAATTCGGTTTTTTCGGAGGTCTAGCAGATCACTAGACAAGTCGATTTCAATGCTTCAGATGGAGCTAGCTGCTACTCGAAGTTCTCAAGAGATGAGGAGATCTGATGAGTTCACTCACATCTCTGAATTGACTCATGAGAGCTTGCCAAGGAAGAAGGCTTTCATAGTTATTGGAATTAATACTGCTTTTAGTAGTAGGAAGAGGCGTGATTCAGTTAGACAAACTTGGATGCCTCAGGGTGATAATTTGATAGTCTTTGTGTGTATGTCCTACTATATCTTCATTTCATGGCTTTCCTTGACTAGCTTTTGGGGTTTGATTAGGCGAGAGACTTCTTCAATTGGAACAAGAGAAGGGAATTATCATCCGGTTCATGATTGGCCATAGGTAAATCTCTTCTGCTTTTTCTCACAAGTTGGTTAGTTTAGTATTATTTGAAAACAATAGGAATTCTTCGGGCAATATGATCTCATTATTAATTTTTTGAAGTTGGATTCATTGCTTTTCCTTGATATAGATTTGTCAAAAGTCAGCTCCTGCTTGTGTAACAATAGACATTGTTAAGCAAATAACTGTATCATTATCACATGAATTGCCTTTAAAAATTAAAATAGAATATCCAGGAAGTTTTGAGATGTTCACTTGTTATGATAATGAACAAGTTTTAGATTATTCTTTGTTTACTGTATTTCCATTCCATTGGTGGTCAACAACCATAGTCATAGCACAAGCACAAATAATCTTTACCACATGCTGCAGGGTAATTTACTTTTATGTGCTGTGATGTTCTTTGATGAGACTAGAAAAAGACAAACTAAATTACCATGAAGATGTTTGTTTGTATATCTAAGAACTGCAGAACTATTTGGCCAATGAATCAATTGGTCAGGTGAACTAAATCTTAATTGATCTGCATTCCACGTTGGTGTTGGTGGACAAGTACAAGAAGCACTCTCCCGTGGACTTTGATGTCAAATTTATGTAAAGCTGCACTAGGAAGGAAATTTTGATCGCTGCTCCATATGGTTGAAATCACGGTTGGTTTGAATATGGTGAACTTGTAGTTCTAGGATTTAAGGTTGGGGAAAGTTTGGAGGTTTTGTAGACAGAAACGAGTTGGAATTAACTTGATTTTTAGAATTATAAGCTGTAGAAACTTAAAAGTGTAATAAAATTTATAGGCAGCAATTATTTTGTCGCAGTAGATGCTGTAAATTATAGTCCATGAAAATTAATTAAAACATACTTGACCAAACAAGGTTCCAAGGGTTGCTTCTTTTAAAATTCTAAAGTTGTCTCCTCTCTTCTGATTGTGTTCCGCATCTTTTTCTTAGCTGATATGTAGATGCTGTAAATTATTGTCTTAGTAGCCTTAGCATAATCATGTGTAAGAAGACAGTAGTTGAAGAGGATTTTCTCAAGGGTATGAGGTGGACAGTTAAAGTTTGATTTTGCACCTTAAGGGAGGATATTCCCTTGGATTTTAGGTGGATAGTTAAAGTTTGATTTTCACCTTAAGTGCTTTAATAATGATAAAAGCAGCAAATTTAAACAGAATTTATACTTACCAGAAAACAAGAAAATTTATGTTGAATAGTGACAGAATGACCTAAATGCCATAGAGCAAATGTTGGAAAGCCAATAAACATTGGTGTTAGATGAGATATAATGAAATGAGTTGTAGCGAAGAGAATAAAAATGGAAAAGAGTGAAAGGTATTTATGAGGATATTTGATTGAATGAGCATAAAAAATTGGAAAGACTAGAATCAACATGGGTACTTCTATAAAAATATAGGAGTAGCTTAATGGGTGATACATTGATTGAAATAATTCATGCATGATCATGCCCTATAGAAACTTTGATTATTGAACATAATTGATCATGTGACTTTCTGAGTAACTGCTACGAGAAAAGGACACAGTTGGGACCAATATATTCTTTTTAGACAATGAAAGCTTCAATGTGTGAATAATAGACTACTATTGTCTTACTACCATGCTTTAAATAATGTTATTAGATCTTTTATAGAGTCGTTATTAGTTCTAAAATATTTTAGTTGGTTAAAAAATTTTAATTTCCAAATTTTGAAGTCATTGTTTTTTGTAGAATTTGGAGAATGTAGCATCCTATGGATTTGCAAATAATCTTCAGTTTTTAGTGGAGAGTTGAGTTATGAGGATTTGAGGTTGTGGTTGTATGACTTTTCCTAAACCTTGTGACGAGGGTGAGACACTTCTTCCCCCCTTCTTCTCCTCCTCTGTCTGAATTACCCCAAGTACTATTTGCAGGTTATTGTTCATAATGCCCTCAAATTGCACATTTTAGCACCAAAAGCCTACCAAACTAAGTTTAAATTAACCTTAACCCTTTCTCCTACGTATTGGTTTTCAATCTAACCATTAATACCCAAAAATTATTTGTTTTCTAGATTTCAAATAGTCTAATTCATTTGAGAAATAGAGGTCTTTTTAATTTGGGGTTTAGAAAAAGCAGGTCCTAACTCAAACCAACGCAGATCCATTCAAAAAGGATAATATTACTAAATGGAAGATACATACCTTTTGCTCTTGCTACAATATATTTGCATCATATAGGGCACCTGTGTGTATAATTGAGAATTATGCTGAATGCCAATTGTTTTGATTGGTGCAGTGCAACATCTAATAGCATACTAGATCGAGCTATTGATTCAGAAGATTCTCAGCATAAGGACTTCCTCAGGCTGGTAAGGATGCACAGAGCTTGTATGTACAAAAAATATTGTGGACAATTCACAAATTTTTTTCTCAATCTTGGTGCTCATGAGTTATGTTGTCTTGCAGGAGCACGTT
Source organism: Camellia lanceoleosa (assembly GCA_025200525.1). Taxonomy (NCBI): domain Eukaryota; kingdom Viridiplantae; phylum Streptophyta; class Magnoliopsida; order Ericales; family Theaceae; genus Camellia; species Camellia lanceoleosa. The sequence continues at coordinate 139,619,727 of CM045759.1, read as the reverse complement.
GAAGGGTATCATGAATTGTCTGCAAAAACCAAAATTTTCTTCTCCACTGCTGTTGCAAAATGGGATGCTGATTTCTATGTTAAAGTGGATGATGATGTCCATGTCAATTTGGGTATACATTGTCTTTTTTCATTTTCTTTTCTTCTTATATTCTTTTTTCATTTTTTCCCTAATTTTGGGTAGCTTTTGTCAATTTTGAATTTGCTGAGTGATGCAAAGTGCATAAAACTGTTATGACCCTACCACTATTATATATTTTCCAAAAAAAATTCATGAGTTTGCAAGCTTTGAAGAAGAGATTTCCTCTTAAGATGGATTTATTTTTCTCGGGTTGTTGTGTTTGCCATGGCTTTGCAGGAAGCTGGGTGCTTTTTTGTTGTTCTAGAATGTGTGCTTGCACTTGTTGCTCTGTTGCAACATTTGCTCTTCGAATCCTTACAATTGGTATTGGGGTAGGGCCTTTCTGTATTGGCCAAGTTAATTGATTCTTTAGCTTGCTCTATTGCTCCTAATAATGAATTAGACTTGGTGGCTTGTGTGTATAATCTTTTTGCTTTCATTTGTACATATAATTTGTTATCTGATCTTGTAATTTGTTTTTTAAGTACTAAAGCGGGCATTTTACTGATATTATGTGTTCAGACATTGAGTTTACTCATGTAATGAACTTTGAATTTGCTTTTCTTCTCTCTCTCTCTCTCTCTCTCTCTCTCTCTCTCTCTCTCTCTCTCTCTATATATATATATATATTAAAAATAACCTTTTACGACATACAAAATTATGCTGTGAAAAGTGTAATAATTTATGACATGCAAGAAAATGTTGTAAAAGATTATATATGGCATACAGAGTATGCTAGAAATATACTAAAAATAACCTTTTACGACATACAAAATTATGATTTATGACATGCAAGAAAATGTCGTAAAAGATTATATACGGCATACATAGTATGCCGTAAATATATTAAAACTAATCTTCTACGGCATGCAAAATTACGTCATGGAAAGTATGATGATTTATGGCATGACAAAAATGTCGTAAAAAATTATATACGACAAACAAAGTATGTCATTAATGTTTAATTTATTACTTTTTACAACTTTACTTGCATACCATAAATGACACTCAACTTTCCACGGCATATCATATAATAACATTTGTGTGCATGCCGTGAAAGAGTTTTTACGGCATGCATTGCAAGCCGTAAAAATTCAATTTTGTTGTAGTGCAAACAACCTTTTTCCTTAATTTTTCCATCCTCTCCACCAATCACTCAGTGACTTAATTGAGATAGGAGCCACCCATGACAAACCCCATCATCTTAGGATAGATGCCCAAACTTTCCAAACAGCATGGCAATCAATTAGGGGACAGTTTGATGTTTTAGGCTTATCATTACAGAAAAGACATAACCCAGAATTAGAAGCTATAGAGACACCAATCCTTAGGAGTCATTAACTCTTCAAAGCCAAGCTAGCCATCCAAAATATTGGACTTTAAAGAGAGAAACACTTGACCACCATTCAATTCAGCTAGGGAATAAAGGGATCGAACTGAAAATTTTCCTGAGGGTTCTGCCATCCAGCGCGTCAAGTCCTTTTTTTTTTTATTATCGGTTGAGAGAAGTTGGATAGAAGGCTATAAAAGACACCATCTTTTTCTTTTTTTGCTCGTTCAAAGACACCATTTTTTTTTTTTTTGGGGGGGGGGGGGGGGTGGTTAATGACACAATAGCAATTTAATTGAAAATGGCTCAAAAGAAGATGCTAGTTTGAACTAGTGTGTACTAGTCTTTGTAAAGTAATTAGATATATATATATAATTTGTATAGCATTATTCAACTACTAAGCTTAAGATTGACTGTAGGGTGGAGATAAAACAAGACACAAAATTCAACAGCCAAACAGGAGGGATGATACCTCCCCTTCTCCACCAGAGAGAGAGAGAGAGTCCCAAGATTGTCTCTATTTGCCTATTGATGTGTGTCTTTCTTGGCATAGTGTTATTTCTGATCATTCATTTTCCTAGTGCATTGGTTTAGATGATTTTTATTAGAGGCATACACTTGTACTGTGGCTGCAGCCCTTGGATGAGTTGCTTGGGCTTTAGCGGCTGTGGCTGCAGCTGGTGCTGCAGCTGTGTTTTCTGCTGGTGCTTCAGTTGTGATTGTTGTGTTTTCATGACACTTGGACACACACTTGGATGCATAGACTTGATACTCTTATTGGTTTTGTTAATATAAATTTTATTGGTGGCACTTACTAACAATTGCAGACACAAATGAAGGAGCTTGGAGCACAATCCAGTGCTACAGATGAGGAGATCTTCAAACAGGTTCTAGGGCTTGATCGACCTGGTCGTGTTCGAACAAATGGATTGGGTCCTTCTCTGACAAATGTCTTTGGAGGTGGATTTAGGCACTTACAAGAGCAGGCTCATCTCATCCAGACACAAGTCCAAGAGCAACTTAACCAACATAAAGTACAAATGGAGATGCAAGTGAAGGAGATGATGGATGCTATGTTTAGTCAGATGCAAGGTACAATCCAAGCTCAACAAGCACGAATAGAGTAGTTGGAGTCTCAACAGGCCATGGGTGGGCCTGTTGCGCCAACTACTACACATGTGCATTCACAACAACAATCCAATGCATACCTCATCATTTAATTGCCATCATTCATCCGAGGAAGTGAGTAAATATTTAATAGTTAATCATGGAATTTTCAATATGGTATTTTATTCATGTTATTTGTTCTTGTCAAATGCAGGTTCAAATATCAGAGGAAGAAGAAGAAGAAGAAGAAGTAGATAGGACAAACTCAATGTCGGAGGGACTCTTTTTGGTAGTAAGTTTGCTTATCTGTCTACTTGGCTATTTATTTACTAACATTGATACTAATATCTTCTGTATAATTGCATAAGGCTTAGTTGCTAGAATTATGGTTTAAAAGTAGCATCGGTACTGATCATAGGGTTCTTACTGTTTGCTAGTTTAAAAGTAGTAACTCAAGAACATTACTTCATGTTTCATTTTTATCTATTATCAGTTTAGTTCAATAATATATTTCCCTTCTTGATTTGGACACCTATAGGCTATATGTATATTAGTCACATAGATAGGGTGAGGAATCTTAACTATGTAGATGAAGGCCTCTGGATGTCCAAAATCTAAATTCTCCAAAGGTTTGTTTTTGCAGTCATTTTTTTGGAGTAACTGTCTAGGTAATGAATTCTCTTGCTGGAACCTTATTTAATTTCTAGTGTTCATGTAACATAGCCCATCTTTACCTCAAGTATATGCAATATCAATAGGCTAATCACGGTTATGATGCTCCATAGCTTAACATAAAGGTTAAATTCATAAGCAACAAGTAGAAAGGTGAATATGTGAGCTGATCACATCAGACAAGCATAGTTAACCTAGAACGTCATATCCTAAAGTAATGACCAGGAATAATTGGAAACTTTGATCATAAATATAAAGATTGGAGATTGAAAGCCTACTTTCAACCTAGGACATATAGGAACAACGAAATTTTGGGATGCTGCACAATTTTTTAAGTTTCTAAACCAGGTACCTTCAGATTTTTTTACGGTTCCAAATCCTAGGGTTTGGATTGTTCATTATTGAAAGTTGTATATTTATTGAATTGGGTTAGTAGAATTAGTAGTTTTTCATATCAGAGAGGTTAGGTAATTTTTTTTTGGTGACTTCAAATTTTATTCCACACAAAACACAAAGAAAACAAGAAACAAGGACCTACCCTGCACACTAGAAACAAAAAAGCATGATCAACACCAAAACAAAACAACAAAACAAAAAAAGCTAGAAAATTTATTCATCAGGTATGTAGAATGGAACAAGGCAGCCCCAGTCCATACAGATTTGCCAATTTTGTAAAGAATTCTTAACTCTCTTGAAAGAACAAGCTCTAGCTCTAACTTCCTTAGCTATTCCAGCCACTATCACTTGCTTGTGACTAACAGACTGAGTAAAAATTCTCCTGTTCCTCTCCAATCATACATGATATAAAGTGCAAGCCAAGGAAAGTTTGAACATAGTATTTCCCAGTAAAAGGACACGAGATTGGTAGCTAATTTTTGTAAACAAATCGGCCAATGCACAAAAGCCCATTTAGGCACAGTTCCTTTAAACCAAACAATAGAACACCATGGGACCACTGCTCTACATGGCCTCAGAGCTTCCCAAGCAGATTTAGAGGAGTAGTTACCCCTCTTTGAAGGTAACCAAACAGCTTTATCAGATCTGTGCAGATTAGGAATAAGGGTATGAGGTGTTAAAGCAATAACTTGCCGAATTGCTCTAATTCTTAATCTAGGCCAATGCCAGCATCTTACATTCACATAAAGAGCTCTACCAATATTCTGCACAATTCTACTTCCAAAATATTGATAAAGACGCCCCACGGGATGCCAGTTATCAAGCCATAAGAAGGTGGGACTGCCATCCCCTATTCTGTAATGAATAAGAGGCTGCCCAATCTCTCTAAAGCTTGAATATCTTCCTTATAGTCCATGAGGAATCATTTGGATATCAATAAACCAAAAGCATTGATCGTTTAAAATATAGGTATGTATCCATTCAACTCAAAGTGAATCAGCCTTCATACTTATATCCCAAAGGTGTTTAATCATATTGACTTATTCCAAATTTTCAGCGATCTAAAACCTAACCCTCCTCCTTGTTTAGGAACACAAATACTCTCCCACTTAACTTTGGCCCCTGTTTGCTTAAGCTCAGAACCAGACCATTAAAGGGCTAATCAAACTTTCCCCCTCCTTTAGAGTTCTTTGAGGTAAAATAAACAGGAAACTCCAATAGATCTATACACTAAACAATACTATTTGAATAAGTTGCATGCTTCCCCCATATGACAAGAGCTTATTTGCCCACAACTGAATCCTAGAGTGTATTCTGTCCTTCAGTTGAAGACAATCCCCATACCTCAATCTTGTGAAAATAAGAGGCACACCCAAGTACTGGACAGTTAATAGACCCTCAGGAATTGGAAGAACAGTCAGTAAATCAGTTTTTAAAACAGAAGAAATTCAGCAAAGAAGACAGCACTCTTCTGTAGATTAGGTTGAAGTCTAGACCATAAATGGAACTGATGTAAAATGTCATTTATAATTCTGAATAACTGAATATCAGCCCCACACAGAACAAAAAGATCATCCGCAATGGCTAAGTGACTGATACCCAAAGATTGGCACTTAGGATGGAAAGGAAACTGACTGTGAGTCAAATTATACTTAAGAAGAGCACATAACTAAAAGAAAAGGGTAAGGGGAAATTGGATCCCTTTGCCTTAAACCTTTTTCTCCCTTGAAATAACCTTCCAATTCTCCATTCAACACAATGGAATAACTAACTGTGGACACACATTGAATAACCTGAGAAATAAACCTAATTGGAAACTCCATATCAGTCATTATTTTGAACAAAAAATGCCACCTTACAGAGAGGTTAGGTTATCATTTATATTTGCTTCTTCTATTCAATTGAACCATCAAATCTATATGTATTATGTTTTATGGATCCTTACATGTTTAGGTGTATTGCAAGTATTAGTTATTTGATTCTCCTTTTTGATACTGCCTTATCTACAGAACCTATCTTTGTTTCTGTCTATTGTAATAATCGTGACTATAATGCTTGTATTTATTATTATGCGACTGTTACTTTGTTTTTATTTTAATTTTAAAATTTTATTTACTGGTGCAGGAAACATTTGAATGAATCTTTGTTAGGGTACTAGTCTATCTCTGATCTTCCACGATGATGGCGGAAATCGGGCAGTGGTGACATCACTGATGCATTTTGCACTAATAGATGGGAATGTAATTTTTAATGCATCACAATTTTGTTAGAGAATTGGGCCCTCTTTCAGATTTTTGAAAAACAAAGTTCTAGGCTTGTTTCTTATTTTTGATTGCACATTTCTAAAGCAAGGATTGAATACACTGTATATTTTTATTTGATGAAGCATATAATAAAATCACCCAGCAATTGTAAACAAACAACACAAGAAACAAATTGGCCCTTTTTTTAATCAGCCAAAATGAAATATATTGATTAATAAAAATGTACAAGTACAGTGAAATTACATCAATAACCTTACTAAGAAGGTACATGCAGTTGGCCCTATTATAGCAGTAGTTGTGTGTGGTATTTTACTTAGTTATTGCACAGGAATAATGAAGTCATTTCTTATGTTTACCTTTCTTACTGATCATATGAGGGTTTGGTTTTGTAACTATTGGCTATCATATACGTTAGGAGGAGTTTAGGAGCAGAGAAAGTGTACAAGTGCTCTCATTTGCAAGCGTATTTATGACATTGAATATATCCAAGCCTAGCTAACTTCTAGAGACTCTCGTTGTCTTGACTATTGTTATAACTATTCAACATAGTAATTGGAAAGATGCCCTATGATTTACCTTGAGTAAGAAGCACAACTTAAGGTAAATTAGGTGGCATGTTTTCCAATTCCCATGTTGCATAGTTATAACGACAGTCAGGGCATTGAGTATCTCTAGTTAGCCAAGTCTGGATACAATCAATATGATAAATATGCCTGCAAGCAGGAAGCACTCGTACATTGTCTCCTTGGAGGAACTCCTCCAAGCATATGTGACAGTCAGTGATATCAAAACCAACCTCTCCATCAATAGGAAAGGTAAGCACAGGAAATGACTCCACTGTTTGTGGATCAAGTCCTTGTGCAATAACTGGTGGTGTTAATCCTACACCAGCTGCATGCACATATCTTAACCAAATAATTAAAAAAACTACAACTAAAATTAAAATAATACATACAGTAATTATTATTGCAAGATGACTATTTATTCCTTTTATTTTCCAAAAATCTTTATAATGAAACGAAGAAGGTTCTTGTAGGTTTGGATCTGTACCTTGGGCTGCTATGGATTTGAAACTGATGGAGATGATGATGGCCCAAATAACAACCGTAGAAACTTCAATCTGATTTCAAAATTTGATAAAAAGAAAAAAGAAAAACGAAATGAATAAATAAAACAATAAATTGATAAAAAATAAAAAAATATTTATTTATAATATAAATAAATAATTAGAGTTATCTTCACAGGTTGTTATCTAACTATAATAGATAACAAGTTATGTCTTTTCATTATATGTTCACATGTGAAAAAGATTGAAAATTTAAAAACACCACACCCATACGCGACTTAATGTAAAATGATAAAATTCCATATGTGACTTAGGTGATGTCCTGCTTACATTTAATTAATTTAGACCACAAACATACCACTCTCCCATTGCCGGCCACTCTATTGTTAGTTTAGTACACTTCTATTGTTTGGTTCGGTTCGGTTTACGTTTCTAAAAATTTTATGCAATAATAAATATGATATATATTTGATGTTCTTGAATAAATTACTAATAATTAGTTTAGTTATGTTGGTTAAAGCTTATCAATTTCACAATGATAGCTAGTCTTCAAATCTTATAAGAAACATTTCATATTTTAAATTTTTTATATAAAAATATAAAAAATAATAAATAAATATGTTACAGTCTGATTCGGTTCGGAACCATAATCAAAGCCTTGGAAGCGGGAACCGTACCGATTTAAACGGTTCCACCATTTTCAAAACCAGAACCAACTTAACTAAACCGATGATTTAGACAAGATTGAATTGATTTATCGATTCTACCGATTTTTTTGAAGACCTGTAACCAACAACTATTGACCACCATCACTACAAAAAATATCAAACCCAAGAAACCCATTACCTCAAGATCGTGAATGCCTCCAAAAACCACCACAAACAACACCCAATTGTTGTCAACAAACCACTACAAATGAGAACTTGGTGTACTAAACTAACAAGGACAATCTCCTCCCATGGATTTATTGATATGGCTTGAAGAAGCCATTTGCCATTAAGCACAAGGGAGTGCTCTTCATCATCCAAGGTCGTGGTGCTGTCCTGATTTTATGGAGGCTCTAAGCAAAATTTAAGATGGAAACTTATATTTTAAGTGTTTGAGTGATTTCAGTAATTTCATACTAATCAATTAAAGTGATTTTTTGTCTAAGAGACTCTAAATGCTTGAAAACTTTAAACTCAATTTTTTTATTTGTTTGATTTTTATAGAATTTTAAAAACACCTATTGGCTATCCTTAGACATTAAAAATCAAAATCCAAAAATATTTTAATGTAATTCAAAAGCTTGCATCAACACTTATAAAAGGGAAAAAAATGTGATGACCGGGTACGTAAACCGCCTCGTTCCTCTTTGATTTATGTTGGGTTTACTTTTGTTGTTTTTGAAAACTTTTCTCAAAATTCTCGTGCTTATTTATTTTGGTGTCGAGTTTCACATGTTTTGGGAGGGATGAGGTTGGATCCGGGAGTTTTCAGTTCAGCTGGTAAAATTTCTGCCTAGGAGGCAAAGCCGCACGTGTGGGGGCTTGGGCCGCACGTCTGGAGTGAGGTAGCTGGCAGAAAGTAGGGGTGGTCAGGGTGTAACACTGAAATAATTGCACGTGAAACTGCAGGTGTGGGTAAGAGAGGGCCACACTTGCGGGGGTGGAGGCCGCACGTGCGGGGAAAGGCGTGCACATATGGGAGTCCGCTGAGTTAAAAAATTTCCTCATTTTCTTCTTTTTGGGCTATGTGTATATCACTTTTTCATCATCTCTCTCTCTAAAAACACATTTCTCCTCCTTCTCTCTACTTTCCCTATACCAAACCTCACCAAATCTTTGATTTCTCTAAATTCATTAACATTTTGACCCTAGTTCCTCCACCAAAAGTTGGAGAACTTTTCGAGGGCTATATTGTGTACGGTGGAGATTGAGTTTCGACACCGTTAATTTTGGGACTTTCTTCTCTTTTTCCTTCAAGAACTTGAGATAGGGATTTTTCTTTGAGTTATATATACATTTTTACAAATTATGTTGTTTTTGGGACTCCTTCTTGTGGTGTTAAACTCGGTTTTTGATTCATGAGTTGTGGGTGATTTTAAAAATGGGTTTCCATAATGTTTTCTAAAAACCCTTGAGATTTTGGAGCTTTGTTGTTGTAGAGAAGTGTCATCTTGAAATGATTTCTTTCAAAATGAAGAGGAAACCTAGTTTATGGAAACCCTAGAAACTTGGGGATTTTTGAGAAAATATGGTGATGTTATGAAATTGATATTTGACGAATAGTATGACAAATGTTGAAATGAGAAATTCCATGGTGCATGAGAATTAGTTGGTTTTGAAGTTGTTGTTCAAAATGTTGATATAGTCATGAAATGATAAAGTTGATGAAAATAAATGAAATGTGGAAATGTTGTTGATTCTCGATAGAGATAGATGAGTATATGTTTATCTTGTGAAATTGCCTTTGGAAAGAAATGAGAATTGTGATCATAATGGAAAAATTGTGTGGAAGAATATTATAATGCATTGATATATGTTGCGTTGGCATTCAATTCATTTGGTTATTACGAGTTTTGAATTAAAAATTGAAAATTTTGCATTGAAAAGGGAAATGTTTGTGAAATAAGATTTTCATTTAGTTGTTTTGGGGTAACTACGTTGGTAAGTCTTGATAGGGGGTGTAGATGAAATTGATTAAGTTGGCCTGAGTGTCTAAAGTGAGACTGAAAACACGCGCGGAGGAGGTACCACGTGCCTTCCGGTTAGCTACTGGTAAAGTGGGGATTTGGTAATGCTAGTTATGCCTACTTGCAGACACCAACTTAGGGATTACCTGAGTTGTATTTACCGCCCCTTGAACTTGATTTAAGATTATTGAATTGTTGAAATTTCAAGATTTCATTGTGCATGATGGCTTTCAAAAAATGAAGATGCGGCTTTTTTTAAAAAAGCATAGCATGGTATGTGCATTTCAATTCATGAAACTTGTATAAAATGTATATACTTTGTTAGGAAGTTCCTATTGGGCTTTCTGCTCACCCAATGGGATTTTGTGCAGGAAAAGATGTGTTGATTCCGCCAAACTAAGGGCGTAGATGTGTATGTTGAGAGCACAAGGCTCTTGTTTTGATGTGATTATATTTTGCAAGCCAAGAGCTATATTTGTGTGGTTTCGAGCAACCATTTTGTATAACTGGGCTTAAGCCTTGGACTTTGTAGCCCTTTTTTTGATCAACACTTTGTAGCCCTTGAGGGCATTTATTTACTTCTGACTGGATGTTTTACATGCTATAGATTCATGTACTAAAGTCGTTGAATGTGTAGTTGCATGTAGAACTATTTTGTAAATCTCTTATGATTATATATGCAAGTGTTGGAGATTATTTCGGTTTATCGTAAGGAGCGATAGTTGGTGTACTTCTATTGTGTATATTTTTTTGGGGTGTTACAAAAAAAAAAAAAAAGAAATCCACAATCTGTCCTAAAACAAAAATCTACCCCTTTTAAACAGGATATAAATACCATGCAATGATAGCTTGTTATTCCCTAAAATAAATCTAATAAAAAGTAAACATCTTCCATCTCACATAAAATTCTGTTAAAAAAAAGAAAAAAACTCACATAAAATATATATTATAAGAGATACATGGTAAAAAAAATAACATAAATATCATGATTCAATAAATTTTAATTGGTATAATAAAGATAATTAAGCTAATTCAACATCCCTTCTACCACTGATGAGTTACAACTTATGCCGAACATAAAATGAAAAATAAAACCTTATATTAGATTATCTCTACTCTATAATTAAGCATATTATCTCTTATTCAAGTTTAAGCATGTTTAATCACTCACTTCTATTCTCTTCCTTTTTATTACTGTTTTTTCAATCTTCTCAATTATTTTGTCTTTTTTCCTTTGAGTTTAAGCATGATTCAAAAGAGTTCTCTCACTAAGTTTAGTGCCAAGCATCAATCACACATTCATCAAATTGTAAGCAATGTTCTCTCACCTTCGTACTTTGTTGGTTGTAATCTTATTTTGTTGTTTGCAAAAATCACATGTTCATCAAACGCGTTTATCTATACTCGTTTGGTTTGTTACAATGAAAGTAGAATGGAATCAAATGTTCATTTCTTAATCTCCGTATGAATTATTTCATTTGTATTATATTTTTCATCATTTTTTTTGCTCAAAAATCTATGGACATTCTAATGAAATTATCATTTGATTCAAACCAAATTCAAATGAATCAAACAATACTTGAGAGAGGTATGGGCTATTTCCATAAAACACATTGTTTGGCAAGCCTTTTTTTTTTTTATTTTTTAAATACTTCAATCATGTCATCTATATTGATTTGTGAGAACTAACAAATAAAAATATGATAAAAATAAATAAATAAAAATAGATGGGTGCCTAAACAACAGAACTTCAAATGCAACCTGGGGGTAGAACCAAAAAAAAGAAGTTATGTTATCTATATTGATTTGTGAGAATTGACAAATAAGGATATAATAAAAATAAATAAATAAAAATAGATCGGTGTCCAAACAACAGAACTTCAAATATTTATTCCTAAATTCTCATAATTTTAAAACTCTCTCTTTCCTACGTGGCAACCTTCTTTGATTGCCTTTCATGTTTTCTATTTTTCTTCATATTCTATTTGTTTGATTAATTAAAATTAAAATTAATTTCATTGCTTATGGATAAAGATTTGAATTTCAAAATTCCTCCATATAGATAAACATTTAAAAATCGAAAATTAATTTTATAGTCTACAGATAAAGATAAAAATTAAACAATTAATTTAAAAAAATTAATTTCACAACTTATAGATAATTTAAAATTTCTTCCCATAAATAAACATATAAAAGTTGATAAATAAGTTATAAAAATTAATTACATGGCCAACAAATAAAGATAAAGATTAAATAATTGAATTTTTAAAAAAAAATGAAATTACATTCTCATAATTTTAAAACTCTCTCTTTCCTAGGTGGCAACCTTCTTTGATTGCCTTTCATGTTTTCTATTTTGCTTAATTTTCTATATGTTTGATTAATTAAAATTAAAATTAATTTCATTGCTTATGGATAAAGATTTGAATTTCAAAATTCCTGCATATAGATAAACATATAAAAATTGAAAATTAATTTTATAGTCTACAGATAAAGATAAAAATTAAACAATTAATTTTAAAAAAATTAATTTCATAACTTATAGATAATTTAAAATTTCTTCCAATAAATAAACATATAAAAGTTGATAAATAACTTACAAAAATTAATTTCATGACCTACAAATATAAATAAAGATTAAATAATTGATTTAAAAAAAATGAAATTACTCCTCCCCCTCCCCCCCCCCCTTTCATTTTGTACTTTAATTAATTTTATTATAGATAAACATATAAAAACTCATAAATAATTTATGAAAATTTATTTCATGACCTATAGATAAAGATAAAAATTTAAAAAAAATAGTTAAAAAAATTAATTTCATGACTTATAGATAAATAAACATATAAAAATTAATAAATAATTTATAAAGATTAATTTCATGACCTACAGATAAAATAAAGATTAAATAATTGATTTACAAAAAAAATAAAATAATAAAATTTAGATAAAGATATGATTTGTTAATCTATATATCTATCAAAAACATATATATCTAAATCTTTATTTGGGTTTACTCATATTTTTTTCTCCTATCACATATTATCCTCTTTTTAAATTTTTTTTTTTTAATCTTATGAAATATCCTTATCTATAACTTCTTATCTCTTATTAAATTCTTAACATTCTCTTGATAATTTTTATTATTCGTTATTATCTACCAAGTGATAAAGATAAAAAAATAAAAATTTATTGGCTCTGAATGAGAAGAGTTTTGATAATGAAATTAGTTCGCTCTGAATGAGAAGAGTACTAATAATGAAATAATGACGGCTGCATAAGAGAAGACAGCACAAAAATCTCACAAAATTAATTTTCGTCACTATATTTATCCAAGGTAATAATTTGATATTCTTTCTATTAGTTATTAAAAATAGTTTGCATTAGATCATTGTCGTGTTTTTTTTTGTAAGGTTGTCATTCGTCATAGTATTTCTTCAATCCAATCTCTAAATTTTCTCTTTGAAATTTTTGTTTTTTCAATAATAAAGTTTAAAATCAATTACTTATCAAATTTGTTTTCTTGGTCCTTATTTTATTGAAAGATTGAGACGAGTAAAACTTTCATATGATATATGAAATTAATGAATATAATACTGTGGGAGCCGTATAATCAAAGACACGAAGTCTGATACGCACAGGGAGCCGGGTGTTAAACGGCTCCATTCTGCTCTGCTAAGATGCCGAGTATGACTCTCGGGCCGAGTATACTGGAAAGAGCATGTCAGGATAAAATAAAAGAATGAATAAACAATTTAAAAGTAGACTCGTAGAAATTTGGCGAATGGCTATAAATACAAGAGCTTGATTTATAAAGGCACGTAGAATTACTTCTAGAGACTTAGCAAGCAAGCTTTCTTGAGAGGCCCGACTTGTCCGTCGGAGTGCTAATTCCGGCACCCCCGACCGGAGTTTGTATTTTTGCAGGTGACTAGCAGAGGCTCATTGGCGTCTTCCGGGATCTGAAGAGTATTTCCAAACCACATTCACCACAATTGGCGCCGTCTGTGGGAATACTCAAATATATCCATGGAAGGCGTGACCGACGATCCTCCGATAGCCACCGACGCGATCGCACAGGGAGACGACCTCACCCCAGCGAATATGCTCGGAAAAGAAACCATTGCGGCACGACGCACCTTGCGCTTCGACTCGCCAACGATTCTAGCACAGGAGGCGATGCAAGCAACCATGGAACAGGCCAGACAGACCAAACAGTGCGGGCGGCATCATCGGCGAACGAAACGCGCCGCATGACGGCCTCGAGAATGCAAAGTCTCACCAGGCAAGACTCAAGGTTCTCGGCGATCCCCAAGGCGGGTCTCGGCGACCTCGCGACCAACAGCGCAACACCGGCGGCCGCCGCACCTCAAAGGATTACGTTGAGGAAGTAGCGGAAGGACGATGTCGTCCAAGAGGCGCCCGCTTGACACCGTCCATATGATATCTGACTGCCGATAGCCACGATGTACATACGGTCCAACCACTTCAAACCTTGGCGACCACCACCAACCAAAGCGACCCGGCTCCGAAGCGGTAAGCATCACCTTCGGCGACTCGATTTGCGGCGGCGTCACACTCCTCACGTGGATCCTCTGGTTGTCACGCTTCTGGCGTACATAGGTTCTGGTAGAACGCGTCCTTATCGATCAGGGAAGTACTTCAGAGATCATGTACCATCGAACCTTCATCAAACTCGGGTTCAACGACTCGGATCTAACTCCGGCCCCCTATCCACTATTCGGCTTCAACGCCACCCCGGAGTATCCATTGGGAAAAATCAGCCTACCCGTCCGCGCTGGCTCGAGAACGGTGGTCGCGGAGTTTTTGGTCGTCAGGCTACCATCGCCATACAATCTCATCATGGGACGATCGTGGTTACATCCCCTGCAGGCCGTCCCCAGCCCCTACCACCACCTGCTACGCTTCCCAACAGAGCATGGCGTTGAGCAGATCCGTGGCTCCCAGCGGTCAGCCCAAGCATGTTACCTTCTCGCCGCCAGGACGCCGAAGGAACTGCAAGTAAAATCCGTCGAGGTGCCCAGTCGAGAAATCCTGGAAGACGTTGGACGTCAACCAAACGAAAAGGCCATGGAAGGTTTAGACCGAGTAGACATCGATGGAAGCCCGGAAAAGTTTTTTATGATCGGCGTCTCTCTGAGCCAGGTCGACAAGCAGCAACTGATCACTTTCTTACTCGGCAACCTCGACGTCTTCGCATGGACCCCATATGAAATGCCGGGAATAGACCCAGCGGTCTCGCAGCATCACCTCAATGTCGACCCTCAGTGCAAGCCGATCATTCAGAAAGGCCGGCGATCCTCCGCAGAACACACTGCCGCCGTTGTCGAGGAAGTTGACAAATTGCTTGACCGGGCAATCGAGAGGTCTCCTATCCCACGTGGCTCTCCAACACAGTGGTGGTAAAAAAGAAGAATGGCACTTGGCGCGTGTGTGTCGATTTCACGGATCTGAACAAAGCTTGCCCCAAAGACTGCTTTCCCTTGCCTAGAATTGATCAACTCGTCGATGCGACGGCACGCCACCGCCGCATGAGTTTCCTCGACGCCTATAGAGGCTACCATCAGATCGCCATGAATCCAGATGATCAGGACAAAACTGCATTCCTCACTCCAAGAGGAACCTACTGCTACAGGGTCATGCCTTTTGGATTAAAGAATGCAGGGGCGACTTACCAATTTGGTCACTACGATGTTCAAAGAACAACTCGGGCACACTATGGAAGTATACATCGACGACATGGTGGTCAAATCTAAAGAAGAGCAAAACCATATAGCCGATCTGGAAAAGACATTCGACACCCTACGCAAGTACAGAATGAAGCTGAATGCTTCCAAATGCGATCGGGATCGGCCGGCAAATTCCTAGGCTACATCGTCAACCATCGAGGAATCGAGGCCAACCCGAGGCAAGTTCTGACAATTTTAGAACTCGGTTCCCCTGCTCATCAAAGAAGTCCAAAAGTGATGGGAATGGCGTGCACTCAACAGTTATCGGCCGATCTCTGAATCGCAGACAATTCTTTCAAACATTACGCCGAGCGAGCTTTGAATGGTCCGTGGAATGCGAGGCGACTTTAACGGGCTCAAGACCTACCTCCGGACAAGACCTCTTCTAATAACACCGCCACCGGTGATCCTCATTTATATCTGGCGTCTCGTGAGCGTCAGCCAGTATTGTTAAAAAAGAGGAGGGCGGCAGAACGGTATACTACGTGAGCAAGGCGATGGTGGACGCCGAAACACGGTACTTACCGCTGGAAAAAATCGTCCTAGCCACGGTCATGGCAAAGAAAAAGCGATGCACTACTTCCAAGCACCACATCAAGGTCTTGGCAGACTTCTTCGATCAAGATTCTCGGAATGCGAAGCATCAGGGCGTGTTTCGACATGGGCTCTCGGACTTGGACAATATGTCATTCAGTTTTCACCCAAAACTGCAATCAAGGCGGTGCTTGCGACTTTGTGGCGAATTCACGGGAGGCTCGCCGACCTCAAGCTCGGGATCTCGGCCAAAAAGCGGTTACGTCAAAGCCAGATTGGAGAGTCTACGTTGGGGACATCTGGCAATTATACTGCGATGGATCGTCTAACCAACGGGGAAGCGGCGCGAGCGTCGTAATTATGTCCCCGAGCGGCGCGATCATTGAGCAGCCGTCAAACTTCGGCGAAGCATCAAATAACGAGGCCGAATATGAAGCCCTTTTAGCCGGAATACGGGACGCACATGTTCTCGGTGCACGGCGGCTGTTGGTGTTTTGTGACTCAAGGTTGGTAATCAACCGGTGAAGGGGAGTATGCGGCGAAGATGGCGCATGGCGGCCTATATAAACGGCTAGCTCGTTCTTTGGCGGTTCGACCATCACGAACTAAACCAAATAACGCGACCAAAATACACACGCGGATGCCACGGCTTGCTTGGCCTCCGCCATCAACTCCGAGCTCAAACGCATTACCATCAGTGGGCCGTCCGGAACCGATGTCGGCCCTCGGGAGACCCACATCAATATCATAGAATCCGCTCCAAGTTGGAAGGACCCCATTCTGCGTTCCTTTCTTACGAACAACTCCCGGAGGATAAAACAGAAGCACTCAAGCTGCGAACCAAGGCGCTGCGATACTACCTTGATGCACAAGGGGGACTTTATAAAAATCCCTCTCGGCCCATACACGGAATCGTGCACCGGACAGTAGAGGAGTGCTCACCGAGATACATGAAGGCGGTTGGTGCACATTCGTGGGGCGCTCCCTTGCCCATCAGGCGATAACGAGGATATTCTTGGCCGACTATGAGGGGCGCACAAAATTATGTGACGAAATGTGAACAATGCCAAAAGTTTTCCCCACTAACCCATCAACCGACTGAAGCTTTGGATTCAATCAGTAGCCCCCGGCCGTTTGTTCAGTGGGGACTTGATATCGTAGGACCACTGCCCAGGGCCCCAGGAACAAGCGATTTCTAATCGTAGCAGACTATTCCACGAAGTGGGTCGAAGCAGAGGCTCTAACCCATATTCGAGATTCCGACATTAAGCGTTTTGTGTGGAGGAACATCATTACAAGATTCGGCATTCCAAGAGCATTGATCTCAGATAATGGCACTTTCGGTTCGGTGGCGTGTCCGAGAGTCGGCAAATCTGGAATGTACCTTACTTTTCTCATGACCTACCCCAAAGTAACGGTCAGGCGGAAGCTTCGAACAAATCCATCTTGGACGGTATCAAAAAGAGGCTGGAAAACGCTAAGGGCAGGTGGGTCGAAGAGTTGCCAAGCGTACTATGGGCCCATCGAACGGCCGAGACGATCCACCGGAGAAACACCGTTTGCCTTGTGCTTCGGAACCAGCAATCTTACCCCCAGAGATCGGCCTACCAACCCTCAGATCGCAAGCCTTCGACACGGGACGGGAACGACATGATGCTTGCTTTGGACCTGGTCCTGATTGAAGAACGAAGAGATCGTGCCTTGGCATCCATGGCTCGCTATCAACAGCAGCTCGCTAAGTCATACAATCGGAAAGTCCAACTGCGCTACAATCCAGGAGAGCTGGTCCTGAAGAAGGTGCTACCGGCCGATCGGAGGCCGACCGATGGAAAGCTTGGTCCAAACTGGGACGGCCCCTATCAAATAGATTCCGTTGCAGGAACAGGGGCATATCGGTTGTCAGACATGTCAGGAAGAAGCCTGCCACGACCGTGGAATTCGACACATCTACGAAAATTTTATCAATGACCCGACCTGTGGGCTTGATATTTGTACACAATATCCTCGTAAATCCAACATCTCGCATTTTCGCATGATTAAGCTCAACACTTCAAAATCTAACAAGTCTCCGGATTCGGAGCCCCTTCGGTGCATGACATCTTAGGGCCGAACAAGTCTCCGGATTCGGAGCGCCCTTCGTGGATGTCACGATTGGCCAAAATAAGTCTCCGGATTCGGAGCCCCTTTGGTGAATGACATCTTAGGGCCGAACAAGTCTCCGGATTCGGAGCCCCTTTGGTGAATGACATCTTAGGGCCAAATAAGTCTCGGATTCGAGCCCTTGGTGAATGACATCTTAGGGCGAACAAGTCTCGGATTCGGAGCCCTTTGGTGAATGACATCTTAGGGCGAACAAGTCTCCGGATTCGAGCCCTTTGGTGAATGACATCTTAGGGCCAAATAAGTCTCCGGATTCGAGCCCTTTGGTGAATGACATCTTAGGGCGAACAAGTCTCGGATTCGGAGCCCCTTTGGTGAATGACATCTTAGGGCGAACAAGTCTCCGGATTCGAGCCCTTTGGTGAATGACATCTTAGGGCGAACAAGTCTCGGATTCGGGCGCCGCCGTGGATGTCACGATTGGCGAATAAGTCTCGGATTGAGGCCCTTGATAAATGACATCTTAGGGCGAACAAGTCTCGGATTCGAGCCTTTGGTGAATGACATCTTAGGGCCAAATAAGTCTCCGGATTCGGCCCTTTGGCGAATGACATCTTAGGGCGAACAAGTCTCGGATTCGAGCCCTTTGGTGAATGACATCTTAGGGCGAACAAGTCTCGGATTCGAGCCCTTTGGTGAATGACATCTTAGGGCGAACAAGTCTCGGATTGGGCGCCTTCGTGGATGTCACGATTGGCGAGAATAAGTCTCCGGATTCGAGGCCTTGATAAATGACATCTTAGGGCGAACAAGTCTCCGGATTCGGGCGCCTTCGTGGATGTCACGATTGGCGAGAATAAGTCTCGGATTCGAGCCCCTTTGGTGAATGACATCTTAGGGCGAACAAGTCTCGGATTGGGCCTTTGGTGAATGACATCTTAGGGCGAACAAGTCTCGGATTCGAGCCTTTGGTGAATGACATCTTAGGGCGAACAAGTCTCCGGAGTCGGTGCGCCCTTCGTGGATGTCACGATTGGCGAAACAGTCTCGGCGGGCCCCTTTGGTGCATGACACCTTAAAGCGAATAAGTCTCCAAATTCGAGCACCCTTCGTGGATGTCACGGCGGTTGAGCGTCCTTTGGGGCGTGACACCTTGGGGCCGAATAAGTCTCCGAACGATTATACCACGTAGTGCACATTATTTTAATGAGCGCCTAAATATTACAATAAAGTGTATCGAAACGCTCGAGCCCTGGCCAACGCAAGGGCAGATTTATTAATCTATTCGGCTACGCACTCAACGATGCCTCGGCCAGCCCTCTGGTCTAAAATATTCGGCTTAAACGCTCGAGCCCTGGACAACGCAAGGGCAGATTTATTAATCTATTCGGCTACATAATAAACGATGCCTCGGCGGATCTCGGTTTAACATATTAAAACGCCGAGCCTCGCCAACGCAGGGCGGTTATTAATCTATTCGGCTAAGCACTCAACGATGCCTCGGCCACCCCTGGTCTAAAATATTGACTAAGCGCTCGAGCCACAGCCAAGGGCGCGAGATCTAGCGTGTGAACTATTTGACCAACCATTTGGCCTTTCACGCTCGAGCCGAGCCATCCCAGGGAACCGGCATATTTGGTTGTTAATTGTTTTAACATTGTATAATTACAAAAAACAAAACATCACCATAAAACTGCGGAGACATCAGCACATTGCGCATAAATTGCTAACATTTTATACATACAAAAGTATCAACGTCCATTCTTTGTATCATAAACACAAAATAACAAAATAAACGAAAGAAATATCAGCCCTCCGAATCAGTCTCCAATGGATCGATGTCTACTTGCTCATACGGTATTGGAACATTCAGGGCAATGCCAGCTGCAGCAAGGGCCTTGTGCCAACCATGTTTGAATCCCGATTCTCAAACCGAGACTGGTCCACATACTCGGCAAGCCCAAACCTCTTTCCGCGAAACCTTTTGACTCGGCACTCTCTTTCGCCACTTTCACCTCGCCAACTCGGCCTCCGGGCGATATGACTTTGGATAAGCAAAGTCTGACTTCAAGTCGTCGGCCTTCTTCTCGCCTCGCTCTCAACTTATCCGCATCACGAGCTTTCTCCACCGCAAGATTCGCCCGAAGCTTCGATTCGCTCTTAAAAACTCGTCCTCGGCCCTTTTTCTCCGGCCCTCCGCTTGCTCTCGCAAGCGGCTGATCTCCTTGATGGCGTCGAGATGGCGGCGGCCCACATCGGCTATCCTACCAACGGCCTGCAAAAGAACAATTCAAAACAAGCGCAACGCGAACAGCGTTCGAATGAAAGAAAAAATCAGAATACACACCAAAAGGGCCGACTGCGCGGCTAACATTGTCGCATCCGAATCCGGCTCCAGCCGGAAAGCCTCCGTATCAGACGGTAATGACAAAGACGTTGCCACACCGAACGCGACCTCCGGGTCATTAAGCGCCGAGGCATCCGATAGAACCGGCATATTTCTCACCTTCGGTCGAATCACAAAGGGCACGACCTCACCTGAACCCACCGTTCGAGGACGTTTGCCGCACTGATCTTCTAACCCGACCTCAGGCTCTCTAGGGCGTTTCTCCGACGTTCCCTCAACATCCTGAACGGCTTCCCCAACCAGCCCCGATTCGGCATCCTTATTCGTTGCCGCCTCCTCGGCAATTTGCAAGGATTTCGATTCAACAACTGGGAGGGAATGCTGAGATTCAACAGTGGGCGGTTCGGTCGAAAGGCCCTCCGCTCTTCTCCTTGCGGCTAACCTCTCCGCATTCGCCTTCTTAGCAAGCTTTGTCAGGCTTAACCCAGCCATGCCAGCGGGGCCTGAGACGGAAGGGTCGTCTGTACGTTGAAGAGCGTCGTCAACAAGATCGTTCCCCCGAACCAAAGCAGTGGGACGATCGTCAGAACCCAATACCTCCTCAGTTGGCCTCGAGCGATCGGCAGCGGCGATTCGGGTACTTCCGTACTCTCCGAATCGGACCCTTCAAATCCTATCTGTCTAAAATTTTTGAAGTTGGACAAAATACGGGCGACGAGAAAATCTTCCCCTTCCGGAATCGGTATATTGTCCGCAGCCGAAAAGGTCGTGTACGTAGGCTCGTAGCAAAGCAGAACGTGAGCCGCTCTTCCCTGCTTATAAAGACTGCGACGGCCGAAATAATTAAGAGCAATCCTGATGTCGGAAAGAACGGCGTCGTTAGTTGAAGTTAGGACTTTTTTCAACTCGTTCCCTGCATAAGATAAGCCGTGAGATTCAAGAAAATAGGGTATGGCAGATACAAATGTACAATATGAGCAAAAGGGCATTCGGCGACCTGGTTCGCCCCTACGTCTAGGAATAGGATCGACGCGATCCTCCCCCTCGCCAATTCGATTACCACGGACAACGACCATGACATCATCAACTCGTTTTCCAGAGCTGGAAAGCATAGTGATCAACTGATGATCTGTGTCCTTAGCTCTGAGAAAGTAACGTCCGTCTTGCGAGAGGATCTGGCGAGCATACTGATCTTGAATGGCGGGAATGCCAAGATTAATACCAAGGCGACGGTTGCTTGACCCCCCATTATGATTCTAAAGAAATTTACATTGGGGAAGGATCAAATCCCAATGGCGAAGAAACGACCCTCGAAGCGGGTGAAGAGGAAGCGAACTCCGCCTCTGCGATCGACAAAAGGGTATGACAATCGAGTTTTCTTCCTCTCTCCATGTCGAGAGTGCGGTCACCACTAACGATAGGTGCACATCGTCAGGAATGGAGAAATGGCGTCTAAAATCAACGACTCGACCCGGAGAAAGAAGGTCTCTTAAATACTTCGCCATAATCTATTGATTATAAGAATACGTGACGGAGTAAACAAATTACGAAAAGCTTCAGAGTCGAGAAGAGGAAAACTTACAAAAAATGAAGAATATCGCAGATGGAAGGATTGCAAGGATGAATCGAAGAGCAGTCTAGCGGCCCGCGTCATAGAACCTGAATCCGAAGGGATACCAGGCTTCAAGTCATAATGAATAGGCGTGCACGGAGGGACGGGAATCTGAAGCGACGATTCAAGGGGGAGTAATTAAACAACCGCGAAATAAATCTAAAGCCCCAAGAACTTCGGTTTGTAGTATTTGAAAATCAGAGCCAAGCACCTCGTCCAAATGCCGTTGACAAGATGCTTGGGGGGCAATTGTGGGAGCCGTATAATCAAAGACACGAAGTCTGATACGCACAGGGAGCCGGGTGTTAAACGGCTCCATTCTGCTCTGCTAAGATGCCGAGTATGACTCTCGGGCCGAGTATACTGGAAAGAGCATGTCAGGATAAAATAAAAGAATGAATAAACAATTTAAAAGTAGACTCTGGCCCCGAGGTCAAGTAATGGCTATAAATACAAGAGCTTCAGATTTATAAAGGTACGTAAGAATTACTTCTAGAGACTTAGCAAGCAAGCTTTCTTGAGAGGAACTGACTTGTCCGTCGGAGTGCTAATTCCGGCACCCCCGACCGGAGTTTGTATTTTTGCAGGTGACTAGCAGAGGCTCATTGGCGTCTTCCGGGATCTGAAGAGTATTTCCAAACCACATTCACCAGAAATACAAAGATGATAGAGAAGTACTACATATTTGTCAATATCTCTATGTTATTATTAGTTGATTTGCTATCAATTTAGAGCCCATATGATTTAATTCAATGTCTATGACTTTATTTGTATTCGACCATTTTTTCGTTGCGTAACTTATATAATTTTTTTTTTTGGGTATATAATGATTAAAGCTATTATTTGTTATATTTCTTCAAGTACAATTCAAATAATTTTTCATCTTTTTTTTTTTATAAATAAAATGGATTAAAACTATTTTCTTATATAATTTTTATAATCCTACGAAATTCTTATCTTGATTAATTTTTTTTAAAAATAATGTAGGAACTATACAAGTATTATTCAAACTATGTAGAATGATTTATACTTTGATATGATATGCATGTCATTAATAGAGGAAATCAAAGATAAAAAGTTGCTAACATAATCAATTAATGATTTGTTTGAAAAGTTCTTTTTATGAGTAAGGTAACAAACGAGATTAAATTTTTCTAAAAACTATTTATAAATTATAATTAAAAGTTGATATTTATTTATAATTTGATCCCACAATAATAATATACACCTTGATTTAAAAGTCTAAGTAAATTTATGATAACTTTTACGAGTTTATAGAATTTTCTCTTTTAATGTTTTGTTTAGTTTGATACAAATTATTTATGTTATTAAGTGATTGTGATACTATTATTCTCAACAATTTTTACAATTAATAATTTTTTATGCATATCAAATTTTATTGTGAAATTTTGTGGCTTAATTATTGTTAACATCTACCTAGATGGCTTAACATCATGGCTTGTCGCTATTAAGACATAATTTAAGATTAAGATGATTTATTTATCACACAAAATATATATAGTCTATATGTGTCTAATGTGTTCTCCATCCTTCTCCTTATTTCTTTTGTCTTTACATGAAATCTACCATCTTCCATTATTATTAGGGTAAATTATTAATAGATTTTAATAGTTAAATTTAATTCTCATCTATACTATATATTAAGAAACATAAGGTTTTTAACTTTATGAACTCTAAAAGCTTTAAAATTTCAATCCAATTATATTGATTTTTATTTAAAAATCATTGGCTACTAAAATTGAAATTTTAAGTTTAAAATTTAAAATTATAGTTAACAAAGAATTTATTCAATTCACATATCATTTAGGGTTCAAATTTCAAAATACACATGATTTAAGGAATACTGAAAATTGAAATTTAAAGTTTAAAATTTAAAATTATAGTCAACAAAGAATTTATTGACTTCTATCATTTAGGGATTTAAATTTCAAAATACACATGATTTAAGGAATTGTTTTCCATAATAAAAATATACTATATATTTTACCTAGCTAATTAGCATGAATTTACTATTAACAAAAAAAAACTTACATGAGAAACATCTTTCACTGCTTTCAAAATAAAAGGAAGTTTACACAAGAAACATCTTCATCTCTACCAGAATAAAGAATATTCTTTACACCTCTCTCTCTCTCTCTCTCTCTTAAAATGGTGGTTTTTAAGATTTCATTGTTTAATTTATTTTTTTTTTTGCCTTTTATTCAAGTTTAATCATCACGCCCATCCAGCCTCTGTTAATAACGGAACAACAATAAACCAGACTCATATGTGAATATAATCATGAATGTCTCCTTCAAATTCTAAAGTAACTACAAATAGTTGTTTGTCTCGGTGCTAAGATTAGCTATGAGATTTTTTTTATATGTTTGTTATTTTTTAAGACATGTAATGGATCAATATATAATCTTTTAAATTGTTAATGTTATTAAAAAAAATTAGAATTTGTGATTGATTATAGCTCTATCATATAGATTACAAATAAAATAAAAAAAGAGTTGTATCTTTTATTCCTTAAAAGCCAATAATTATATTTTTCATAATTTTCAATTTCAATTCTACTAAGTGAATATTTAATTTATCAATTAGTGTGTTTCTGAGGTATAGAGTATATTCTGATCCATATCTATATGTATACTATTTCCGAGCAAAAGAAACTTTTGATCTAAGAGACTTTAAGAATTTCAAAACATTAATATAAAATTTTAAAAGTTCAAAAATATAAGTGACATACAACTATTGGCGGATTAAACCGTATCTATAATTTTAAATTTAAAAACAAAATATTTATATAGAAAGTCAAATAAATAACTTTAATCATATCTAAGCCACATCTAATTTGATATTTCAAAATCCTTAAAAGGAAATTCTAAATTTAAATTTATTATATAATTTAAAATTATAAAAATATATACTTCAAAATATTAATCATTTTTTTTTAAAAAAATATTTGAAACTAAAAAATAAAAATAATTTAAAATTACTGACTTATCTGACCATATCTAATTTTCAAATTCAAATTCAAATTCAATAAAAAAAAAATGGACATAAAATGTCAAAAAATAATTTTCGCTATATCTTTTTTTGTTAGATAGAAATATTTTTAGCTATGTCTAAACTATATTTAATTTTAAATTTAAAAAGAAAGTCCAAAGAAAATTTGAATTATATATAATTTTAATATATTTAAATTATTTTTTAACTGTTAATCATAATTTATCAAATGGTCAATAATGTCAAGTACGCATGTCATAATCTTATTGAAAAAATATTATATTGAATAGTTTAAAAATTTTAAGTATTAACTTCAAATTAATAAATTTGATATAAAATTTCACTTGACTACCAAACAAAATATTCAAAAAATGAAAACAATGGTTTACATCTATTGTGAGTGTAACCCACGTCTTACTAACTTTAAATTTATAGCATACACTCTTACGGGATAAATTTTTATGATCCATTGCATTTTTAGGCTAAAACATGGTTCATGAGTTAGCCCAATCTAATCTTTGATAATTTTTTTTTTTTACGATTTAAATATACTTTAATACTGATATAATGGATATTAGACAAATTTGAATTGATTATTATAAAATATTCTACTTATCAATGATATAATTTATATATAAATATTTAAATTTATAATTATCGACGTTTTTACAAATTAACTTATCAATTTTATAGATTAAGTGTAAGATTAAGACTAGAATATGACCTATAATTAATGTGATTCTATCTTAGATAATTTTTATTTTTTATTTTTTTATACATAAATATAAATAACTATTCATTTCATAGTGTTAACAAAAATATATAATTTTTTACTTAAGTTCAAAATTTTTAATAAATATGCATAAAATATGTTCATATGATTTATTATAAAAAAATACTTACAAATATTTATTTACCAATTTAATAAATAAATAGATCAAATGATTCATAAGTTAGATATAGATGAAGATAATTTTTAATAATTAGAGGAATGTCACATTGACATAAATATTGAGTCAACTAACTTCTAACAATTTTGAGTAGAAAATTTTTTAGGCTTTACAAAATAAGAAAAAATTAGTATATTAACAAATGTAATTTACTATTACCACATGGCAAAATAAAATTACAAAATGTTTAAAATAAAATGTATTTATATTTTATCGTAAATATAACTTTTGTAATTTATTTTTGAATTCTTACTAATTAAATTGTGACATGAATTTTTTATTAAGAATTTAGAATACACAATTGTTGATATCAGAATAAAAGCTCTCTTATGTGTAACTATGATAAAAATAAATAAAATTTAATTAATTATAAATCATTTTACTACATATTTAGATAAATTTTATATTATTATTTAAATTTAAAAACTAATTTTTAATTATTTATTTATACTTGTGCATACGTGTAATATGCTGGACAAAATGTGACAGTATAATTATGAGTTCTACAACAACAGCAATATTGCTCTTCCTCTTAGCAAGAGGATTTCAAATTTTGATTTCACAAACTTTGGGATTTTGTACAAATTAAGCATTATAGGTTCCAGCTCCGAAGTCGTAAACGTCAGCCCCTCTCTCAAATTCCGGAATTACAATATTCAAACATTCAACAAAGTCTTATTTTCTTTTCTTTTTTTACAGAAAAGCAGTGAGCAACAATTAGCAGATCAAGATTCACACATACAAAACAACAAAAAACAAAAAAAAAAAAAAAAAGAAAAAGAAGGAAAAGAATTAATGCTTACCCTCGGATTCATAGAAGAATGAAGAAGAATGGAAAGATGGGTAATGGCGGCTGAGGCCACACCGCGTGGGTTGAGAAGCCACGCGCGTAGGCCAGATCCGAGATAGGGAATCGGCGCCGGCCAAACACAGTGGTGGTTTGAAGACGCAAGAGCAAGAGCAATGGCTTTACACAGTGGTGGTTTCAAGTGAAGTGTGTGTTCTTCAATCGGCAACAGGTTTTGCCATGGATTTGCAGGAAGACACAGCAACGTGGACCCTCATTATAGATGGATCATGGCGGGCGAAGGGATTGCGAGCAGGTGCGGCATGGATCTGTTTCGATGCTAATGGCGGCTGAGGCCACACCGCGTGGGTTGAGAAGCCACGCGCGTAGGCCAGATCCGAGATAGGGAATCGGCGCCGGCCAAACACAGTAGTGGCTTGAAGACGCAAGAGCAAGAGCAAGATGAAGCCAACAAAAATGATATTCTACAAGAAATGTCCAAACACAGTAGTGGCTTGAAGATGCAAGAGCGAGAGCAAGATGAAGACAACAAAAATTTTATTTCTTTCTGCAAGAAATGTCCAAACACAGTAGTGGCTTGAAGACGCAAGAGCAAGAGCAAGATGAAGCCAACAAAAATGATTATTTCTTTCTGCTAGAAATGTCCAAACACAGTAGTGGCTTGAAGACGCAAGAGCAAGAGCCAGATGAAGCCAACAAAAATGATTATATCTTTCTGCTGGAAATGTATATACTAACTGATTTAATTTTTTTTTTTAACAAAATAATTTTTTTAAACTAATGTACTGATTTATTAGTCAGTTGGAGGCTTTCCTAAATTGTGCATTTCGCAGGTGAGGTTGGTGTAGGAAATGTTTTCCTCAACATTGATTCATTAATTATGGCTCACCTACTTGATTGTGATATGTTGCCTTGTAGGAAAGGCCATGCACGGTTTGAATGATAAAATAATAAAATTATACGAATCTGTTTTTTATTTTAAGTAGGTGTTGGGAAAGTTGATTTATTGACTAAAAAAATTATCTCTTTTTTTAAATTTTATCTTTAGACGATTAAATTCAAATAAAAATTTCAACTAAACACCATTAATTTTTTTTTTTAAAAACCAATAAACTGAAAAATTAACTTATAAGTACTATCAAATAGAGCATATATATATATATATATATATTATATAATATCATTTTATTTCATATATATATATATTTGTGAACTCTTATTATTTGATTAATTAGAATGACATGACATTAAATGTATAGCGACCCCGGTCTTTTCCCATTTGATTATTGTATCCGGACTTATGTTCCGTGGATTCCGTTGCCATATTGTTGTTGATGTTGTCCTTTATTTCTTCAGTTGTGAGTTATGGGATTTGTTGGACAGGTTGATTACAGGGTGGTTGGGTTTAGAAACCAAGTGGTGATGTTCAGTTTTTGGCTTGGTCGCTCGAGCGAGCTTCTCTTCGCTCGAGCGAGGTCTTTATCTTTGGTTCTTCGCTCGAGCGGGCCTTTCTTGGCTCGAGCGAGCGTTGCGTCCAGTACCTAGACCTGAGAGCAATGTATCTTGGCTCGAGCGAGCTTTCGCTTCGAGCGACTGGGTTTGTCTTTGGCTCGAGCGAGCTTCTCTTCGCCGGCGAGGTCGGTTCTTGTGTCTGTCGCTCGGCGACTGTGTCCTCGCCGAGCGAGCCTCGGCCAAAGATATAAACACAAAGAGCGGGTTTTTAGCGTTTTCATCCTCTTTTGATCCCAAACCCTAATTCCGAGTTCTCTTCTTCTCTAAACACCTTCTCTCCTAGGATTGATCTAGTTAGGGTGTGTTTTTACCCTAGTTGCTTTACAAAAAAGATAGAGGAGAGTGAGGGCTTTCATTTAATCTGAACAAACTTGAATTTGGAGCACTTTGGAATTTGGGCTATCATCTTCGTCTTCTTCTTTTGGATTCTTTGCTTCGAGGTAGGGATTTCCTATTCCATCTATACGTTTTAATCCTAAGTAGTGGTATTTTGGTATGTGGGGGTAGTTTTGGTAATTTTGGGAGAAACCTTAGGGTTTTGTCATAGATTAATTTATATAATTAATTTAAGAGAAGATTGTGATAGTGGATTAAATTCATGAGACTGGGAAAGTTAATGGTTTAATGATGTATTTGGTAGTTTAAATACTTACCTTTGTGAATATCGAAATTACATTATTGTTGTAAGGACCCACATTTATGGCTTAGTCATGATCATGTGCATTCGCATGTTTTTGTCTTGTTAAGTTAACATGTATGAATCTTGCCTTGTTTTGTATGTATATGATTTGCCTAAGTGTGTATGTATGCTTTGTCCCTCCCTTGCAGTGTCAAGCCTAAGTTATGTTAACCCTAGATCATTTCCAAGCCGAGGTCATTCTAAGCCTAGAACTACTTTGCCCGACCTCCACCTTTGTCTGGCATATTGGCGAGATGATTATCATCTGGGCGAGGTGTGTATCGCCGAGGCGAGATGTGTATTATCTAGGCCGAGATGTCATCTTTGTACCGAGGTGATCTTGTCACGGAGTGGTATGACCTAGACCGAGGTGTGGCACATCTAGTAGAGATGTGGCACAGCTTAGTCAAGTGTTGTCCTCTAGCCGAGATCATTGTTACCTTAGTTGCGAAGTCTTGCCCTTAGCGGGTGTCCTTAGCCGAGGTCATTGTCCTTTGTTTGCCGATGTCTTGTCCTTTGCGATGTCATTCTGGCGGAGTGTTTCTTGTGTAGCTTGTTAGATACGCTTTGTCGAACCTTGTCTTATCAATCGATCACCTTTTGAGGAGAACCAACGATTCTTGCCATGTCCATTTGAGTGTTATATCGGCAGAGAGAGAGAAATGCATCATTTGTTATGTTTATGTTTTGAAGAGTAGAGAGAAGCTCTAAGGGAGGAGGCGTTTTAGAGAGTGGACTTCAAGCTTGATTCCTTGAGATCAACCGTTAGATCTGTGTTCTAAGGTTAGATTCTTGACCGCTTTCGTGATGTTCTTGATGTTTATGTTATTGCATTGCATGATTGAATATGATTTGTAAGCCATGCATTGTTTTGAAGTTCGGTTTTAGAGAGAAGAAAATGATGTTCATGTGTTCTTGAAGAAAAGCCATGTTTAGATCCGAAGGTTCATGTCAAGAGTTATGTTTTCATGTTTGTTTTCATATGATCTTTGAGTATGGGTGCCCAGGTCCATGTTTTCGAACTCATAGCATGAAACCCAGATTTTGAATAAAGGAAATGAAGATTTTGGCATTCATGTTCTTCATGTCCATGTTCATGTTCTTCATGTTCTTCACGGGTGGAAACCCAGATCTCCAGGCTTCGCTTCCCGAAGTGTAGCCGCCGAGATCATTCTTGCATGATCACTTGCACCTTAGTCTGTCTTGCATGAACCGGCATGCGATTACTAAGCTTAGGTGGCCACACCTCGGCCAGGAGGTGTGGAACCTCGGCAAAGACCTGGTTGGTGCCCAGCATGTCTCCTTGACATGTAAAGCAGTGTTTTGACTTCCAGTATGTTTTCCCGAGATCATTTGCATGCATGTAAGACTTGTTTTAAGAAGTATGTTCAGTAGACCTTGCCATGTATTTGTAGGACTTGGACCTTTGCCTTGATCCCGACGTCCCAAGGACTAGGTGAGTGGTATTCTTAATAAAGTTATGTTCTAAAGATTTGTTAAAGCTTTGCTTGTTTTAGAAAAGTATTTGTTAAGCATGAATGATTGATCCCTGTTTTGTATACGTTATGCCAAGAATGCTTTGTACCAGTTATGTTATGTATGTTTTGTTAAGATCTCGACTCCGAAGCGGTCTATGAGCAGGTAGATATGTCTTGTTACTATCGACGGTCTATGAGCGGATAGTCCCCAGACGGTCTAGGAGCAGTGGATTTGCCATCGACGATGCAGGAGCGGATGGATATGTTCTGTTTGGAGGGTGATCCCAAGTATGTGTTTTGATTTAAGTCATGCCAAGTACATGTTTTGTATAAGTTTTGCCGATGTACATGATTTGAACATGATATGATATGCATGTATGTTTTGAAGGATCTCCCCCACCGACGGTCTTTGAACGGGTGGATATGTTTTGATACAAGTTATGTTATATGTATTGTTTTGATAAGAATCTCGGCAATCATTCATGTAAACCCCTTTATTACTTGTACCATGCACAGAGTTTCCAGACTCACCCTCTCTATATATATATGTAGGTTCCAAGCAAGAAGTCGGCTACGCTGAGATGTGTGTTTTGTGCCGATGTTTTGTATGCATGTTAGGTCGGCATTGAGGATGTCGGCAACCTTGAAGATTATGTTTTGACCTTGTAATTCATGTATTTGATTATGTCGGCCGAGAAACCTTTTATTAAGATGTATTGTATGTATTTGGTTTATGTTGTAATCAAGTTGTAAGACTTTAATTAAAGATGTATGCCATTCCATTGAATCTATGCACAGCTCTTATGGACTATTTAGATGAAAATATTGCTTCCGCACATGTTAGCCCCATATGTATACTCTGATTGTGTGTGATCTTTTGTAAGAGGCCTTTGGTAATCTCGGATTACTAGCCATCATGGCACCAAACTACTAGGGGCGGTTTGGGGTCGTGACAATTGTTATAGTTATTTCTTGCTTAGAAATAATTGTTTTGGGCTATCGGTGGAGGATAGCTATTGATTGTTGTAGACCTTGCATGCGGTTTAGGTATAACTGAAATTGAGTCAATTGTTTGACTGTTGAGTTAATACAGAACATTCGTGTATTAATTATGTGTTGTATATGGCATGTATTGATTATGTTGCATATGCATTTGGTTTTTGGAGGAGATAGGGGATGAACTCCACGGTTTAGGGGAAGATAGGGGATGGACCTCTAAACCGGACTTGTTGGGAGGAGATAGGGGATGGACTCCAGTAGCATGACATATGTGTGTGCTTATTGATAATAGAAATATTTCTATTTGTTGTTGATATGATACATCACCACCATGTGTATCAGTTGGGAAGTATGGGAGTGAAGTTGATTGAGATTGATATAACACCAGCGTGTGTGTTTATTATGTTATAAGAAAGGTTTAACCTGATTTGTTATCCTCGTTGAGTTGTTTGGCGTGTTACAGGCCATATGCGTGTAAATGGAAAGTAAAAGGTGTCATAGACCATGTGTCATAGACAATGTAGGCATTCGTGTCAATAAATTGTAGATTGATTATCTTGTGTTAACCATGTATCGGGTACTACTGCTTTAGTTAATTCTTATGCTTGGTTTAGTATTTCTCTACTGGGCTGTGGCTCACCCTATATGGGAACTTTATTTTCAGGTTCAGGTGGTTCACTACCTCCAAAGACTTAGCTTGTGAGGATTTGGACTCGAAGACTTGTTTTAATTGTTTTTAGTTATTTTATTTGATTTATATAAACATTCAAGCCTAGGGCTTTATTTGTTTTGAGTTAGAACTCATGAAATTGTGTCCAAGTGTTGGCTTGGCAAGATGTAAGCCCGTAGGGCACTTATTTTGATGTTTTATTTCAAAATACTCTGATGATTTAAATAATATAATGTTTTTCTTTTAATAATGCATGCCTTGTTTTATGTTTAATGGGTTTAAATTTTGAGGGCGTTACAGAATGATTATTTCTTAGGCGTTCAGACATAGGGTTTAAATTGAACAAATAAAAAATTCAAGATTTATTTTGCTTTTTTTTTTTTGGGGGGGGGGGGGGGGAGGGGGATAACTATATGCCTTTATTAGACTTTAATTATGCATTCGAATTCTCTAAAATAATTTTGGAGTTTTTTTTAAAGATGAATGGAACTTAATTATACAAAAATTGAAGATACAATAGTCAAAAGTTAATGACATATTTGATTAATAGAATTATAATATTGGATTGGGATGGTTAGTCTCTATGTACTCACAATCCCATTTTGATTACAAATTTTATTAACTAGATTATATGTATCGCGAACATTCAATCCAACAAAATTGATAAAATTTTAATATTGAGAGAAGTTAGGAATCATAATTTCAATTATGAAAGAAAAAAAAATGAATACATAATAAATAATTATCTCTCTAATTTAATTTGATAATTAATCGCACACTAATTCATGAGATTATTAATCATTTCACTATTAATCATGTTAATCAAATAAGACCTAAGAGTATAGCAACTATACAATAATCACTATAACATTACTACTACTAAAAAAAAAAAAATCCTCAAAAAAATCTCAACTTTTGGAGTATAAGGCTAAACCCAACTTTTGGACTATTAATCAAATTCTACATTGTAGATTTGTCACAATTAACCCAATATTCTTACATAATTTTCAAATATTGTGTTATTATATAATCTTAAATATGGTGAATTTTCCATTATTAATGTGAAAAAAAGTTGTAGAAGTTCAAATTGATGGATTAAATTTCTAACTTCACTCATTATGCATAAATTTAAAATATGTTGCAATAATTAGTTGCTAATGTATGTACCCTTTTATCTTAGTATTAAGTATATATTACAGTTAGAAATTATTCTACTAATAATATTTGAAAATGAAAAATTCATTTTTTAAAGTTTTGAGTAGTCTTGTCTTTATAATAATGTAGTGGTGTCAGTGTAATTTAATTATATATTAATAAAAAAATTATAATTATAATTATTAATATTTATAATATTTTTCATTTAGTTGCAAATATTTTTTTTAAGTGACACATGTCAGTGTAATTCTCTAAAAAAAAAAAAAAATTGTCATTAATTTTTATTTTATAAATGTAATGATGTGCTTTAGATTATTTCATCTGATTTTTTTTTTACCAACTCTAGTTTATTTCATTATTTTTTTTTCTTTACCAACTCTAGTTTGAAGACATTTGTTCATCCATTTTAGATAGGTCTTTCCTTTTTCATTTTTTTATTTATGATTATTTGGAATTCACCTAAAGATAATTGTGAGATTTTTTGTGTATCGTTTGTAATTGTTTGTAAACTCTTAGTTAATAGTAGAATTGGATTATCGTCTCGTAAATGTACTGCACATTAAGGAAATCATGTAAAAAATTCTTGTGTCATTGATTTAATTTTTTGCATGTTATTATTTTTTTATTTCCTTTGATTGATTTATAGTACTTGTACGAAAATCATATTTTTCCCTAACGCATCCATGCAATCCGTTTTGTTGTTAATTTGATCTTGAACAATGTTGAAATGTACAATTCTCCAATTATAAATTATGATCATTGAAAAAAGGGTTTGTGAAAATGCTTCATATTTTTCCCTAACACATCAATGCAATCCATTTTATTGTTAATTTGATCTTGAACAATGTTGAAATGTACAATTCTCCAATTATAAATTATGATCTTTGAAAAAGGGTTTGTGAAAATGCTTAAGTAAATCCAATAATGATGAAAAAATATAGAATAGCAAGAGGTATAGTTAGTGAGATTAATAGCGAAACGTAATAACAAAAATTTTACTTTTTTTTTCTTTACCACTATTATTTCTTTTCATTTTGTGTTCCTCAAGACCATTGTAGATCAAGTTTTCTCAAACCTCTCTCTCTCTAAACTCTCTCTCTCTCTCTCTCTCTCTCTCTCTCTCTCTCTCTCACTCTAAAAACCTCCGACCTAGGCCTCTTTTGGGGCCGGCCGGCCGGCCACCGCCGTTGGCTATGGTGGTCGGCTGGCCTAGCTCTTTTCGGTATTAGTTTGTTAGTTTTTTTTTTTTTTTTTTTCCGTCAATAAACTTGACACCCCCAATTTCCCCTCCTAGGTGTGTTCGCGGTGCTGCGGTAGAAGTTTTTTGTTGGTGATTCTGCCCGGTTTAGCTGCTTCATTCGAGCGCTCTTATGTGAGTTGGAGCTTGAGGGATGAACACTGGTTCAGACTTGGTGGAGAAGTATCGATACTTTGTTCGGGCGAAAACATGGGTGTCGTAGGAGTTCCAGATCTGTATGTTTTCATTCGTGCACTCCTCTCAGAGTAAGAGTTTGAGGGGTGAAGAAGAGCTGCAGCGGGTAATAATTTTGAGTGAGGCCATGTGAGTAATATAGCGGTGCAATGAGTTCGAAGAAGAACTGTTGGGAGATGTTATAGGGGTGTGTTAGTGGTGGCAGTAGGTGGAATGCAGGGAAGTGGGCAGCAGACTACCAGCAGGGGAGTTTTCTGGCAGAGGAGTTGGAGCTGCAGTGGTGTCTTCGGCAGAGGTGTGGAGTGGGCAGCAGCATAGGTGTGGTGATCTGCAGTGGGTAGAAATACAGGGGTGTTGGAGCTGCAGTGGGTGTCTTCAGCAGGGGGGATGTAGTAGGGGAGTTTGCCGGTGTTGGAAGCAGAGGCGTGGGCAGCAGACAACCAGCAGGGGAGTTCTCGGCCGGACTAGCAGCATAGGTGTGGAGTGGTTGGTGTGGGCAGCAGCTCTGGCGTGGTTGGTGTAATGCGAAGTTTAGGGGCGTGGGCAGCAGACTAGGAGTAGGTGTGGAGTGGTTGGTGTATTGCGAAGCTTAGGGAGGCGCCAGCAGCAGACTAGCTGTTGTGGATTGATTGAATAGTCTTTAGTTTGGGTGGTTTGAATGCTTGGTGTTGGTAATATCGAGATTTGGTGGGTTGATTTTGTGGGGTGTCATGTATTTTATTTTAGTTAAGTCCTTCTTAACTTTTTTCTGTAAAAAAAAATGAGAGGTTAAAGGGTTGGTTGTATGAATGCGAGTAGCAGTAGTAAGGGTATTTTTATACTTTCCGAATCTCTCTCGATGCATGTCATCTACCTGTACTTTTAATTTCTTGCTGTTAAATGAAATTTTTCTTTGCCAATCAAAAAAAAAATTTCTTTTCATTTTGTTATTTTTTTTTCCTCCCAAAGTCCAAATAACAAATTAATTTTGTTTGTTTGTTTGTTTGTCTTTTAGGGTTTAGGTTCTTTAATATCCATTATAATTACCAACATCTAATAGACAAGGACCACACCTTTAAGAAGAAAAAAAATTAAAATATGGACAAAACTAAACAGGGAAAACCACCATCAAAAGAAATAGGTACTCAAAAGAAGAAACAAAGAAAAGGATCAACCAACAACTAAAATAAGAACAATTGGCAGTGGCACATTGATTACCACTTGCCAAAACAACCGTACTCAGCAATTGAAATAAGAGCAAAGCTTCTCCAATAGGAGAGAAGCATAGGGATTTTTTTTCCCCCTTAATCCTATTATTTATTAATTGAATATATGAAAATCAAAGATTCAAAATTATTGATGTAATAGACGAAAGTTGAAAAAGGACAATGTGAATGGATGTAAATGACTCTTTTATTATTATTATTATTATTTATTTATTTGAATTACAGCTAATGTTTCATAAAACTAAATTAACATACTTTTTGTGAAACTTAAGGAATTATTAATCCAATTAATTTCTTTTTTTTGGTTGTTGAGAAAGTACTAATATTATAAAGCATTATATAGGGTTAATTAATGTTTACAAACCTAACTAATTTTAGGCTGATTTAATTACAGACTTGATACTTTAGAAATACATGGAGTCTCCAAATATTTATTTTAATATCTATAATAATTGTAGCTACATTCCATTCTAGATCACATTCATCATTTAGAGTGTTTATCAAAATTTGACAATTTGTGAGTATTTAAGCCATGAAATAAAAGAATGAAATTATTTTATTTATATCTTTTTAAGTTCTTGTAATAATTTGTTAAGATCTTAATCTATGTAAGCAAATTTTGGATTCCTAGTGAGGCTGTTTCAAACACTCATTTTGAATTGTAAATAAGAGGAAGCTGAACTTAAAACACCTACAATATTTGAAGTTGTCTACCAGAGACTACAATTATTGATCCACATGAAAAAAAAAATAATTATAATTGAATTTTAGAATAATCAATGATTATTTTATTGATTACATGAAAAATTCAAATCTTTTCCTATGTGATCTCCTCCTTTTCTTTTTCTTTTTTTTTTAATTTTTAAATTTTTTTAAATTTTTATATATATTTTAAAGAAAGGTAAACAAAGAAATTGAGCTACAATCGCAAATTAGCATCACTAAGGACCATATAGGCTAAAAGAGGTGGCACCTCTTCCATCCAAACTTTCAACCCAGACCAAGCATTTGGAGTATGAGAAACGCACAGTCCGAAGCAATAAAAGCAATGAAAGGAGCAGGAGAGTTGGATACCCAGTTTGGTCCCAAACAATC
Organism: Camellia lanceoleosa; assembly: GCA_025200525.1. NCBI lineage: Eukaryota > Viridiplantae > Streptophyta > Magnoliopsida > Ericales > Theaceae > Camellia > Camellia lanceoleosa. The sequence continues at coordinate 139,582,760 of CM045759.1, read as the reverse complement.
ACATGGCAATTTTTGCTAATCAATGACAATGACCAATTCTATTATTAGTTGTTCTAGGTACCCAGCTGAAAGTAAGTCCTCTAACAAATGCCAAAGTTAGTATCTCTCATAACTACATCTATACTTTGTAAAGCACAAAAGAATAGTTGTCCTAGTATCATTTGTTAGAATATTTTAATAAAAATAATATTACATTAAGTACATTCATTATATTCATAGTTAAGTATTAAAAATACTTAATATGTTTAATTCCAAAACTTTTTTTAATGTTTATTATTGATAATTGTGCTATAAAGTGGTTTGACTTAAAAACATCTATGAATAAATTATAATTATAATCCTTAAAATCAAACACCGTTTTTGATTAAGTTCTTAAAATTTTAATTTTGTCATTTAAAATTTTAAATTATTAAATTCAAATCAATTTAGTCTTGAAAACAATATAAAAATAGAATATAAACCTAAAAGTTAACAACAATTAAGTTAACAATTATTATAAAAACACACATGCGGAGAATAATTACATTAACAATAAATTAAAAGTTGGGACCAATCATAATTTTACATAATTTTTAGGCTTATGTTCTTTTTTTATAGGGTTAATTGATGATAAATCTAATATAAGGAGAGTATAAGGCATTAGGTTCAAGAGATATTTTTTTGTTAATAAGAGGTCCATGCTTTGTGAAATAGTTTAGTGAGAGTTCTTGGAAAACATTTTGTTTCCAATTTACCCTTGGACTTTTTTTATCTGTTTCACTTCTTGTTGACTATCTGTTGAAATTATTTTTATCTGTTAAAAGTCCTCGTTGAATTTTTTTTATCTATTCAAATTTTTTATCTGTTCAATTTTTTTTTATCAACTGTTAAAATTTTTTACCTGTTCATTTTCTATTTAAACGACAAATCATCATAGAAGAAACCTTCTGGCCAACTGATCATCAGAGACCTCCATTGAAGACTTATAGCGATCCCGGGTTTACCCCTTTTTGTACAGTGATCCGGACACGTGTCCGTGGATGTTAATAGTTGAGCATTGTCTAGTTTACATCCTTTTCCACATTGTATTTGAGTTATAGGATGTGTTGGGCAGGTTTGTTACAGGTTGGTTGGGTTTAGAAACCAAAACTAGTTGCCCAGATTTTGACCCGTCCGCTCGAGCGGGGAGTTTGACGCTCGAGCAGGGATCCTGTTGTTGCTTGTACGCTCGAGCGGGGATTTTGGCGCTCGAGCGGGGAATACACCCATCCAGTACTTTTCTCTGTGTTGTGTTGGACGCTCGAGCGGGGTATTGGCCGCTTGAGCGGGGTCTTGGTCTGTCGAGATGCTGAGAGTGTGCATCCGCCGCCGAAGGAGTTTGGCGCCGAGCGGAGTTCTGAGTGACGCTCGAGCGGGGCTTTGGGCGCTCGAGCGGGAGACTGGGTTTAAAGATCCGAGTTTTGACTTTTCAAATCACTTTTTCTTGTTCTTTCTCTCTCTTACTTTTCCAAAACACAAATTTGAGAGCCTCTCTCTCTAAAACCGGCCCTTCTCTCTTAGATTTGATCTAGTAGGAGTGGTTTGCTCGTCTTGGGCCTTCACAAAAGTTGTGTTGATCGTCGAGGGGTTTGTTTTAATCTGAAAATTTCGGGATTTGGAGCACCTTGAGTTTTGTCACCTCATCCCTTGGAGCCCAAACTTTGAGGTAGGGATATCCTACTCCTCTCTATGGATTCTGTCTTTAAATTTTAGCATTTTGATATGTTGGGGGTTGTTGTGTAATTTTGAGAAAGTTTGGGGCTTTTATGCAATTTTATAAAAGTTTGGGGTTGTGTTTTGAATAAACCAATGTGTATGTTTAGTACATAAAAATGAGATTAATGTGGAATCATTGATAAAAATGGAACCTTTAGGGTTGAATGTTAATTATGGAAAATGCTATAATTATATTGTTTAATTAATTGGGATAATTAATTGTGGAATTGAGATGTTGATTATATACCCATTGTGCATTTATTTTCTGTATAGAAATAACTGCTTTGGGCTATCGGTGGAGGATAGTCGTGTTTGTTGTAGACAATGCATGATGATGAGGTAAACCTAAACTAATCTGCGGAAAGTGTCATGGAACTTGACGATGTGTAGAATACATTAATTGTATTGATTAATTGTATATAGAACCAATGTGTTTATATGCATTACTTGTGTTTGGGAGGAGATAGGGGATGTACTCCACGGTTTAGGGGAAGATAGGGGATGTACCTCTAAACCGGATAGTGTTGGGAGAAGATAGGGGATGAACTCCGGAGACACAGCTCATATGCTTGTCTTGAGAAAATATAGATACAGCTCACGTGCTTGTCTTGGAAATGTGAAGTAGCTTGTATGCTTGCCTGTGGTCGTATAGATATAACTAATATGTTTATCTATGTTGAAATGGAAAGAAAGGAAATATAGACTTGAATGTCTTGGAATTGTAGTAAATTGTAAAAGAATGTAAAAGTGTTGACCAATGTATCAACTGTTAATCTTTTAGGCGTTATTCATAATTGGTTTAGTATATCTCTCTCGGGTCAGGCTCACCCTTTATGGGGATATCATTTTCGTATCGTAGCATGCCACCTCCAAGGACTTAGCTTGGGAGGCTAGTGGCGGATGGACTTTTTGACTTCTATTTACTTTTGATGTGTTACATGTAACTTCAAGCCAAGGGCTTTACGTGTATTGAGCTAGAGCTCTCTTGATTGTAACCAAGTGTTAACTTGGAAAGTTGTAAGCCTATAAGGCACCCGCTTTTATTATTTACATGTAATACTTTTGTACGTAAGCAGTTCGCTTAAATAGAAGAAGGTGGACATTTATTATGTTGATGCATGTTTAATTGATGGGTTTATTGTCATAATTTTGAGGGTGTTACAAGACTTGGTATCTCTCTCTCACTAATATGTGAATCTAGCAACAAAGGTGAAAGAGATTAAAAGAAATTATATGTATATAAACCCCTCTCTCTCTTTTCCTAAATTCTTAGATGAATGAATCTGATTTTTGGATTTCACCCCAAGCAAGTAGGTTTATTCCATGACAGTTGTCCATGGCCACCACCACCACCTTAATCTCAAACTTCCTTAGACAACTGTCCACTCTTCCCCTTACCTCTCCCACCAGCACCTCCAACTTTCCACTCCTCCCCATTCTTAATCACTGTTGTCGGTCGAGAAAAACTCTAGGCCTTTGACCATGGCAACAGCGACATAGTCTACTAGGTCCGCCACAAGCAAACTTTCGCCATCTATGCTGTGCACACTACCATTGATGAACACGTTGCTGCAACTGAGATCTTTTTGAATAATACTGATGGGTCGTTTTACACACCAAAAATAAATACTAAATTGTACCAAATTCCTTAGAATTATGGTAAATCCAGGTATCAATTCACAGGGACAAATGTGAAATTAAACTAATTTAATTATTAAATTCCTAAATTAATTTTGATCAAAGAGATGATTGTTCATAAACTAATAATAATTAAAATACTAAGAGATTAAACTAGCAATTAAAAGTAAAACTGGAATTATTGATTTTAGGGAAAACCTACGGTAATGAATTCACCACTAGTTACATAAATAAAGTCTCAATTTGAAAATTAATTATGTTATGGTTCGAACCAAATAATACTTTGCAACTACAAGTTCAAAGCATTGATCAAGAGAATTATCGCGTTCAATGTATAGGCATGAACCATTTCAAGTAGCACAAGTTGTTCACTCTAACCTAGGGTAGCAAAACAACTCGTCCCTCGTAGTATGGCCTGCCTCATATCTTGAATATGAAAGAATAGAAAACCATTGCATGGAAAGCATTCAACAATCACAGAAAGAAGAATACTTGATGAAATAATGGCTAGTATATTTAAAAACTTCTTGAATACCATACAACTTGTTCAAACCATTACATAATCAACAATCCAAAAAAAAAAACCCTATTTACTTGGCTAGGCTTTCATCAAACCTCAGAAATAGAAGCCTAACCACTCATGGAGGAGTGGGAAGAGGTAGAAGAAGAGGAAACCCCTATGAAAGATATTCTTGAAGCTTGAGAACCCTCCTTTCCAAACCCTAGCCCCTCTTCTCTTTTGAAATATTCCGGAACCCTAGAACAACCTATTTTTCTTCTTTTTATTCTCAGCAAAACGAGCTCAAAATTCAGGGCATGTTGTAACAACCCTCGTACTGATTATTGCTAAACTGAACCAATAATGACTGATAATTGGATTAACCTCAGTACTGAATGGATCGATTGAAATCGAAATTGAAATTGAATAAGTTTATCTGTTATATTGCATTGCTATCTGTTTAATTGATTAATTATCTGTTTGCGTTTATATGTTTAAACTGTTAATTGAAGGCCTTATCGGCGGCCGAATTGGGAACCGTTTGATGTTTTAGAATCAGTAGAATATTTCTGATTTTATGGTATATTTATCTGAAAATTGATTAGGAATGATTAAATTAGATTTAGACGAATTAATTGTCAAGTTTGTCATAATTACCACATTGCCACTCCTAGTGGACCACTATAGGTATTATATTAGGCCCCATTACATGTTGAACAAAGCTTTCCTCAGCCATTTCCTTGCCTCCACCGAATTTAGAGTGAGAAGGAGAGAATTGAGGAAGATTTAGCTCATCTTGTAGGAATTTGCTTGGAATTGGTGCATCACTTGGCATAATCTAGCTCCCTTGCCTTGAATTGAGACTTAGGTAAGTGACTTCACCTCCATCTTGATGTCTTTAAGCCTCTTCTTGCATGGTTCATACTCCATTGTAGGATTAAACCATGTTTTAGTGCATATATGTTGAATTGAAGTCCCATTGTTGCATGCATGTTGAATTTAGTGAGTTTGAAGTTGAATTCTTGAAGATTTGTCACATGCATGTTCATGGTATTGTTATAGTCCATGTTTTCAACTTGCTTTTCAAAGAATTGAGCTCATTTGAGCATGATTTGAAGCTTAAAATTGTTTTGAATGCATGCATGTCATGTTTGCATGTTGTTCTTGAAAACTAGTTTGAAATTGAGTTTAATTGAAACACCCTTGGGCCTTGATTTCTTAAATTGAGCTTTAAAACTTGTTATTCTATGTGTTTGAAAGAGTTTTCCAGAAAATGGGCCCAAGAGGATCGAATTTGGAGCATCAAAACTTGATTTGGAACTTGGAGGTTGAATCTGGATTTTCCAGATTTTGGCGTCGCTTCGGCGGGAAGTGCCGCCGGCGGGAATTCATGCTCCAAAGATTTTCTTGAATCGTTTCTGATCGCTCGGCGGAGAGTTTCACGCTCGAGCGGGGCAATCGAGCATCCAGTACTTTGCATTGTTTATCAGTCCTTTCGGCGAAGTTGACGCCGGCGGGTACCTTTGTTTTGCAGTGTCCGCCGAAGGAACGCGGCGCCGGCGGGGACCCTGTTTCATTGAAAATTCTGAAATTGTTTACTATGCACATTTTTGCATCCTCATCCCATCCTAGGCATTCTTAGGCCTAGTTTAAGACATCTTAATGAGGATTTAGACATAGAACCACACCGAGGAATTTAGGGATGTGATTATCATCTTTCGACTGTGAACTTAGTGTGTGTTCTATTTGTTAACTGTTTAGGGTTGGCTTCTCGGACGCGCTTTAGCCGCTATAGCCCAATCTCGTGAGTAACAGTTGTGTAAAGATATGTTCAAATGGTTATATTTTGAATAATCGAATCGAACTGTTATTGAACTGATATTGTTTAGTGAATGAATGTATGTCCTGCATTTCAATCAGACAGTGGCATCCTTAGCACCCACCGTTATTGATCGTTATAGAGCTCGTCGGTTCCCTTGTGGAACCATATCACATCAATGATTGGCCATCATTATTGTTGGGTTCATAAGTCCGGTCCTTTTGGACCTCTTGTTTATAGGCTAATGGATGTACCACATATGACCGATTGATTGAAATCTCGATTGATCAAATATCGAAAGATTGAAATATCAGATAATGAATTGATTTCATTATCAAGGGACATTCATTCATAACCTCTTACACGTTATGTTATTCACCGGGCTTTAGCTCACCGTTTATATATATATGTAGGTTCTCAAAGAACTGACCGAGCTAAGAGCGTGGTCGGTCCCCGCTTTTGTCAAGCTTGACCTATGTGCCTCACGCGAGGTTAGAGTTGCCATGCTATGGCTTGGGGTGTTTTGTGTCCCCATCGGTCTCTTTATCGCTTTTGTACCGTTGTATAGACCGCTTATCGCTTTATCAGACCGTTGTCTCGGATTTGATCCTCAGATCCGCTTGTAAATGATTGTATAGACTGTATATGGATTGTACTGTTTTGAACTGTCTGAATGCATAAGAATGTTTTTGGCATACAGATTTACACAGCTCAATGGACACTAGTTATTTACTGTATTGGCTTCCGCCAGCCCTCGTACTGCTTTGATCAGACATCGCTTCAGAGCTGCGGTAATCTCGGATTACTGGCCAGTTATGGTGCTAAACCCATAGGGCCGGGTTTGGGTCGTGACACATGTGTCCCTAGGTGGGCCGCTCGAGCACAGACAATTTCTGCTCTAGCTGTGATGGGCCGCACTTGTGTTGAAGTTTGGCCTCATGTGCGGTAAGGTGGTAGGCCAAGAATTTGCACTACTTACGCGGAGAATCTGCTTTTGTGCCACTTTTCGTCTAAATTTGCATGTTGCTTGCCAAATTTGTACAAGTGCACAAAACACATCATTTTCGCCAAATAAACAAACTTCAAATACTACAAATGTAACTTAAGCGGCCTTAATGTGATACTTTTTGGCCTACATCACATCCCCTAACTTACATTTTGTTAGTCCTCAAGCAAAACAAAAGGAATAAGAAAAATCTATGGAATTGTGTGTTGTTCTTCTATCAACTTATGTTCAATACATATATATACACATGTTATATAAACAAGTGTCCATAACAAATACTTTTAGTAACAAATCAAGATTTTACAAAACACCTCCATCATGACAATAATTGTACATTTTTCCCGCTTAGAAAAAAATAACGATGTTGAAATTCATAACAATATGATATCACCTTAAACTCTTACTCATCAAAATATTTTTATTACAATGAGTTATAGTGGTGAGCAAGAAGATGGTGAAACAAAAACTACGGAAGATCTATTGTGGGAGCCGAATAAATAGCAGAATCAAAAGCGTACGCTCTAGAAGATAGACATTACTCGGCTCTAACCTGCACGATCAGGAGACCGAATGCAATAAATAGGCCAATTAACTATTGAACTATGGGGCCGAATAAATAAGCGGATAGTGAGCGAAAAGTGGACCAGGCCTCGAGGCCCGGGAAACGAGTAGAAATAAAGGAACAACTGTCGAAGAAAAGTATGTGAGAACTAGTATGCTTAACTTAAAATACAAGTAACCCAGAGAGAGTAGAGACTGACTTGTCCGTCGGAGTGCTAATTCCGGCACCCTCTAATCGAGTGTTCATTTCTTTTCGTGTCTATTTGAGGATCACTGGCCTCTCAGATCAAGAGTATTTCCAAACCACTTCCCCACAACCGGCGCCGTCTGGGAATACTCAAATACATCTATGGCGGGCGAACGGAAGACCCTCCGATAGTCATTGATTTAAAACCACATAGAAAGACGACCTCACCTCGACAAACATGCTTGGACGAGACTATCACCAGAAGACGCGCCTTTGAACTTTGCCTCACCTTCGACTTGAGCATGAAACAATGCAAGCAATCATAGAACAAGCTAAGCAAAACGAACAGAGGTTGGAGAACATGATCACCGAGAACAAACGCCTCCCAAGATATGGTCTTGGAAGTAGTAAAGTCCAAACAAGTGTCTGCCCAGAGACGGGACGACCTGTGAGGGTAGGTGGTCGACGACCACGAGCACGACAACAAGACCGATAGCGACTCGACTCATTGTCCCCGGAGCCCAAGAAGAAGGAACGACGAAACCACCAATTCCTTCAAGAGAGTCCACGTAATGCATAAGTGACGAAGAAACAATTCAGCATTTAAGACCAAAGACGATCCGCTTGTACGAAGGATTGCAAGGGCGTATACCCAAGAAATTCAAAGCACCGTATTCACCTTGTACGCGATGGCAAATCAGACCCCATCGATTACATCCGCCATTACAAGCAAGCCATGATGCCAGTGCATTTCGACGAGGCTCTCATGTGCAGAATATTTCCGAGCAGTTTGAGACAACTAGCTGTCAGGTGGTATTATAAACTGGAGCCGGCTTCGATCAAGAGCTTCCACCAACTCCAAAAATCCTTTAGGGCAAGGTTTATCACTAATGAGGTCCAGCCAAAGCAAGCCGATTCCCTCTGGGCAATGTAGATTCAAACGGGGGAAACCCTTCTTGCGTATTCGGCAGGGTATTGGGAATGTTTTAATATGGTAGATGATGCTTGCAACGACTCCATGGCCATTACCGCCTTCAAGATGGGGCTGCATCCCGACAATGCCCTCCACAACTCTTTGACTGGACGGCCCCCCAAAACAGTTTGGCCTTTAATGAAGAAAGTTGAAGAATACTGTAAAGTGGAGGATGATGCCTTGCAGGTTAAAGCCGTAAATGTGACCAACAAGACGGCTCCTACTAAAATTGCTCAGCTGTTAAATTCTATACCACCTCAGAGCCCTGAACCACGGCATCGGGCTAAACGAGAAAAGAGACGGGATTCTCATCGATCAAACGACCAATGCTCTCCCCGAGCAAATGAACAGCTATAAGTCGATAGCAGGTGCACAATGCACACCAATAAGAAATATACGGAGTTGACAGAGCTGATCAGTGCGGTACTGACCAAAATCCAACACCTTCCGTTCTTCAAATGGCCGTCCAAAATAGTAGGACCTCCTGACACGAGAAGACGGGATAGACGGTGTGAGTATCATAAGGACCATGGCCACGATACTGAGAGTTGTTATGCATTGAAGGATCACCTGGAGGAATTGGTACAAGATGGTAGGCTACAACAGTACGTTCGAAGAGGCAACTCAACCAAAGTAATAGCCTTACGACAGGACTTCCCTCCACTCGGCGTGATCCAAATAATATACAGCCTGCCAATATCATCCGCGGTGCACACGATTCAGTCGAATCCCAACCCTCAAAATCAGCTCACTCCGGAAAAACGTCCCCATGATGCTGCGAGCATTACTTTTGATGATTCGGATTTGGCCGGAGTGACACTTCCCCACATTGATCTCTTAGTAATCGAGTTGCGCGTCAACCGATTTACCGTTGAGCGCGTACTTATTGACCTAGGAAGCACATCGGAAGTTATGTATTACAAGACATTCACCAAACTCGGCCTCTCTGAATTGGACCTCTCTCCGGCTCCCTATCCGCTATTCGGCTTCAATGCCAATCCAGAATACCCGTTGGAAAAAATTACACTACCCGTTCGAGCGAGCTCCCGAACAGTAGAAGTGGAATTCTTGGTCGTTAAGCTGCCATCGCCGTATAACCTCATCATGCAGCGAAATTGGTTGCACACCATGCGGGCCGTGCCGAGTACCTATCATCAACTGCTACGCTTCCCAACCAAACGTGGCATTGAGCAAATCCGTGGCTTCCAGAAATCGGCACAAGCATGTTATCTCCTTGCTGGAAAGACGTCAAAAGATTTGCAAGTGAATTCCATTGAGGTGCAGGATTAGGGGGGCCTCGGCGATGTTGGGCGGCTCCCAAGTGAAAAGGCCAAGGAAGCCTTAGATCAAGTTAAAATCGACGGAAGCCTAAGAAAGTTCTTCATGGTCGGCGCCTCCCTGAATCAAGCCGACAGACAGCAGCTAATTTCATTCCTGCTCAGCAACCTTGATGTCTTTGCGTGGACTCCATACGAGATGTCGGGTATAGATCCGTCCATTTGACAGCACAGTTTTAATGTTGACCCTAAGTGCAAGTCGATCATTCAGAAAAGCCTAGTGTCAGTTACACAGCAACGTACCGCCGTTGTTGAGGAGGTTGACAGGTTGCTTGACGCCAGGGCAATCAGAGAAGTGACCTACCCTACATGGCTCTCTAATACAGTAGTTGTGAAGAAGAAAAATGGGACTTGGCGAGTATGTGTCGATTTCATGGACTTAAACAAAGCCTGCCCCAAGGATTGTTTTCCCCTACCCAGAATTGACCAACTTGTAGATGCGACGGCACGGCATCAGCGTATGAGCTTCCTCGATGCCTACAGAGGCTACCATCAAATCGCCATGCATCCAAAGGACCAAGACAAAATTGTATTCCTCACCCCAAGAGGAACCTACTGCTACAAGGTTATGCCTTTTGAGCTGAAGAATGCAGAGGCAACCTACCAAAGATTGGTCCCTGCCATGTTCGATGAGCAACTCGACCACACTATAGAAGTGTACATCGACAATATGGTGGTCAAGTCCAAGGAAGATTAGAATCATATAGCCGATCTGGAAGAGACATTCGGCATTCTACGTAAATATAGAATGAAGCTGAACGCTTCCAAATGTGCGTTCGAGATCGGCTCTGGAAAATTCTTGGGTTACATTGTCAACCACCGAGGAATCAAAGCCAACCCAAGGCAAATCACAGCAATCCTAGAACTCGGCTCCCCGCGATCGGTCAAGGAAATTCAGAAGTTGATGGGGATGGCCAAGACTCAATAGGTTCATCGATGCTTCCACGGACCTTGCCGGCAATTCTTTCATACACTACGGCAGGGCAAGGCTTTTGAATGGTCTGCTGAGTGTGAAGCTGCTTTCAACGGCCTCAAGACCTTCCTCCGATCAGTTCCACTCTTGACAACACCTTCGGCCGGTGGTCCGCTCATTTTGTATCTAGTAGTTTCGACCGCCACAAGACCGTATTGATAAAGGAAGAATTTGGGGAGCAACGGCCAGTGTACTATGTGAGCAAGGCAATAGTTGACGCCGAAACATGCTACCTTCCGTTGGAAAAGCTTATTCTGGCCCTTTTCATGGCAGCAAGAAAACTAATGCACTACTTCTAGGGGCATAGTATCGGGGTGCTAACAGATTACCCCCTCCGATTAGTACTACGAAGTGCAGAAGCATCAGGACGCATTTCAAAGTGGGCTCTTGAACTCAGCCAGTACGATATTCAATTTCTACCCAGAACCTCAATCAAGGGACAGGTGCTTGCCGACTTTGTTGCTGAATTCACAAGGGGTCTTACTGACTTCAAATCTGATGAAATTCGACCTAAGCCGAACTGGAGAATTTATGTTGGGGACATTTGGCAGTTGTACTGTGATGGATCGTTCAATCAACGGGGCAGTGGAGCCGGAGTAGTAATCATGGCTCTCAATGGCGCAATAATTGAGCAGGCTGTCAAGCTCGGCTTCGAAGCATCAAAAAACGAAGCCGAATACAAAGCCCTTCTAACCGGTTTGCGTAATGCACATCTTCTAGGTGCTCGGCGTTTGCTTATATTTTGCGATTCAAAACTGGTGATCAACCAACTAAAGGGGGAGTACGCAGTAAGAAATGACCGTATGGCGGCTTACATGAAAACGGCTAACTCCTTGCTGGCAAAATTTGACCATCATGAATTGAATCAGATAACACATGATCAGAGCACACATGCAGATGCCCTGGCTTGCCTAGCCTCCGCCATTAACTCAGAGATTAAACGGACTATTGAAGTAGGTTTCATCCCAGAGCTGACCATTGGCCCTTCAGAGGAAGTCCAGGTCAATGTCATAGAAGCTGGACCAAGTTGGATGGATCCCATTGCTGCATTCCTATCTTCCGAATAGCTCCCAGAGGACAAGAAGGAAGCGCACAAGTTGTGAAACAAAGCCCTGCGATACTACTTGAATCCGCAAGGAAAACTTTATAAAAAATCCATATCTGGTCCATATTTGGAATGTGTGCATGCGGACAAAGTCGAAGAGCTTCTGACTGAAATACATGAAGACAGTTGTGGTGCCCATTCTGGCGGGCGCTCTTTGGCTCATCGAGCCGTAACTCAAGGGTATTACTGGCTAACAATGAGAGCCGACTCCGAATGTTACGTGAAAAAGTGTGAACAGTGCCAGAAGTTCTCTTCTTTGACCCACCTGCCTGCTGAAGAGCTAAGCTCCATAACCAGTCCTTGGCCATTCGCCCAATGAGGACTTGACGTCGTCGGACCACTGCCTCGTGCCCGGGGTAACAAGCGATTCTTGATTGTCGTGACAGATTATTTTACAAAATGGGTATAAGTGGAGGCACTAACGTACATCCGAGATACCGATGTGAAGCGTTTTGTTTGGAGAAATATCATAACACGATTCGGCATTCCAAGAGCACTTATCTCAGACAACGGTACCCAGTTTGATTGTGGCGTCTACCGAGAGTTGTGCAACAAGTATGGTATCCGTCCTTACTTTTCCACACTGGATTATCCGCAAAGCAATGGTCAGGCTGAAGCCTCTAACAAATCCATTCTAGACGGCATCAAGAAGAGGCTAGAGAGAGCTAAAGGCAAATGGGTTGAAGAATTGCCGAGTATGTTGTGGGCTCATCAAACTAAGCCGAGGCGATCCACTGGGGAAACGCCGTTTGCTCTATGCCTTGAAACCCAGGAGATCGGCCTCCCAACCTTGAAATCGAAAGTTTTTGATATGGGCCAAAACGACATGATGCTAGCCTTGGATTTGGTTCTGATTGAAGAACGAAGAGACCGTGCCCTTGCATCCGTGGTGCGATATCAGCAACAGCTTGCGAAGTCATATAATCAACGTGTTCAGCTAAGCCGATACACACCAGGAGAGTTGGTCCTGAAGAAAGTACTTCCAGCTGTTAGGAAATCGGCCGATGAAAAATTGGGTCCTAACTGGGACGGCCCCTATCAGGTCGACTTGATCGCGGGAGTAGAGGCATATCGGCTAAAAGACATGTCTAGAAAGAGTCTTCAACGGCCCTAGAATTCAACGCATTTACGTAAATTCTATCATTGACTTGACTTGTACATATTTCACTTTTGCAATGCAAAGTTTCTCATTTCTTCATCGCGCAATTCAGTTCACAAGTGGATATCACGATTGGCCAAATAAAGACTCCGAATTCGGAGCCCCATCGTCGCATGACACCTTTGGGCCGATAAAGCCTCCGAATTCGGAGTGCCCTTCGTGGATACCACGATTGGCCAACTAAAGACTCTGGATTTGGAGCCCCATCGGCGCATGATGCCTTTGGGCTGATAAAGCCTTCGAATTCAGAGTGCCCTTTGTGGATATCACGATTGGCCAAATAAAGACTCTGGATTCGGAGCCCTTCGTGGATATCACGATTGGCCAAATAAAGACTTCGGATTCGGAGTCCCATTGGCACATGACGCCTTTGGGCCGATAAAGCCTCCGAATTCGGAGTGCCAAATAGACTCCGGATTTGGAGCCCTATCGGTGCATCACGCCTTTGGGCCGATAAAACCTCCGAATTCAGAGCACCATTCGTGGATACCACAATTGGTCAGATAGTCTCCGGATTCGGCGCCCCATTCGGCGCATGACGCCTTTGGGCCGATTAAAGCCTCCGAATTCATGGCGCCTTTGTACAAGCCGTATAAACAAAGGCCGAAATGGAATAGTTCAAGCCGTATAAACAAAGGCCGAAATATGCATATATTCAAAATGGAATAGTTCAAGCCGTATAAACAAAGGCCGAAATATGCATATATTCAAAATGGAATAGTTTAGGCCGCATAAACATAGTCTAAAACGTGCGAACATTCAAAGTAAAATGTGTCCTTAGATACACTACTACAAAAATAGTTAAAGATCACACTTTGACAAAAAAAAAGATCTCACTTTTATTAGAAGTGTGATAAAAAAAATTAGATTGATGTTTTAATCACACTTAATTTGATTAAGTGTGATAATATTTATTTTTTATGTCACTTTTCAATTAAGTGTGATTATATATATAGATTTTTAATCACACCTTCTAATTAAAGTGTGATTATATACTTTTTAATCACACTTTTTAAATAAGTGTGATTGTACATATATTTTTTAATCACACATTCTAATTAAAGTGTGATTATTTATATATTTTTTAATCACACCTTCTAATTAAAGTGTGATTATATATACACTACTACTTTTTAATCACACTTTTTAAATAAGTGTGATTGTATATATATTTTTTAATCACACATTCTAATTAAAGTGTGATTATTTATATATTTTTAATCACACCTTCTAATTAAAGTGTGATTATATATACAAGATTACTTTTTAATCACACTTTTTAAACAAGTGTGATTGTATATATATATTTTTAATCACACATTCTAATTAAAGTGTGATTATTTATATATTTTTTAATCACACTTTCTAATTAAAGTGTGATTATATATATACTACTACTTTTTAATCACACTTTTTAAATAAGTGTGATTATATATATATTTTTTATCACACATTCTAATTAAAGTGTGATTATTTATATATATTTTTTAATCACACATTCTAATTAAAATGTGATTATATATACACTATTGCTTTTTAATCACACTTTTTAAATAAGTGTGATTATTTATATATTTTTTAAGGCAATTAAAATGTGATTATATATACATTACTACTTTTTAATCACACTTTTTAAATAAGTGTGATTGTATAAAATATTTCAAATTGATTTTTATATAAAATATACAATTCTCAAATTTTTAATCACACTTAATCTGATTGAGTGTGATATTATTTATTTTTTATGTCACTTTCTAATTAAGTGCGATTATATATATATATCTATATATAGGGTAAATTACACGAATAATGCTTGGGACCCTCTTGTGGGGGTCACCCCTCACCCTTTTGCCACGTGGCGGGTGGTGATTGGAGGAGCAGGAAAAGAAAGAAAAAGAAAAAGAAAATGTAACCAATCACTACAAGAAAATACACAATTGGCGACCACTTTTGCCGATTAAAAATATTTTGGTTGTCAAAAGTTGTGGAATTGGCGACCAAAAATTATCATAGTCGGTAAAAGTACAATATTTACCTACTAAATTTTTTTAGTCGGGGTATATTAATTTTTGGCGACTAAAAAAAAATTTAGTCGCTAAAAATCTCACAATTTGCGACTAAAAAAAATTTAGTCGCTAAATTTGCCACAATTGGCGACTAAAAAAATAATTTTGTCGCTATATATATAGTTTTGGCAACTAAAATATTTTAGTCGCTGAAAGAAAAATAAAAAATTATTTTTTATCTTTCGCGACCAAAAGTTTGGTCGGCAAAACCTTAATTTCAGCGACTAAAAATTATTTTGGTCATGTATATATAGTTTTGGCAACTAAAATATTTTCGTTGAAAGAAAAATAAAAATTATTTTTATCTTCGCGACCAAAAGTTTGGTCGGCAAAACATTAATTTCAGCGACTAAAAATTATTTTGGTCGGTATATATAGTTTTGGCAACTAAAATATTTTCGTCGTTGAAAGAAAAATAAAAAATTATTTTTTATCTTTCGCGACCAAAAGTTTGGTCGGCAAAACCTTAATTTCAGCGACTAAAAATTATTTTGGTCGCGGTATATATAGTTTTGGCAACTAAAATATTTTAGTCGCTGAAAGAAAAATAAAAAATTATTTTTTATCTTTCGCGACCAAAAGTTTGGTTGGCAAAACCTTAATTTCAGTGACTAAAAATTATTTTGGTCGCGGTATAAATAGTTTTGGCAACTAAAATACTTTCGTCGCTGAAAGAAAAATAAAAAATTATTTTTTATCTTTCGCGACCAAAAGTTTGGTCGGCAAAACCTTAATTTCAGCTACTAAAAATTATTTTGGTCGCGATATAAATAGTTTTGGCAACTAAAATACTTTCGTCGCTGAAAGAAAAATAAAAAATTATTTTTTATCTTTCGCGACCAAAAGTTTGGTCGGCAAAACTTTAATTTCAACGACTAAAAATTATTTTGGTCGCGGTATAAATAGTTTTGGCAACTAAAATACTTTCGTCGCTGAAAGAAAAATAAAAAATTATTTTTTATCTTTCACGACCAAAAGTTTGGTCGGCAAAACTTTAATTTCAGCGACTAAAAATTATTTTGGTCACGGTATATATAGTTTTGGCAACTAAAATATTTTAGTCGCTGAAAGAAAAATAAAAAATTATTTTTTATCTTTCGCGACCAAAAGTTTGGTCGGCAAAACCTTAATTTCAGCGACTAGAAATTATTTTCGTCACGGTATAAATAGTTTTGGCAACTAAAATACTTTCGTCGCTGAAAGAAAAATAAAAAATTATTTTTTATCTTTCACGACCAAAAGTTTGGTCGGCAAAACCTTAATTTCAACGACTAAAAATTATTTTGGTCGTGGTATATATAGGTTTGGCAACTAAAATATTTTAGTCGCTGAAAGAAAAATAAAAAATTATTTTTTATCTTTCGCGACCAAAAGTTTGGTCGACAAAATCTTAATTTCAGCGACTAAAAATTATTTTAGTCGCAGTATATATAGTTTTGGCAACTAAAATATTTTCGTCGCTGAAAGAAAAATAAAAATTTACTTTCACTCATCACTTTTTCTCTCTCTTTCTATCTATCTGTCTCTCTTTTTCTCTCTGTGTCTCTATCTCTCTCTCTCTTCTCTTTCTCTCTCTCACTCATCACTCTTCTCTGTCTCTTTCTCTGTGTCACTCGCTCATCTCTCTTTTCTCTATCTCTTTCATCTCTCGTCTCTCTCTGTCTCCCTTCTCTTTATCTCTTCGCTCATCTCTCCTTGTATCTCTCTCGTTTATCTTTTTCACTCTTTTTTTTTTCTCTCTCTCTCTTTGTCTGTCTCTTTTCACCCATTTTTTCATCTTCCTCTCTCTATTCTCTTTTTCTCTCTTACTCATCACTCTTCTCTCTCTATCTGTTTGTCTATCTGTCTGTCTCTCTTTCACTCATCACTCTTCTCTGTCTTTCTCTCTCTGTCTCTTTCTCTATCTCTTGTTCATTTCTTTTTGTTGTCTCTCTATCTCTCTCTCTCTATGTCTCTCTCTCTCCCTGTGTGTGTCTATCTCTCGCTTATTTTCTTTCTCTCTATCTCTTTCTGTCTCTCACTCATCTCTCTTTTCTCTCAATCGTTCATTTCTCTCAATTACACTCATCTCTTTCTCTGAGCCCATTGTTGTTGAAAGAGGAAAAAGTCAAAAAGTGAAATGGGTCTCTTTTTCTCTCTGTCTCTGTCTCTCGCTTATTCTCTTCTCTCTTTCTATAAAAAAACAATTTCTATCGCGTTCACAATTCATTAACTATAAAAAAAATTATTATTTTAACAATTTCTCGCTCATCTTTCTTCTCTCTATATCTCTCTGTTTTTCTATGTCTTTCTCTCGATCATCTCTTTTCGCTCTCTTTGTCTATCTCTTACTCATCTTTTGTTTCTCTCTGTCTCTGTCTCTATCTCTTTGTCTCCCTGTCTCTTTCTCTCTCTCTCTCTCTCTCACTCATCACTCTTCTCTCTCTCTTTCTCTCTCTATTATTTATTATTATAATTTTACTTTTTATTTATTATCATTTTGGAGGGATTTTTAAATTAATTTGGTGAGGAACTCTAGAGGGATTTCAAACACACTAAAATGAGTTAGGGCTTAAACACATCTTTCTCTTTCTCTTTCACTCTGTTATCTGTCTCTCTCTCTCTCTCGCATCTGCTCTCTTTCGATTCTCTCACGCCTCTGTCTCTCTTATTCCATCACTCTTCTCTCTCTCTTTCTCTCTCTCACATTTTCCTTGTAATCTCTCTCATGAATTTGCTTTCAGCCATTGAAAGCTTCACATAAACTTTTAATCTCTCTTTTATCTATTTCAATCTGTGTGTTGTTTGTATTGATCAAAACTACCTTACTTGTCAATTTTATATAATTTTACGAAGGATATGACTAGCTTGTTTGGTTTGGATTTTCAGTATTCACTTTTCAGAAAATTAAAATTTTTTATTTTTCGTATTTTTTTAATTCCATTAAATGTTATATTCTAATGTTTTTAAAAAAATTTCGATATACCAAACATAACTACACTTTAAAAAGTATAATATTTGTGAAAAAATATTTTAAAAATTCACTGCGTACTAAAAATAATTTTTGTCGAGAAATCATTACATTTTTTGTATTATTGTGTATTTATTAATTTTTTAAAATATTTTTTGACAAATATTTTACTTTTTTGATACATCTAAGTAAGATAAATCTAAACAAATCTAAAAAAATGCTTAAAATTTTAAAAATACACTCTAAAAGTAAAAAAAAATAAAAAATAAAAAACTCAATTTTCAAAAAATTAAAACCAAAAATTCAAAAAAATATTTTCCAAAAAAAAATCAACCAAACAACACCTAATGTTTTATCTCCCTCCCAAATTCGCCAATGTTCAAATTTCCCTCTAAACTATCTCATTTTGGCGCCTGTGTTACCTTATCCCCAAATCTCTCTAAAGGTTCACAGCGACGCAATCGTGAGCGATCCACAGCGAGTCCTAGGCCGAGATCACACCATCGTGAGCGATCCACAGCGACGCAATGGCTTCCAAATCCTACAACAAGATCACTGATACCTACGACGACCTCATCCTTCAGGTACATACACTATCCCTCCTTCTATTCCATGATTGATCTCTCTTCTCATATGCTCTAACACCAACAAAAACCCAACATGCTTCCCCAATTCTTGATACTGTTTCTGCTTTCAATTTCGACCCATCTCTTTGTTTCGGCCTCCGAACCATCGTCTATCTACGATGTCCTTCGATCCAATGGCCTGCCCATGGGTTTGCTCCCAAACGGTGTCAAAGACTTCAGCTTGGACGAAGCAGGGAGGTTCGTGGTCTATTTGGATCAAGAATGCAATGCCAAGTTTGAGAATGAATTGCACTACGATCGCAACGTTTCGGGCACTCTCTCATACGGTCAGATCGCTGGACTCTCTGGAATTTCGGCTCAAGATTTGTTTCTTTGGTTCCCTGTGAAGGAAATTCGAGTCGATGTGCCGAGCTCTGGGTTGATTTACTTCGATGTTGGGGTTGTGTATAAGCAATTCTCTTTGTCTTTGTTCGAATCGCCAAGGGATTGTATGGCTCTGCTTCACCCGGATCTTCAGGGTGGAAGTTTCATTGCCCAAACTGTGCCTAAGGTGCTCTGCTTTTTCCTTTCTTTCATTTCCCAGTTCACTGTTTGCAGATTGTAGGTTGTGTTGAATATCTTCAGTGTCTCGATTATTGATGTCGATGAGGTAATTGACTAGGAACTGGGTTTTTTTTTTCTTGATTGAATTATGGGCTTGTGATTTGCATGGTTCTAAAGGATTCATAGTTTACTAGAAATTTGTTCAAATGTGTGCTTGTTTGAGTTTGTCTATCCATCTATATATATATATATATATATGTATATGTATATGTATATGTATTTATGTTATAATTTGAAAATGTGGGTTTGAGGTTTCATAATGAGGAATTCTCAATGGTGAGGTAATTCCTGAAAAAAATGATATTTTTAAAATTCTTTTTGGTTTAAAATTCTTAGTTTGAGATTTAACAATGTGATATTTGGAGGATGAAGTCATTCATTAGTACATTTTCTGTCTTGTTAACTTTTGCTCAAATTTTGGGTGCACGAGCACAAGAATTTATGGCCTATTCAGTTTTGTAGTTCTTGTTCAATTGAGTTTGTAACTTTGATTTTGTTTATTTTACTCCTACTGAAACCTGTGGCTTTGTAAGTAATGAGACTAGTCTGGTTTGCTACTTGCTTACAGGGTCTATATGCCAAGCTTCGATATCTACTCAATCGGGTGATTTCGTGAGTGCTGTTTTGTAGGTTGGGAAGGCGAGGATGATTAAATTTGTGCAATAGCTCAATCACTACATGGGTTTTCCCTTCGATATATGTACATTTCTTTGGATAGTCTGGTAGCAGGTCCTATGCTTCTATATATATGTCATGTAGATATGTTTTTATCTATTTATATCTATCTATTGCAGATTGAATATATATATATTTTTTACTCCAGAGGTAGAACATTTTCCAAGCTACATATACATATGGTGTACTATTTTTGCTTATGTTAGTCGGCTTTTAAATAAATGAGCTATATAATTTTCTAGTCAGAGCATGCTATCTATTTGTCTAGAGGACTACTGGGCTGCTTATGATAGATCAGGGTATGCTGGCTTTACTGGATTATGTTTTTCTCTTATTATTAACTGCAATTGGATAACCAATTACCTTAAGGAGAATGAAACAATGCTGGTTGTTGATTTTCTCAAGCAGTGAGCTGCCAAAATTTGCAGAAAGAGGTGCCTCTGACTCATCACCGTCTTCACAAATGAAAGGCAGAGCAAATTCGTCTGTAATATTGGAAGCAAATCCAAAGCCAATCCACTTAATGAAAAGTGGTGACCACCAACATGGATCTCGACTGAGTAACGTATGATCTACTAAGGATTATTGTGATGCCTTCATGTCAGTTAACTATAATATTGTGTCCTACAATAATATTCTGCTAAAAAATAATTACCTCTATAAGCTATTTTCACAAATACAATGGGCTATTATTATTATTTTTCTTTTCCTTTTTATTTTTGACGAACTCTTTAAAACAATAGGGTACTGTCTTTCTAAATAATGATTACATAATTTCTCAAATGATTATGATAATACTTTGTGAAATGATAAAACAAAAAAATGGTTTTCTACCAGCCTTCCTAACTGTCACTCTGTTATGTAGTTGTAAGTATATTTGTATGTTGATTTATATGTTGTCTGAAGCCTTGTTTTTCTTTTAATTTATCTTTTCACACAAATTCATAAATGTTAACAGTACTTGCTTATAATGGCAGGCTACCGACCCAGTTGGGTTGGACCCATAACCGTAGCAGAGATGGGGTACGTTGCTGAATCAGAGTGAGAAGCTTGCAAGATTAAGGGAGAAGCTTCGTTTGAAGAGAGAACAATATCTGCAAGGTTGACTGCTCTGCACTGTTGCATGAAATTTACCTTGAGCAGTGCCTAGATTTTACTTTGTGAGCTTGTTTGACTAATTGATTTTTTTTTGTAGGGAACACTAAGATTGAGAAGATGTCATATGATTTAAAAGTCAAATATGAATTGCTTGAGTCAGCCATGACTGTGGTATGATTGATTTTCATCCTATTTTTGGCTTTTATTAGATTAACTAAACTATTCTAGTGTTCTTGGTTTTGCGTTGATGTTGTTAACTTTATATTACTATCAGATTTCTAAGTTTATCTATTTGTGGAATTGATTATTTGCTGTACAGAAAAATTAATGTGAATTCTCCATTGCAAGTGTGTTTTGGTGTTCATAAATATTCTGTTGAAGGTAATTTGTATTATAATTTATGTCAAAATAATTACACCCTTTATGTGTACAAACATAATATATGCGTATATGCCAATTAATTGAAGGATGATGAACTTTTGGTGACATTATACTTGTACTGGTCAATAATATAGCATATGTGAAATACTGCAGACAAAGAAAAGATCCCTTTCCAAACTATCGAAGCTGCTGGCTGGAGTCCCAAATGGAAATTGTAATCACCTAAGTGCTGTTAGCAAGCTACATGAGTATTGGTTCAATGGCCAGAATGCTGTTGTTATCGATGACCAGGTGATGCAATCTGATCAGATATGACATCATTACTCTATTTTTTTTGATAAGGTTGTTAATTTTACTGATTCTTGGAAGGAATAGAGCTCACAATATCAAATAAAGCATTTAGGAATTTATTATTATTATAATTATAATTTTTTATGTTTATCTTCTGCTTTTCATGTTTATGCAATCTAAATTATTCTGTTTGTCAGGTATTTGTGCTAAATTTAATTGAATTACTTGATGCAGGTTTTGGTTGTAGGAGGTGGTGGTGGAGTTCTTAGGGAAATCTCTCGCCACAATATTGTTATATAATTCCGAACGCCATAATTAAATGATCCCATAGTTAAGTTTGAAGTTGCTCTTAAGGTAATTGAAACTCTTGTTGCAAATTACTGATCTACCATAGAGATAGATCACTGACATAGTTTTATTTTGATTATTTTAAGCTAAACTAACACATTTAAGTGCATTAATTTTCAAGTCAAGTTTGATATATGTTTTTGCAGATTTTGTTGAGGGAATAGTTGATACGATCGAGCGGTTGATGTTGGGAGCTAAAGATTATGTTGCTCTTCTTTTTTTTTTTTCTTTTTTGAAGACTTGAATTTTTTAGTACAGTGTATTTAAAGATGGTTAATGGATAATGTCTATTATAAATTTAATTAATTTGTTAATTTTGTTATCTTTCATTTACAAAAAATTGGTTGGTGCTTGTAATTGATTTTTTTGTTGTAGCAAACTCATATATGATTTTTTTTTATAAATAATTATTTGCGACAGTAAAACAATGGTCGCTAAAAGTGTTTTTTATTTTTTTTTTGCGACGGTAAAATAGTTGTCGCAAAAAGTCTTTTGCGATTGTATTTTTATTATTTGCGACGGCATGTGACGGTCACAAAAAGTATTTTTTTAGTAGTGAATGTTATTAATCACTTAAAAGATGTGATGTAAATATTTTTAATCACACTTAAAAAGTGTGATTAAAAATGATCATTTTTAATCACACTTCCAAAGATCACACTTAAAAAGTGTGATCTAAATATTTTTAATCACACTTAAAAGATGTGATCAAAATATTTTTAATCACACTTAAAAAGTGTGATCTAAATACTTTTAATCACACTTAAAAGATGTGATCAAAATATTTTTAATCACACTTAAAAAGTGTGATTAAAAATGACCACTTTTAATCACACTCCCAAAGATTACACTTTAATAAAACTTAAAAAGTGTGATTAAATAACATACATCACACCAAAAAAGTGTGATCTTTATCTGTTTTTGTAGTAGTGATAAATCGATTGGCATCAAGTGTACTAACATAAATAAAAAGTACGCTACAAATTGAAAATTAAGCATTTTATTAAAATCAGCCAATAAATACACAATTTCGCTCTCAATCTACATAAGCATTACAAGGTCTTTTTCTCTTCGACAGCTCCCTCATGATCACTCTTCTCAATTTCAAAAGCGGAGAAGGGGAAATCATTCTGTTCGTACAACGACAACAACGCCGAATTCACACCTAATGCCTGGAGAGCCTCAGCTTCTTGAAGTGCCTTGATCCAGCCGTGCCTAAACCCATAATTTTCACATCGGCAAACTTCTTCGGCGAGTTTCTCTTTGGACTTCTGAATTCCAACCTTTCGGCCGTCATGGAAGCCTTTTTCATAGGCCGCGGCCTTCACAGTCTCAATCGCGAACATGCTAGCCGTGTTCCGATTGGCGATAGCATCACTTATCAGCCTTTGAGTCACCCTCTCTTCCACAATCGGGTTGGGATGGCTGGCTGATTGAGACTCGGCGAACTTGATTTTCTTTAGCTCACGCTCGGCCTTCTCCGTGCGAGCTTCTAACTTCCGAATGCATTCATCTCTCAAGGCTTATATCGCCGAGAGGCGTGAAGACGCATGCCGATTTCATAAGCAGTGTACAGCCCCTTCACCGCCCCATGAACACCTTCACGAAACACTTCGAAGTCCTGCCGACCTACCATCGACTGCTGGACCTCAGGTGGAAAAATCTGTCGAGCGAACTCGACTGCCACATTTGGATCTTGAACGATCGAATCCGCCTCTGTCATTAGTCTATTCCCCACGAAGACCGTAAAACTCAATGGGCGTGGATTCGCGTCGGATTCCCTTCCAGAATGGGGTTGAGGAGATTTGTCTTGTGGCTGCTTGTCCCTCCTGGGTGACCTACTTCGACGACGAGGAGATTGGTGTCTCTCCCGATCCCTCGAAGTCCTACTTCCCGTGTGCGAAGGTTCACCACTTCGACTCATATCTCCTCCCAGCTCAGCTAGTGTCCTCGCTTCCTCTCTGCTGTTGAAAAAAAGTCTATTCGACATTCACACTTGTTTAATCTTTCTCAAAGAGCTGGACTGAGTTGCTAACTAAGCACATAAATAGGACCTTCGTTCGCGAAGTACACGCTTATTTATTCCCTACGAGGGCAGCACCTCAGAGACAATCTCATTAAATATTGAAACCTCAACAGCCCGGCGCCGACTGAGTCATATGCCCCAATCGCCCCCATTAACCTCTGTTATTCGGCATTCTATGTTCATGAACCAGCAGGGGCAAGGGCAGATTCATCAATCTAGTCGGCTTGAGTGCCCTAGCCGCTCCATGAATCAATTCATCAGTACAATATTCATAAGTTCATGTTATGCGGCGTTCTATGTTCATGAACCAGCTGGGGCAAGAGCAGATTTATCAATCTAGTCGGCTTGAGTACCCCAGCCGCTCCACGAATCGATTCATCAGTACTGCCTTATGTTATTTGGCGTTTTATGTTGTTTTCATTCGGCGTTCTTATTCACGAACCAGCTAAGGGCAGATTCGTCAAACTAATCAGCTTATGTACCCTAGCTGCCTTATGAGCTGACCTATTGGCACCTCATGAATTCATTTTATTCAATCATAAATCAAATTCATTAATTTAATCGGGTATTAAATTTGCCGCCTCACGTAGTCGTGACATTTTGTTCTAACTGCTGATTCTTTTAATTATGTACTCATATAACAAACAGTCCAAGAAATAACTTGAGAGCATAGAAAATTTTCATTCATAAATTGGGCGCTAACAATGGACATTTTACACATGAAAATCCAAAAAAGATGAAAATCAACTAACAAAGAACATACATTGAAATAGAAAATACCTAATAAAACTAAAATGTCTCCCAAATCAAGCCTCAAGATTAGACTCAAGCAGCTCAACGTCCACTTGCTCGTATGGAATTGGCATGGCCAATGTAACTCCAGCGGCAGTAAGGGCTTTGAGCCACCCGTGTTTGAATCCCTGATTCTCGAATTTGGGGACTTCTTCTACGTAGTTTTCAAGGGCGACGCCCTTTCCAGCCTCGAACGCTGCAGAAGCCTCAAAGTCGGCTTTTTCCTTGGCCTTTTTCAACTCTTCTAACTCGGCCTCCACCTTATCAAGTGCCTCTTTGGCTAACTTAAGCGATTCCTCGCTCACGCTTTCCCTCTGCTCGGCGACCAATCTCTGCTCTTCAGTATTTTTCGCTCTTTCCATCTCGGCCTCCACCCTTGCACTCTCCATCGTCGCCCTCGCCGCTTCGAAGTTGGCCCTACTCCTTTCGCCCTCCACCTCCGATCTTAAACGGCTGATTTCTTTGACGGAGTCATGCTAGCGCCGCCCTATCTCGGCTATCCTTCCGACTGTCTGTAAAATAGAAAATTAAAACCAAAACAAATATACGTAGAAATGCAAAAGACAAGATCAAGCTATATACCAGAAGAGCTGTCTGAGTGGCCAATGCAATTGCTAACACGTCCGGCTCTGAGCGGAAAGCCGCCTTGTCAGCCAGCAACGAGACCGACGAAGCTAGGCTCAACGCCACAGCTGGGTCTTTCACAGCCGATGTGTCCGAGGAGATTGGCACGTTTTTTTATCTTCGGCTGAACCACAAAAGGAACAACCACATCCGACTCCTTTAAGCGCGGCCATTTTTCGACTGGGTTTTCTTCGGAGACGGCCTCGAAATCGGCGGGTCGCTTCTCCCTCCCCTTATCGGCCTCTGGAGTTAAACGCCCAACTGACCGTTCCGTCTCGACAGAAACAATTTGAGCCGTTTCAACCACGACAGCCGGCTCGGATGATTCAAGGAGGGCGGGTTTGGAACTAATGGCCTCGACTTTCTGACGGACGGCCAAACGCTCAGCATTCTTTTTTCGTACCAGTTGAGAAAGAGATTCATTTGCCATACTCTCGGAATAGGAGCCGGGAAGATTTGCCAAACCAGTAAAAATATCTCCGAAGGAAAACTCCGCCTGACCCGAAGTGGATGGTGAGTTAGGCTGGTTAAGACCGGCTGCCTTAAATGCTGAGTTTGGAGCCTCGTTGACCTCTTCGACCTCTGCAGTGAACTCTCTCGTTGGTTCGGCAATTACCTCAACCACCGACTCTACGTCTTGCTTCGAATCAGAAGCTTCGAAACCAATTTGCCTAAGGGTCTTGAAGTTAGGGAAGATAAGAGCCATAAGGTTTTGTTCACCGGATGGGATCAGAATGTCGTTCGCGACCGAGAGCATAGTATAAGTAGGCTCGTACTGCAGGAGTATATGGGCGGCTCTCCCTTGCTTCTGTACGTTTGGACGGCCAAAATACTTGAGTGCAGTCATAATTTCCGCAAGGACTGCGTCGTCAGCCGAAGTCAGAATCTTCTTCAACTTATTGCTTGCATAAACAAAGGATTAGACTTGGAGAAAAAGTCAAATAAAAGAAAGATCAATAAACACAAGGAGTTACACGGCAATCTGGTTCACCCCTCCATCTGGGATTAGGGTCTAGGCGATCTTCGCCTTCGCTGAATTCCTAGTTACCTTGGACATTGACCATTACATCGTCAACTCATTTGCCAGAGCTAGCAAGAATGGTTACCAAGTGATGGTCAGTGTCCTTAGTTCTGAGAAAGTAGTGCCCGAGCTGATCGGAGGATTTGGCTAAAACGTAGCAGTGCCGAATTGCCGGAATGCCAAGGTTGATCGTAAGGTGCCAGTTCAACTCTACGATTCCCACTATGATTCGAAAAAAATTCACATTGGGTTGGGAAGGAATCAGACCCCAATGGCGGAGGACGGCCCTAAGAAATGGGTGTAGGGGAAAGCAAACTCTGCCCTCCGCAATGGACAGGAGAGGAAAGACGATTGTATTTTGGTCATCCCTCTCCATATCAAGAGTATTGTCCGTCACTAGAGATAGATGGACATCATCAGGGATAGAAAAATGTCGTCGGAACCCAGAAATACGACCCTTGGAAAGGAGGTCTTTCAAATGCTTAGCCATTATAGTAAGGACTCAAGGGTATTCTAAATAAAAAATGAACACGAAAAATAGGATTACAAAGAGAAGAGAAGAAAACTTACGAAAGGCAAAGGAGACAAGGAGAGACGGGAAGAAGTTGCAGAAGACGCAAGACAGAGGAGAGATACTGGCTGGCAATCTAGGAGGCTCAAATATTCAAAAAAGCATGCATTCGAAGAGACTGGAGTTTCAAATCATAATAAATGCAAAAGATGCATGAATGAGGCGGGAACGTATAATGATGACCGAAAGACGTGTGCGTTCTGACATTCACATTGGGATAGGTGAAGCCGCCTAACTTATGTTTCTCTTGATTTTTCAAATTCGAAACCAAACACACCAATTAACTGCCGTCAATGGGGAGTTTGGGGGGCAATTGTGGGAGCCGAATAAATAGCAGGATCAGAAGCGTGCGCTCTAGAAGATAGACATTATTCAGCTCTAACCTACACGATCAGGAGGTCGAATGCAATAAATAGGCCAATTAACTATTAAACTATGGGGCCGAATAAATAAGCGGATAATGAGCGAAAAGTGGACCAGGCCCTGAGGCCCGGGAAACGAGTATAAATAAAGGAACAACAGTCGAAGAAAGGTATGTGAGAACTAGTATGCTTAACTTAAAATACAAGTAAGCTAGAGAGAGTAGAGACTGATTTGTCCGTCGGAGTGCTAATTCCGGCACTCTTGACCGGAGTGTTCATTTCTTTTCAGGTATCTATTTGAGAATCACGAGCGTCTTCCAGGATCGGAAGAGTATTTCTAAACCACTTCCCCACATCTATTTATTTATAATAAAAAAAATTCGTAGATGATAAAATCAAGTGATTATGATTATTGAATGAATCTCATTTTTTTTATAAATGATTTACACAATTCATAATTAATATTACAATAGTCTTAATTAAAGATCACATTTTGAAGATGTACCAAAGAATTTTCCTAAAATCTAATACTAACAAATATAAAATAAAATGCTGAAATATACATGGGAATCATTTAATTGACAATCCAATCTAAGCCCCTGCTCCAAAGAGAGAGAGCCACGAAGACAATTCTCGCTCAGGAACCATGAAGCACCATTCACCACATGCCTTCCACCTACAACTTGTAATCTACTATAATTGTATTTGGAATTCAATTCAGATTGACTTTCCAAAATTCTTAAGGTGGGTGGGTTCATAATGTCATCTTATTTGCACTTTTATCATTTTTTCCATGCAACTATTATATGTATATTTTAAAGAATGCATCAACAACAGTGTAGTCAATACCCTTCATTTTAAGGGTGTCGTTGAAGAGTTACTTCACTTGGAATACTAATATCATAATGTAAACTCAAATAAATATATGAATAAATAAATACAATAAAATAAGTAATAACTCTAATGAATGCATTTTTTTAGTAATTTTTTATTTTTAAAATTTTTAAAAAAATTTGATGTATTTAATAATTGTTAAAAAAAAAATTACTTTTTTTTAGTCATTTTAAACTTGCATTTTAGTGATATATTTGAGTGAGATATGATTCAAATCGTTCAATATATCATTTCTATAAAAAATTATATTAATCGTAATATATTTACATCAAAGAAATATAATTTTTAAAATAATTTGTAACAGAGTCCATTCAAAATCAATTTAAACTATTTAAATTCATAAAAGCATTTAAAATAAGTTGAATCTTTTGAACCAAATTAAAATTCAAGTTTGAATAGTTAAATAAATGATGGAGAGAAGAGAGAAGAGTGAGAGAAAGGGAGGGGGATGGAAGGGACCACACGTGAGAGCGATACCTGAGAAATCTTTACGCTGTGTTTGATTGGGGGATTTGAGGAGGGATTTGGAAAGGGAAAATGAAAAGTTAGGTGAAATATGAATAAAATATACTTACATTTCACCTAGTTTCACACACTTTTTCCCTTTCCCTTTCTAAATTCCTCCTCAAATCCCCAACCAAACACAGCATTAGAAAAAAAAATGGAAAGGAAAGAGAAAGTGAGAAAGTGAAAATTTTTTGGAACCACTTATTATTATTATTATTATTATTATATATTTATATATCACTTAAACTTATATCAAATTAAGTTTTTATCGAAATTTTCATCAAATCAAGACAAAAATAAGTTTTTCATCAGATTTTATGAAAAATGTTTTCGGAGATAAATTTAAAAATTCTAGAAAGAATTTAATGAAAATTTTAAGGGAGGATCACAACATTTAATTTTTCACTAAACTGCTAGTTAAATTTGAAAAGAAGTCATTACAACATCCCATATCAAATCAAGTTTTTAATCAATTTTTTGGTTGGAAAAATTTTAATTTAGTTTAAATTTTTTTTAAAATGTAGATAAATAATAAATTTTATAAATATTAATTATTTAAATCATAATTTTTACCCTAAAATTGTAATATTTTTTAGAAGTATCACTGTGATATATATATATATATATTTTACATTATTCAAATTTGATGTTACTTAAGCGATTATGACCCAAGACCCTACTCTACTTGTAGGATTTGTTTGCTCAATTTGATAAAATAATTTTATCATAATAATAGGTAACCTATGGTAGTTGCACCACGTGACTTAAATGGTGTGTGTGTTGTGAAGTCAGTGTACACAATTAAGGTTTGCCCCTCATCTTACTTTGGATAAACCGACATTAGATAGTTGATTTTAAAGTCGGTGGAGGACAAATTTATAGAGTTTATTCATTAACCAAAAAAATAGATAACCTAGATTCTACCATAATTGATATTAGGATGCTCGCGGTTCGGTTGCGGCCGGAAAACTTCTAATTCGCTATCTGTCTGCCGAATTAGCAAATTGAAAAAAATTAATTCACATTTGTCCACTGGATTGGTGAATGCGGATTGAGCGGACTGGCGAATCGGTTTGGTGGTTTAAACTTTTACAAATTTTAAACATAATACAAAAACTTGTCAACATTTTTTTTTTTTGGATAACAATCCAACTCAATATAACTACAAGATTATCAAGTAAATTGTCAAATACCAATAATAAATACATATAAGAAAACCATGCATTATCAAAACTATTTCATTACTTTTTTTTATTCAAAAACTATTTAATTTGATTTTAAAAAAAAAATTACAAAATTAAGCCATATATTTTTTACACAAAAACACCAAATATCAACACTTGTCATTTGATAAAAAGATTTCTAAATTGAAAACATAATAGAATATTTACATTTTTTTTTTCAATTGAAAATACAAACAGAATATCTAAATAAATTGAAAACTCTAAAGTCTTACAAATTACTAGGGGTGCTCACGGTTTGACGGTTCGGTTGCGGCTAATGAAACCTCAAATCCGCTATCTGTCCAAAACTAGGCGGATTGAACAAAATTGATCTGCAATCGTCCGCTCGTCATTATGCATCTGTCCAAAATGCGGCGGATCGATTCAGTTCGGTTGGTTTGGGCAGATCGGAACATCCGCTGAGCACCCCTGATTGATATGTTAATAGCCTAGACAAAATGCCGTTTGGCAATTAGCTTTTTGAGTTGACTTTTAGCTTTTTAACTTGGGTTAAAAATTTTGTTTGGATTGGTTTTTTTTTTTTTTTTTTTTTTTTTTTTGACTTTTGTGAGGTTAAAAATGAAATGATTATGGTTTGAATGTAATATTTTGTCTTAGTAATTTTTTTGTCTATTTTGTCTTTTTTGGCTAATTTAAGCCCAAACCATAATACCAAAATTAGATTGTATTTGGATTAATAATTTGAGAGAAAATTTATGTATAAAAAGAAAAAAGGGCAAGGAAAAAGTGAAAATAATAATAATAACTTTTTTTGGAGGGTGACTAATAACTTTAATTTCATTTACTTTTCTGTGACCTTTTATTTTTCCTCCACAAGTCTCTTTAAAAATTCTTAATCTAAATATAGCATTTAAAAATTTTAAGAATTAAGTGAAAGAGATTTAATTTATCACTAAATAATTAATATACAGAGCATGATTTTCTAAGCTGTCATTATATATCCTTTATTTTATTTAATCAATATATTAAAGATTTAGGAGAATGAACTGATCAAATTTTGCAATTATTCATTTCCAAACACAAAACAAATGCAAAATTATTAGAACACTCCCTCTAAATTAAAACTTCAATGTAATTATTGAAATCACGTGATAGCCTGATGGGTTTAGCTAGCAACTTGTGTGATTGCTACCGTGTACCTCAAACTATTTAAAAGAGCACAATCTTTAGGAAACTCATGAATCCAAAGTCTTCAAATTCTAGCAGCTAATCTCTCACCTCTTTTTAGAAATTTTGTGATTTCTATCAAGTGGTAGGGGTGTTGTAGCTATTCCAAGTCAAACGTTCATATCCTCTCCCATAGGTATAAAACTATATTGTTCTTACATGTATCAAAAAAACAAAGTATTTTTTATCTTTAAAAAGTATTTTCTTGTGTGTGTTTAAATAGTAACAAAATTTGGTTGGTATTGTCAATAAAATTTTACGAGCATTACACATATTGAAGAAATAGAATTAGATAATTTGAATAATTGCACTTTGCTACAAATTATAATAGAACAAAATAATATATTAATTAAATTATAAAAAAAAATTAACAAAAAATTTAAAAGCAATCAATAAGAAATTATAAACGAAATCTGCTAGATAAAAGGCTTATATTTTAAGTAGACAGGGCCTTTTACGAATTTATAATACTTATGAATTTATATTTTATTTTTATAAACTTTTCAAGGGCTAAATAGATTTGAATTAAATATTTTAAGAACTTAATAAATTTAACTGATAGTTTAGAGACTAAATAAATTTTAATTTATATACTTTAAGGACTAAATAGACTCAATCGATAATTCAAGAATTAAGTCAACAATTTGGTGATAGTTTAGGAGTAAAAAGTGTAATGAACCCTTATTTTTATTTTAAATAAATTAAGTTTGTTTTTTATTTTATTTTAATTTGTTTCAAACAAGTTTCAATTGAATCGATAAACAAATATATAATAGGAATTTATCAAGTGAGTTCAAATTGAAAACCTGATCCCCCGACCCTGATTTGAGCGATTTTTTCTCAAAAAATATCTCCAACAGAACGGGGATAGTATTTAAAAATCAATTCCCGATTAATTTCTGGCCAGGGACGGGGATATGTGTCCCAACCCCGTACCCGACCCGTCCTCGTTGGTCCCCGAAGTAAAATTACCATTTTACCCCTATATATATATATATATATAAACCAAACCTTCTTCTCACACTTACACTCACACTCACACTCACACTCGCCGCGTCTCTCATCTCCCTCTTCCTCACTCTCTCTGTCCCTCTCCCTCTCCCTCACTCACTCACTCACTTTGATTTCTCTCTCATTCTCTTATTTCTCCTCGTCGTCGTCGTCGTCATCATCATCATCATCATCATCATCATCATCATCATCCAGATCCACCACCGTGAAGCCACCGATCTGAACTGTCAAGCCACCGATCTAATAGATCGTGGTCCGTGAACTGTCAAGCCACCGACTTGAACAACTTTATATATATGTGTGTGTGTGTGTATAGTGAACAAATTTGTTGTTGTTGATGAACAAATGTTTTTTTTTTTTTTTTTTTGATGATTGTTGTTCATATATAGATTACATTTTTTGATGATTGTTGTTCTATATATAGATCTGTATGTGTGTTCTAGATCTGTTGTCGATTGTTGTCCATATATATACAGATTAAATTTTTTTAGATCTGTTGTTGATTGTGTGTTCTAGATCTGCTGTTGATTGTTGTCCATATACAGATTATTATTATTATTATTATTTTGTTGAACAGATCTCTGTGTGTGTTGTGAACAGGTCTGTCGGGGATTTTTTTGGATCGGGGAAACCTGATCCCCATTAGGGGGCAGGGGTGGGGGAGGTGATGCCTTCCCCGTCAGAGATCGGGGCCGGGGACGGGGATTTTTTAATCTTCGAGGATCGGGGACGGGAAGTGTCATCTCCGGTCCCGGCCCGACCCATTGCCATTCCTACAAATCACCTCCAATCCTTTTCGAGTCTGAAATGTATAAAGAGATTCTTAATCACTCTATATGATTATTGTGTTATCAAAAATAATTTTTGAATTTTCAAAAATATTTCAATACATAATATTTTAGAAAGTTGTTATGGCGGTACATTTAAAAAGATAAATGTTGTCATGGTGTATACACGTCATCACAATATACATAACATAATCACAACAACTCATAAGTGTGTAACATTTACACTATATCATTCATAATTTTTACTTTCACTTTCGCTTTGATGTTCATATCATAAATTTAATATTGGTAATTTTTAGAAACAATGAATAAAACATCCCTTTCCAACTTTTGGTAGTAGGAGAGGTCTAATATATATATATATTTTTTCTTATTAGTTAATATCTCTCAATAATATTATTAGAAAATTTTCAATTTGTCACAAAGAAATTTATTTTCTGTAAAGAGTTGAAATTTCTTTATGAAGACAAATTTCTTTGCGCTGAAATTTCTCTGTGAAAATGTTGAGGAACTTTAACTATTATAAAAATGTTACATATCTTTTATTTTATAAAATTATAATATCATG
This sequence comes from Camellia lanceoleosa, assembly GCA_025200525.1. NCBI lineage: Eukaryota > Viridiplantae > Streptophyta > Magnoliopsida > Ericales > Theaceae > Camellia > Camellia lanceoleosa. Next base: position 139,549,195 of record CM045759.1, on the reverse strand, counting down.
AATCTTAAAGTAAAAACCCATAATTTTTACCACAAAATAACATTGCACATAACAAATATTTTTATCTTTTATCATAGAAAATTCAAACATTTCTTATGATGGGTATATATTATATAATTGATATTATTATTGTATTAATGTCAGATTTTATCAATTGGTGAGCTTAGTGATGCTTGTTATCCTATTTAATGGAGCTGCTAGCATTAGCATTGATGCTAAACCTGTCAGGTGTTAACATTTTTGTTAATTGTGGCGAATATGTCATTGTTGAACTAAAAATATTATAATATTCATTTTTGAAAAAGCAACTCAAAGCAACATCATATTACTGTCGCCGACAGTATAATGGAGTGGGAACCACTCTACTTTTTGTATTATTTATTTATTTTATTTATTTATATATATTTATATATCTTTAACACATATTTTAATATTGTTATTGTACTACCATTCGATCTTTAAATTAATAACTTTTTAATACATATTTTTGAATTTTATTTTTATTATTTTTATCATATAATATATTTTATTATATAATTTTAATTAATCTATTATAGATGCTCTTATAAAAAATTATTAAAAAGAATAATTAAAAGTATGAGAATTAAATGCGAGGGACTACTTAAGACAAGATGATGGGAGGGGACCACAGTTCTGTCCTATAAATATTGAGGCTAGTTAATGAAAATTCTTAAATACTCATATCTTTTTATGCAAACTGATAGGTATACATAGTTCTGTCCTACAAATATTGGGACTAGTTATGGAAATTCATAAAAACTCATATCTATTTTATGCAAACTGATAGGTATAAAAAAAAATTTAATGAACATGGATGGGAGTGTTTATTGTGTACCAATTTGAAAAATCATTTGCTGGAAGGGTTTTTGAGTGTTGACTCGCGTCAATTGCAATGGGTTTGATTAATGAGCTAACAAAACACATTTTTTTTATTGGTGGATATTGGTGAGATTTATGACATCAATACACTTTCATCTAAAAATTATTATTTTATTTACATTTATCATTAAAATAATACATAATATTTCGTTAGAAATATTTGTTTAATTTTTACAAAATTTTTATAACATAACTATTATAATTTGTAACTTTCATTTTATTATGTTCTTAAATTTTATCACAGCCATAGATTTTGGACTAAATCATTTTGGAAAAAATGTATATAAAAAAATTACATGAAAATAAAAATTTAAAAACTATAAATGATATTTACACAATTCAAAAGAAGACGGTGGGAGGTGAAGTGATAGAAAAAAAAAATAATATGAACACTGTTATTTAAGTTCAAAAATTAGACTCACCTCATAGATTCAGTGATGTGTCAAGAAGATGATTAGTTGACACATCACTAGATGAATAGATCTAAAAAGTGGACTTATGTATTATTTTTCAAAAAGTAATAATAATAAGAAGATAAAATTAAAAAAAAAAATGTATAAAAGGGTATTTCAATCCCATTAGAAAAAACTTATTATTTAATACAATACATTTATAATCATTGTTTCTTTCTATGATAGTGGGATGGGAGTAACTACTCATATTTATTACATTCTTAACAAATAGCTTAAGAATACTTAGGCCCTGTTTGGTAGAGTTGTGAGAAAGTGCTTATAGCTTATGCCTTAACAGCTTATAACTTATAACTATGAACATAAGCTGATTTCTGACTTATAAATTAAGCTTCTCCCCGCCCACTTAAAGAATAAGTTGATTTCGACTTACAAAAAGTTATAAGCTGTATTGTTAAACTAAACCAAACACATCAAAATAGTTTAAATTAAGCTGAAAGCTGAAATAAGTTGAAATTAAACTGTACCAAACAGACCTTATTAAAACTCATCATAAATTGTTCATATACATTAAAAAAAAAAAAAAAATTATGTGTAAGCAAATTTATTTTCCTTTTGACTATTATGAAGTTATAGCTTATACAAAACTCAGGTTATCTAGGTATATTTCATTATGTAGTATTTATTTAGAATTGACTATTTATGTGTGCTTTGGAAAGTGCCTTTTAAGGGGTTTTTTTTTAGCGATTTTTAAAAAAAAATTATTTTAAAAAAAAATAGGTTTCTAGATTCAGTTCGACAAGATGAATCAGAATATTAATTTTTTTTTTTAAAAAATTCAGAAAAGACAAAACAAATCAAAATAAGCAATATTTTTTGACTTATTTTTGTCTTTTTTTTTTTTATACAATTTTTCAGGAGTATATACTTTTTAGATTCATCTTGATAAGACTGATCGAACAAGTAAAAAAAAAAAATTAACATTAATTTAAAGAAATAATACACTAAAGATAAATAAATAAATAAAATCATTTTTTGGGGAGATTGACCAATAAGTCCCATATTTTGGACATATGATTCATATAGTCTCATTTTTTCTTGTGATCAATTTAGTCCTTTTGGATGTGTAATAACTCATTTGCCTATCACATTGGAGTGTTACATTTGGGGAGTTACGTTATAATGTTACGTTTGGAAAAAGTACACTAAGGAGGTTTTTAGTGTGTTAGTGTAATATTGGAGTGTTACGTTTGGAAAAAGTACACTAAATAGTTTTTTAGAGTGTTGTTGAAGTGTTACGTTTGAAGAGTTTTTTAGTGTGTTACGTTGAAGGAGTATTACGTTTGTGAAAAGTACATTGATGAGTTTTTTAGTGTAGAGTGCAACGTTGGAGGAGTTTTTCAGTGTGTTACGTTGGAGAAGTGTTACATTTGTGAAAAGTACACTAAGAAGTTTTTTAGTATAGTGTGTAACGTTGGAGTATTACAGTTCGAAAAATTATACTAAAAAGTCTTTTAGTGTATTACGTTGGAGTGTTACGATTGTCAAAAGTACATTGAAGAGTTGTTTTTACGTTGGAGGAGTTTTTCAATGTATTACGTTGGAAGAGTGTTACGTTTGTAAAAACTACACTAAGAAATTTTTTAGTATGTTATGTTAAAGTATTGAAATGTTTCGTTTGGAAAAAATACATTACGGGGTCTTTTAGTGTGTTACGTTATAGTGTTGGAGGAGTCTTTTAGTGCTACGTTGGAATAGTGTTACATTTTTTATAAGTACCCTATAAAAATTTTTAGTGTGTTATGTTGTTACATTGAAGTAATGAAAATGTGCTCCAAAAATTGGATTCAACTTCCCTAAGATGGCATCCCGCAATGAGGAAGGGTAGAAAGGTCCACCAAATCATACCAAAATTTAAAATATGATCTCATGGTAAAATTGTTAAAAGAAAGAGGACCTATCGGTATCGTAAAATTGATGGGATTGTTTGGAGTAACTAATTCTCATATAGAACTTTTCGATAATTTTCGATTTTTCCCCCAAAAATTAGGTATGAATTATTCCAATTGGATACGGACTTATTTGTGTAAGAAAGATAATGTTTGGCTGTTTTGTGTGTGGCCCCATTTAGAGAGAGAGCTCTAATTTGAATGCGGACCCCATTTAATGTGATTTTTTTTTTAATTTTTTTTTAGAGCTCTTGTAACGCCCTCAAAATAAACTCATAAATCATACATTCAAGACATCCATAAACTTAAGGGAATAAAGCATAATTCTATTTATCAAAGTATTCATTACAAAAAATATTACATGTTGACAACAAAAGTAAATGCCCTATACGCTTACAACTTTCCAAGTCAACACTTGGGTTCAACAAAAATAGAGTTCTAACTCTTTACACAAAATAGCCCTTGGCTTGATATACATGTAATACAAGAAAGATAATCACAAAAAGAGAAGCCTTCAACTTCTACAACCTCCCAAGCTAAGACCTTGGAGGCATATCACCTGCACCTGAAAATAATGTCCCATATAGGATGAGCCAACGCGCAGTAGAGATATGCTAAACATAATATGAACAATAACTAAAATATTAACATTTGATAAATGTTTAACTCATACAAACCAATGTACTACACAAATCCAATTCCATGACAGACATGTTCATATTTCACTTCCACTTTCCTTTACTTATCGAGTTTACAATTCATAACATGGCTCAGAACCTGGCCAACAATTTAATGAGACTACGACTCATTTTAAAGCATTTCCTTATTAAATGAGATAACAACTCATATCAAAACACTTCCATACTTCATAATAGATACACATATTTGCTGTATCAATATCATATTAAAACACTTTCATACTTCACAATAGATACACATATTTGCTGTATCAATATCATATTAAAACACTTTCATACTTCACAATAGATACACATATTTACTGTATCAATGGAGTCCATCCCCTATCTCCTCCCAAATAAAATCTGGTTTAGGAGTCCATCCCTTATTTTCTCCCAAACCGTGGAGTACATCTCCTATCTCCTCTCAAATAAAATCTGGTTTAGGAGTCCATCCCCTATCTCCTCCCAAATCGTGGAGTACATCCCCTATCTCTTCCCACACAATACAATGTATATAAACAATTATTATATACATGATCAATCAATACACATATTTGATGCATTATTCCAACCGTCATATTCAATGACATATTCAATCGATTAGTTTTAATTCACCTAATCATCATGCAGTGTCTACAACAATCAAGACTATCATCCACCGATACCCCAAAGCAATTATTTCTAAACAGATAATAAATGTATCAACAGATAAATTATTAACATTTTCAAAAGTGAGCGATTAATAAATCTAACTCCACCATTCAATCTCATAATAAGCCAATTTCATCTTTTTCCATAACTTTCCCCAAATTAATTATATAAATTAATTCATAACAAAAATTGGGCTTTCCTCCCCCTTTCTCAACATTGACCCAATGGCTCAAACATTTTCATCAAACATCAATAACCTCATTTTAGGACCCTAAACACATAAGTGTGGGTCAAAATAACAAAACTCCTTTTATAACTTTTGAAACCCTAATACCCAAAATTACCCAACATCAACATTTAATCAAAATGACCAAAAGCTTATGTCAAATATCATAAACATGAGTAGTTATCTCTACCTTAAATTCGGAGCTCAAAGGAGAAGATGAAGAATTTCGAAGTGCTCCAAACCCCAAGATTTTGGATCAAAATGTAGCCCACACCAAGCTCAACACTTTTACAAAGGCCCAAAGGTGGGAGATCACTAGGGCTAGATGATTTCTTAGAGAGAAGGTGAAGTTTAGAGTGAGGAGCTCTCCAATGGAGGTTTTGAAAAGCTAGAGAGAGAAAAAGTCAAAGAAAAGTGATCCAAAAAGTCACTTTTCGGACTGATATAGAAGTCGCCCCCCTCGAGCGTCAGCCACAGACTCACGCTCGAGCGGGAAAAGCGCCGCTCGGGAACCGGTCGCACACTTCCAGAAGTTTTGTAGACCTGGGTCCCCGCTCGAGCATCGTAATCCCGCCGAGCAGGAACAAAATCAAAGGGGTTCGCTCGAGCGTCCGATGACCTACAGAGAAAAAAATGCTGGGAGATGGAAAATCACGCTCGAGCGTCAAAAGTCCCGCTCGAGCATCAAGGCCAAAATCTGGGCATCAACCTTGGGTTTCTAGACACAACCAACCTGTTTCAAACCTGCCCAACATAACCCAAGACTCAGATACAAAGAGTAAAGGATAGAAATGAGAATAAGACAACAACCCCTCCACAGAACCGAGTCCGGAATACAGTTAAACAGCAAGGGAAAACCGGGATCGCTATAACCTCCCTCTTTTAAAGAATTTCGTCCCCGAAATTAGATACAAGTTTCAAAAACATGTTTTCTCAATTCTAACAATATTATAATTCAATATTTATCAACTTGACCTTGCATCACCATCCCATATCTATTCAAGAGGCAAATTACAACATAAGTTACAACATGCATTTCCTTGAAATTCACCAATTTCAACACATATTCCACAATTCAATTACATATTCAATGCCAACAATATATTTGCATTTCTAAAACAGAATTAGCATATGCCATGTTAAAATAAACTTCCATTCTCAAGGCCTACTCAACCTTCACAATATTTTCCATAAACCAAACATATACAATGTTCTTAAAGTTTATCAATACAGCAAAATATACAACATATGCTCAAACATCCACAAATAGATCCGGATATTTCTCTCGGACCTCCAATTCACGTTCCCAAGTGATTTCCTCCACTCCGTGATGTTTCCACAAAACCTTTACCAAGGGAATAGTTTTGCCTCGCAAGACTTGATCCCGCCTATCCAAGACCCGCATCGGTCTCTCCTCATACGAGGCATCCTCATCTACCTCTAAGTCGGTCCAATCGAATACATGCGGCGGATCCGGCTCGTACTTCCGAAGCATACTAACATGAAACACGTCATGCACTCCGGAAACTGCGGCGGTAAAGCTAAACAGTATGCAACCTCCCGAATCATCTCAAGGATCTCAAAGGGACCGTTAAACCGAGGGGACAACTTCCCACTCTTCCCAAACCTCATCAAACCCTGCCTAGGTGATATTTTCAAGAAGACATGATCACTCACCTCAAATGCCAAAGGCCTCCTCCTACGGTCGGCATAACTCTTTTAGCGACTCTGGGCTGTAACAAGCCTCCTACGGATAAGCTTGACCTTCTTCGTCGTTTTCCTCACCAACTCCGTGCCCAACAAAAGTGCATCACCCATCTCGGTCCAACAAACTAGAGACCTACACGGTCGGCCATACAAGGCCTCGAATGGTGCCATACCGATACTCGACTGGAAACTGTTGTTGTAGGAAAACTCCACCAAGGGCAAGTGCCTCTCCTACGACCCACTAAAGTCAAGGACACAACCTCGAAGCATATCCTCAAGGATTTGAATAGTACGCTTGGACTGCCCGTCAGTCTGAGGATGATAAGTCGTACTAAAGGTCAATCTAGTGCCCAAGGCACTCTGCAGACTCTGCCACAACCTAGCAGTAAAACGTGGATCTCTATCTGAGACGATCGACACTGGGACCCCATGCAACCTCACTATGTCCCGAATATACAAGTTGGCAAGATGATCTACCGAATCTTTCACGCGCATAGGAATAAAGTGCGCCGACTTAGTCAACCGGTCTACAACCACCAAAATAGCATCACTACCCCGCTGAGTCCTCGGAAGACCTACAACGAAGTTCATAGTGACATGCTCCCACTTCTACTCGGCAATAGGCAAGGGTTGCAACAAACTCACTGGCCTCTGATGTTCGGCCTTTACTTGCTGACAAGTAAGGCACTTAGACACACAAACTGCCACATCTTTCTTCATACCCCGCCACCAAAACTGGCGACCCAAATCACGATACATCTTAGTGCCTCCTGGATGCACCCCAAGGCGTGAATAGTGAAACTCTTAGAGTACTTCCTCTCGGCAAGACTTCGGCACAAACAAACGGTCTCGATATCTCACACTCAGGTCGGGATACACAGTCAAACCCTTCTCAGCCTTCCCACTGGAGATCTTCTCCCATAGGGATTCCACCTCAAAGTCACCTCTCTGTGCCTTTAACACTCGATTCACAAGTGTAGGCTGCACAACTACAGAAAACAAGGCCGTAGCCTCAACAGATTCACCCAAAAGCAAGTCAAACTCGCCAAGTGCACCCAACATTTCCCACTCTCGGATGGCTATATAAGCAACATCACTAATGGATTTCCTACTAAGGGCATCGGCCACAACGTTGGCCTTTCCCGGATGATAGTGCAACTCGAAGTCGTAATCCTCAATAAACTCCATCCATCTTCTCTGCCTCAAATTCAAGTCTTTCTGTGTAAACAGATACTTCAAACTTTTGTGATCCGAGAACACCTCGAATCTCTCACCATAATGGTAGTGCCTCCAAATCTTCAAGGCAAAAATCACAGCTGCCAACTCTAGGTCATGGGTAGGGTAATTCCTCTCGTGTATTTTCAACTGTCGCGAGCCATATGCTACCACTTTTCCCTCTTGTATCAGCACACAACCCAAACCCTCTTGTGAGGCATCACAATAAACTGCATAACTCAAACCTCTCTCCGGAATAATCAAAACTGGAGCAGTGGTAAGTCTAACCTTCAACTCTTGGAATGATTTTTCACAAGTCTCACTCCACACAAACTTGACCCCTTTCTGCGTCAATCTAGTCAACGGCGAAGCTAGCCTGGAGAAATCCTTCACAAACCGGCGGTATTACCTACTAATCCCGTAAAATCATGGATCTCAAACACACTCTTAGGCTGTGTCCAATCTTGCACTGCCTCAATCTTGGATGTATCAACAGATACCCCTTCCCCGAAGACCACATGGCCCAAGAATTTAACCTCTCTTAGCCAGAACTCACACTTCCCAAACTTAGCATACAGTTTATGGGCTCTAAGCAATTCAAGCACCACTCTCAAGTGTTCCTCGTGCTCCTCCTCAGAAGGTGAATAAATCAGAATGTCATCTACGAAGACGACCACAGAACGATCTAAGAATTCCCAGAATATCCAGTTCATCAAGTCCATAAACACTACCGGTGCATTGGTAAGCCCAAAAGGCATCACCAGAAATTCATAATGGCCATACCGTGTACGGAATGTCATCTTCGGAATATCCTCCTCCTTGACCCTCAATTGATGGTAACCCGATCTCAAGTCTATCTTAGAGAAGCAACGGGACCCCTTCAACTGGTCAAACAGATCATCTACAGGACATAGGGTATTTATTCTTAACCATAGCCCAATTCAATTTCCAGTAGTCAATACAAAGTCTTAAGGCACCATCTTTCTTTTTAGCGAAGAGGGCCGGTGCTTCCCACGGTGAAACACTAGGGCGGACAAAACCCTTATCTAGCAACTCTTGGAGTTGAATCTTCAACTCACTCAACTCGGCTGGGGCAAAACGGTAAGGTGCCATGGAAATTAGTGTCGTGCCAGGCACTAAGTCAATAGAGAACTCAATCTCTCGATGACGTGGTAAACTAACAAGGTCCTTGGGAAAAACATCCAAATCCTCGCAAAACCACTCAGAACTCAATCCGGGTCTCATCACACTCATTACTCATAAAGCTAGCGAGTAGACCACTAAGCTCACTCCGCCTTCACGGATCATACACCGGTGGCAACACACTACCAACTCGATCCCCCAAGAAATGGAAATAATCCCCGCTCAAGGTACATACAATGACCCTCTGGCAGTAACAATCAATAACAGCCCGGTATGACGATAACCAGTCCATACCCAAAATTACATCAAAACCCGACATAGCCATAACTACAAAACAAAATAGAAGTCAGCGATCAGCTACCTCTATATCACAGCCCCGATACCCCTATTTCAAAATCAACTCACCCCCAACAGGTGATACCACATAAATAGGAGATGCTAACTGTGCCAACTCCAGTCCCAAAATAAAAGCAAAAGCAGCAGATATAAAAGAATGGAATGCACCCGTATCAATCAACACATTGGCAACCGAGTTGCAAAACAAAAAGGTACCTCTCACAACAGATAGAGTCGGTACAAGATCTCGCTGTAATAAAGATACACGCTACCAAGGTCTCTGGTCTACCGCCACCTCTCGAGCAAAAAGATCACAGACAAACTGAGATGATGAAGCCCCCTAATTGGCCATCGAGGCCTGAACTGACTATGCGGGCTGAAAACTCTGCGTCTGCCTCGAACCAGATGCACCAGATGTGCCACCCAACTATGGGCAATACCTCTTCAGTGCCCTACCGACCACACCGGTAACAAGAGAGCGGCCTCTACCCCGACTTTGGCTCGAGGTCGAGCCAAGATGAAGCCGCTCTGCCTCTTCTCCTCTCATGGGAAAGCCGAGACTTATGGCCCAAAGACCACATTTGTAACAGTAATGTCGCTCTGGTGCCTCCCGTAACTCGTGACTCTAAGATCGAAAGGTAGATCTCGCAGCACTCGTTTGTTGACGGTTAGAACTCCTCTGCCTCCTACCGTCCCCTTGGCCATCCTGACTGCTCTTGGAGCCCCTCATTCTCTCCTCCTCCTCCTGCATCATAATCTCCATATGGGCCGCGACATCCACAAGACGCCCATACTCCCCCAACTCTGGTCTTAAGCCCGTGTCTCAGCTTCTTCTCGAACTCAAGACAATGGCGTTCCTCAGCTCAGGTGCAAACCTAGATAAACTGGTAAATGCGACCTCAAACTCGGCCACTGGTATACTCCGCTTGGTGACAAACCGTCCTCAACTTCTCCCTAACAGTTGGAGACAGAAACTTCTCCTGGAAAGCATTTACAAAGGCCTCCCATGTGCCACCAATACGGCCCCGGACAAACTTCCACCACTAACCCGCATCTCCCTTCAGCTGGAAAGATGACAAGGTCACTTTCAAAGCCCCGTCTTTGATACCAAGCATCTCAAATGTCTTCGTCATCTGCTCAAGCCACTCATCAGCCTTAAGTGGCTCTTTCGGATCACCTACAAACGCGTCCGGGTTAGACTGGAAGAACTCCCTCTTCAGAAAAGAAGGCCTTGCCTTAGCAACATGGGCTTGGACCTGATTCTCAGCTTTGAGAATGTCCATGGACTCCCTCAATGCTCCTACCATCTCGCGGGCTAAGGCGCCCATGGCGTGCTGACCTACTGGCTCGGCCACATTGGCCTGACCAACACCTTCCTGCTGCTCCGGAATCTCATCCGGTATAGGCATCTTCTGCCTCCTAGGCCTACCTCGCCTACCACCACGTCCTCGGCCTAACATCCTAATAAAGTTAACGAAGAACATTAGCACATTCACAAATGTGCCGAAGTTAGTTCACTTACGTCCTAAAGCAATGGATAACAGTAATTCATTCCACGTAAGCACATAATCACATAAGCACTTATGAATTTTATTTCCGAATAATGACAGTCCCGAGGCGTTGCTAGAGTTCCAGTTAGAAACAGCATTGATCAAGTGCTTTTCCAATAGGACTCCCAGAAACCCAAGGATCCAATCAACATCCTAGAAACTACATTCCATACCCATATAGCCACATAAACATGTTATCACACAAGCACATAACATTACACTTAAGTCTCTAACAAGCGAGACAAACCTATTGTGATACTACTCACTTCCCACGTACCCAAAGTATTCAAACCCGGTACGCTCTGATACCAAGTTATAACGCCCTCAAAATAAACCCATAAATCATACATTCAAGACATCCATAAACTTAAGGGAATAAAGCATAATTCTATTTATCAGAGTATTCATTACAAAAGATATTACATGTTGACAACAAAAATAAATGCCCTATAGGCTTACAACTTTTCAAGTCAACACTTGGGTTCAACAAAAATAGAGTTCTAACTCTTTACACAAAATAGCCCTTTGCTTGATATACATGTAATACAAGAAAGATAATCACAAAAAGAGAAGCCTTCAACTTCTACAACCTCCCAAGCTAAGACCTTGGAGGTGGCATATCAACTGCACCTGAAAATAATGTCCCGTATAGAGTGAGCCAACGCCCAGTAGAGATATGCTAAACATAATATGAACAATAACTAAAACATTAGCATTTGATAAATGTTTAACTCATGCAAACCAACGTACTACACAAATCCAATTCCATGACAGATATGTCCATATTTCACTTCCACTTTCCTTTACTTATCGAGTTTACAATTCATAATATGGCTCAGAACCTGGCCAACAATTTAATGAGACTACGACTCATTTTAAAGCATTTCCTTATTAAATGAGATAACAACTCATATCAAAACACTTTCATACTTCATAATAGATATACATATTTGCTGTATCAATATTATATTAAAACACTTCCATACTTCACAATAAATACACATATTTGCTGTATCAATAGAGTCCATCCCCTATCTCCTCCCAAATAAAATTCAGTTTAGAAGTCCATCCCCTATCTTCTCCCAAACCGTGGAGTACATCTCCTATCTCCTCCCAAATAAAATCCGGTTTAGGAGTCCATCCCCTATCTCTTCCCAAACCATGGAGTACATCCCCTATCTCTTCCTACACAATACAATGTATATAAACAATTATTATATACATGATCAATCAATACACATATTTGATGTATTATTCCAACCGTCATATTCAATGACATATTCAATCGATTAGTTTTAATTCACCTAATCATCATGCAGTGTCTACAACAATCAAGACTATCATCCACCGATACCCCAAAGCAATTATTTCTAAACAGATAATAAATGCATCAACAGATAAATTATCAATATTTTCAAAAGTGAGCGATTAATAAATCTAACTCCACCATTCAATCTCATAATAAGCCAATTTCATCTTTTTCCATAACTTTCCCCAAATTAATTATATAAATTAATTTATAACAAAAATTAGGGCTTTCCTTCCCCTTTTCTCAACATTGACCCAATGGCTCAAACATTTTCATCAAACATCAATAACATCATTTTGTGTGAGTCAAAATAACAAAACCCCTCTTTATAACTTTTGAAACCCTAATACCCAAAATTACCCAACATCAACATTTAATCAAAATGACTAAAAGCTTATGTCAAATATCATAAACATGAGTAGTTATTCCTATCTCAAATTCGGAGCTCAAAGGAGAAGATGAAGAATTTCGAAGTGCTCCAAACCCCAAGATTTTCGGATCAAAATGTAGCCTACACCAAGCTCAACACCTTTTACAAAGGCCCAAGGTGGGAGATCACTAGGGCTAGATGATTTCTTAGAGAGAATGTGAAGTTTAGAGTAAGGAGCTCTCCAATGGAGGTTTTGAAAAGCTAGAGAGAGAAAGAGTCAAAGAAAAATGATCCAAAAAGTCACTTTTCGGACAGATATAAAAGTCGCCCCGCTCGAGCGTGGAACTCCCCTTGAGCATCGACACAAACTCACGCCGGCGTGAAAAGCGCCGTTCGAGCGTCGATCACACACTTCCAGAAGTTTTGCAGACCATGGTCCCTGCTCGAGCGTCAGAATCCCCGATCGAGCAGAGGAACAAAATCAAAGGGGCCGCTCGAGCGTCAAAAGCCCCGCTCGAGGGTCTGATGACCTGCAGAGAAAAAAATGCTGGGAGATGGAAAATCACGCTTGAGCGTCAAAACTCCCGCTCGAGCGGAGAAACAAAAACAAAAGGCCCGCTCGAGCTTCAAAAGCCCCGCTCGAGCGTCAAGGCCAAAATCTGGGCATCAACCTTGAATTTTAAGGGGATGAATCATTGTTGATTTAGCTATATATGAAGTTATAGCTTGCACAGGTTACCTAGGTAGGGATTGGTTATATTTAAAAAAAAAGGGGATTGGTTTTTTGCGATAACAAGGATATCTTGTTCGCCGTTGATGATGTGTCCCAATAAAGACTTGCCACATGACAACAATGCCTCCACTGCAGCCCATGCTTGCCTCCACAATCTCTTGCACAAGATGACCAAAATCAGATAGCAAATACGCTCCCTTGAATAACCTTGACAATGGACAACGTATAAGTTTCATTGTTTCTATCGCTTTCTTTAATAGTTCTCCAAATAATGTATTTTATGATTGAATAATATACAAATAGAATTTATGTGATCATTTCATTTTTAATCAAAACATTCATTATTATAATTATAGTTTTAAAAATGTTATGGATACATTATTCTAAGCTATTTCGCTTAACTTTTCTAGTTACAAATCATTTATCATGGTATCACTAGCCAATTAAATCTTGTAAACATATTTAGGATTAAGTAAACAACTATTGTCTCGCTTATTGAACTATATAATCTTTGCAACTGTGATGTAAGAACTCTCACATTATTTAGTGGTACCATCACATGATTTCATCATATATTTATACCCAATCATTAAAAAGTTTTAACTAAAGTTTATCCATTTTTAATTGATAGCATGAAAAGCCTAACATAACTTGCCTATTGCCTTCTTCTCGACTCCTTGAATCCACACATTCTCCACACATGTTCCCTTTTTGGGGTTTTCTCTTTTTATCAAAAGGTAATTTAATGCCCAGAAAGAAAGTGTGTTGCAAGACCAAAGATGTGAAATTGATAAATATATATATATATATATATATATGAAACCCTCAATCTAAATGAGCTTCATAGTGCAATTACATTGGTTTAAGGTAATTGCAATTTTTTTGGGTTAAATATTCTTGTGAAAGCTTCACCTTCATTATTCTACCAGCTTATATATGGATGCGAGTTTGATGAGGGGATTGGTTATCCTCTAGTTTTCCTTTTCTCTGGGTGCTTTTGCTTCAAAATGTTTGCTCAACCTATATGCTTATGCTTTACAGATAGTACTAACAAGTGACAAAATGAAAACTTTGTTTAATCTCTAATGTTGTTATAAGTAGCTGAATTTTGTTCAACCTATATTACACTGAAATATTTTTATGATATTGTTATTATGCACACTATTTAATCTCTAATGTTGCTATAAGTGGATGATTTTTATTTTTATTTTTCCATTTAGATGAAATCCCAAATGTGTTTATACTATGGCTATAGAAGTCACTTGCTTTACCTTGCAAACTAGGAGCCTGTATAATTCCTATTGGATGTATTGTTACAGAATGTCAGTCACAATTGGATATTTTTTAGTCCAGCAGGAAAGTAAGTCTTTATGACAATAGTATTAGTTTTTAGTATAGAATTCTTAGTGAAAATAGATATGGGTGTACGAGTGTGAAAGGGTGTTAGTTTCAGATTTGGTTTCCTTTATTTACGAAATTATGTTAGTTTATCGTATTTGAATTCTTGAATGTTGATAATATTTAATAAGCAGTTGAATGGAAGGAGAGGTATCTTCGGCATTTTCTATTTCCAATCGAATTTATCAAAGAGACCAACCGATGTCTCGGTTTATTGGTAACATTTTTCCCCAACTCTCCATCTTAATTCCTCTATTTTTATCAGCATAGGTAAGGGAAATAAGCCCAACTTTTCAGGGTATATACCATGTACATATTGCATTATAGTGTTTTTGTTGCTATTAGGGGAAGATCCACGCAGTTTGAAAAATGATAAATGAAGGAAGGCTTCTCGTAATAAATGGTTCCCTTCCATGTAATAGAAGAGACTTCTCTCCAATCTGAGGTGGAGGAGACAGTAGTGAGAAACTCCTACTTGACATTAACATCCGCAAAGGTCTAGTTATCTAGATGATGCCCATTGAAATTAACATCTCTTATTTAATATTTGGCAAGAGAAGATGACTTGTTTAGCAGCATAAACTGAGTCTGTTAATGCACACGGAAAAGAAGACGAATCATCTTTTTAATGCTTGTTTAAATGTCAATGTTTTACTTTTCCAGTGACTAATCTCATTTCTGTCTTTGGTGCTGATTTTGTGTCCCACCTGCATTATGCTTCTCGTGACAGATTCATATTCTTTGGAAGCCTTGTAGAACAATGTCACATATGAATTCTTTTTCTGTTTATATTTTGTTCATATTCTTTTTGTTTGTGAATTGGATTAATACATTGCAATTGCAGGAAGCTATAGTTCTACCCTCATTTGTCGCAATAGCAATTCACCCAAGACCTAGTGTTTGGGACTTGTTCGTGTCAATGTGTATGAACTGACTGTGGAACAATTAATTGTTCAAGAATGTCTTTGCTTCAAAGAACTTGTGGATGGGGAGTGAGGAACCTCTCTTGAAATTGTTTAATGATTATGAATTTGTTGATTTCCTTGTTTGATGTGACATACTTGATAAATGACCAGAATCTCATAGATAATTGCTGCCGTTTTTACATATTTAATTTCTCACAAGTTTAATTAAAATTTGGAATTTGGAACCTGGTCTAGGTACAATGGAAATTATGTGCTTGAACTTGATTTTGAGCTGTTCAATACAATAGTTCCTAGACTAACTCAGTCATCTTCCATTGGCAATGTGGTTCAATTTCTCTATCGTCACCTATCTTCAATCATCTTCCGTAATAAACAAAGTTTGGAGCCTTTGCTTCATTTTCTTCGCACATAATGGGCATGTGAGTCTTCTTAACTTTTGGCATTGACATTATGATCTTTGCTCCCCATTCAGAAAATGAATAATAATAATAATAATAATAATAATAATAATAATAATAATAATAATAATAATAATAATAATAATAATAATAATAATAATAACAACAACAATGATAACAACAACAAAGGAGGTTTGTAATTTGCATGAGGAGACTTAAGATAATTTTTATTTTACCAATGTGTTTTGCAGGTGATGATGCTGACTGATGGGATACATACAATATCTGGACTCCAGTTTGCTTTGGCAAGGGCAAAGGAATATCTTTCCCACCAGATGAAACATACTCTCAGTTTGAATATGTATGAGTGACAATCTCTCAAGACAACTCTTCTTGCTTAAATAGAAATAAGCCTCAAAATATAGAGCTTCCTCCTTTTCAAGAGAGGCAAAGTTGCTAGATAAACTTGGGGAGAGGAAGGTGTTGGATTTTGACAGTGAGATCAATTGAGTAAGTTTTTTTACATTACATTTCATTCAATCGAAAGCCTATTGTTAATTGTAGATTTTATGATTGATGATAATGAGAAAGGAAGGAAGTTGAGTATAAATACAATTGGTGACCAAATGATAGCCTATAGTTTGAAGACAAAACAGCGTCATTACATTCTTTTTCTTTTCTTTTCTTTCTTTATTTTTTATTTATTTATTTTTTCTGTCCATTATTTCAAATTTTTTTTCCTCTCTAGGCCACTTCTTCTTAAGTATGGCCTTGATAAATAGGTTAGATTAGATCAACTATTTAACACTTAAGTACTGGCTTTATTGCAATGGAAGGACTGGGTTTATTTCAGTCATGGAAGTGACACAGTTTCTTAAATCATATTTGTAGATAGCAGAATTTTGATTGCCCTCTTTAATTTGTCATATTTGGATGGAAAGTCATGTTATATGTATGCAGAAGTTGTTGGACCAACGAAGGTTGGCCTGAGTTGAAGGAGCTCTGGTCGCTTAAGCAAGTGGTCTCGGGTTCGAGTCCTTGTCGATGAAGCAACCCTTCTTGGGAGAGGTCCCTGCCTTGGCGCCCGACCGTACCTTAGAGGATTAGTCCTGGTGAAGCCTGGGGATTCCTTGGGAAACCAAAAACAAAAGAAGTTGTTGGAATCCTCATTGTCAATTGTGGTCTATTTTTGTTCTGCTTTGTACATTTATATGCATTTGTTTGTATGGACTTTTCTATGCTTGATAGTTTGTTATTCAATCATATAGCTTGATTACCTTGTCTGGAGCCAAAACAACAGAAGCATCCAATATCATGAGCTGAGATTTTATCCTGAATGAACCTTCTTTGTTTTCATACATTCTGCAATTTTTAGATTTTCATTTGTAACTTATTTTCATTTTTGGTCTAATTTTTTTCCCTATTAGTTCTAACAAAGACTGAGCAAAGGAATGAATTAAGGAGCTACGGAGCTAATTACTATGGTTGCCTAAATCCTTGATTTCTATTTTCAAGTATGCCCTTCAATCTAACAGTTACATATTTATTCCCAAATTTTCTTTCTTCATTCACCAAAATTTGCATTCTAGGGCCTCATGTCATTTCCTTCTCTATTCCTTATATATCTCGTCGCATCTGTTCATATATATATGGATTATTCATGGTTATTTCCAAGTGTACGGATTTTGTTCATTTTTGTTTTTCAATCATTCTATTGGGTATATTTTTTTGGAAGTTAAAATAAATTATAGGCAAACTATTTGGCATTGAAAAAATTTGACTCCTAAAAAAGTTGTTCTAATTTAATCATAGTGACATGATAGATTATCTCACAATTTTTCGATTTGTTACAATTCAACCATCCCCACCTTCGTGGTTGATCCTCTCCTTTTTGATAGTATCATTGAGATATTTTTTTTTGTGCTATTTCCCAATTTATAGAATCTATAAAATGAACACTAGAAGGTGGTAAATATTGGCCCTGGGGTGGGAAAGTAAATGCAAATGGCATGGAGAGGATTATGGTTAAAAAATTCATATCTAATTCATGAAGAACTATATCTTCCCGTTTTCTTTTCTTACATTTTAATGTTATTTTTGATATGTCGATAGAAGGAATAATATGATTTTGTCCAAAATTTTGTTGTTGTAATGAATTTTTTTTTATATTTTTATTTGTGTGTTGCTGCACAAAATAAAAAATAAAAAATAAAAATCAATCTATATTGTAATTATTCTATAATTATCCCACTGAATTATAATTTTCACAATTATTAATTGCTCTAATTTTAAATTCCCACGTAATGGAAAGCCCAAACCACAGTCAAAGGCCCCTCAAAAAATAATTCAACTAGTTACCAAGCAATAGAAAAAAGAGATTGATGTTTAATTATTAATTGGACAAATCTATATTGTAGTTAACTAAATTATTCATTGAAAATAATATGATAGATAAATTTGATTATATAAGCTTAGTTAGTAATTTTGTTGTTAAAAATGTAAGAAAAGTAATATTTAAGTGATATTTTATTGTATTTAGATTAATTTGGATGGATCAATGGCTTTATTTTTCATTTGGTTTTTTTTTTTCCCCCTTTGTTGTATATTGAGTCTTCCTAAGCCATGAAATAACAAAATCAAATTATTTTATTTTATTTTTGTCTTTTTGAGTTCTTATAATGATTTGCTAAGATCATAATCTATGTAAGCAAATTTTGGTAATCATATTCAAACAATCTCTGTGTGGGTACTAATAAATAAATAAATAAATAATTGTGGGTAATTCCAATCACAGTGGCTTAGCACCCATAAAGCAAGTCCTATTGAATAATCCAAATTTTTAATCCATGACATTAGATCAAGAAGATTAAAATTTGCAAAGCTAAAAGGGTTCGATTGTGCATCACCCCAAGCATAAACAATGGCACTTGAGTCTTAATAAAAGTTTTGCAAAGCACATGCAATTATATATATATATATATAGAAGGACAAGGGGTGGCCAGTTTTACATTATTAATCCATGCCAAAATAAAATTTTAAAAGTACCAAATTTGTGTTCTCCTTCTAAGAACCTCCAGGGCCCCCATATAGTACCAGATGCCCGAAGTGAGCCCCCTGGTATCCTTCATCTTTCACTTCATACAATTTTCTATTGCTTGTAAACACATATGTTTGAGGATTTATATCCCTCCACTTGGACTCTATGCAATATTCCTCAAGTATGCATCATATCTGTGTCCTCAATTAGAAATTGACCTCCCCCATTGCAGTTTCGGGGTGCCCGTGGACTAAATACCTCTCCCCATTCAAAGATGCGGTTAAGTTTGCTAATCCGCCACCAAGTATTCTCTTTGGCCAAAATCCAAGATTGGTATTTGCAACCCAAGCCACCAATTTCCATTAGCTAGATCCTATATATTTTTACATGGATATCAAAATTGAATAATTGAACAGAAGAACACAAATTCTATTTCTTTACCACTAATTACTTAATTATGATTTTTGTTTCATAATTATTGGTGTAATAATTATTTGACACGATGGTAGCATGACTTGGGAACTTGTTTCATAATTAAGAGTTTTCAAATTTTACCTGCAAGATGTTGATTTCCATCGCAACCGATGTCCCTCCCTCATATAGAGACCTTTTTCAATTACTTGACCAAGAGGTATTTCGTGTCCACAATCACAAATCCAGACAATTTGTATTGAAACAATGAGATTGACTACTGTTGGTAGACAAACATATATGAATATATTGTAAGAGCTACCAAGAAAATATAGTCAATCGAGTAATATGCAATAAAAAGCAATGATACTTACATTTGTATATATGAATAGTCGAGAACGTGCGTCACCAAACAGAGATGGATCCACCTGAGACAAACCAAAAACATAATAACAACAAATGCTTTTGTCTATGTGAAGCTAGTTTTTACTTGTGAGAATTGTTTGTAAAATAGGTAAGAAATTAAATTTACAAGAAGCAAGAAGATCAACTTACCCTCCACCCAACTTGTAAGCTATCAGGCCCATTTTGAATCATCATTCGCCCTGCACTATATTGTTTACCCACGACATCTGGTTGGTATACACTAAGCACCGCTGACGCTCCACTGTATTTGTTTGGACCATCTATTGTCTCAACTATGGCATACTGGGTAATAAAAGTCCAAAACATATGTGTTACTTTTATATTTTCCCTTACTGTGAGAATCTGAACATATCCATATTGTTGGGAGAAAACCAAAGGCCAATTGGAAATAATTAAATCTAGCACAAAATAGCGTATAATTTTTCTCCCTCTTTGTGTGAATCTATTAGGAAACAATTTGAATAGAGCACAATATATATATATATATATATAATCTGAAAATAATAAATCTAAAAATCACACAACAAGTTAAGAGCAATTTGCCAATCAAGAAAAAAAAAAAGGCAAAAGCAATTTTTCCGTGGAAAACCTTCCCACACTGAGAAGGAAAAAACCATGGAACCATAGTCCATCTTCCGTTTGGTTTAATTTTAGAATTATAATTTGAGTGTAGAGTTATGTTTTCAGTTTTGAGTTTTTGAATGATGATTTTAAAAGAGAAATTTTGTTTAGTTATGAGTTTTGAAAATAGTTTTTGGGATGATTTGTAATTTTGTTTTTGTTTTGTTTTGTTTTGTTTTTTTTTTGTTTTGATTGATTGATGTAAAAATGTGAGAGAATGTGAGAGGTGAGATAAGAGATGAGAGAGAAAACTGATTGATTAATGATAAGAGATAAGAGAGAAAAAGTGATTGATTAATAATAAAAGAAAAGAAAAGAAAAGAAAAGCGAGAAGTTTTGAAAGTAATTTTGAGTTGTATTTTAAAAATATATTTGGTTAACAAGTTGTATTTAAATCATGATTCATAAACAGAGTTGAGTTTTGAAAAGTAAACCAAACGCTACCATAATCTCTCCATGTGGGCTTGAGATTTACATGGGCTTTAACAAATATTTGGGCCATCCTTGACATACAAGGGAAACCCAACCCAACAAACATATATATATATATACCCTCGTACTTTTTTTTGTTGGTTTTTTCCCCCTCTTTTCATTCAAAAAAGGCATCATGCCCTAACTGTAAGATTTAATGTTTAGTGTTTTTGGTTGTGTAGATTCAAGCCATGTAAACAATCACATCTGCAAGTAAAATTATTATCAAAAGTTTGCCTAAAACTTTCAACAAGATGAGGCTAAACATATAGCTTCAAAAAATGAGGACTAGAATCAATTTATAGGATCAAAAAATGTGGTTAGAGTGTTTTATGTGTGTGTTCAGCTTATTCAAGAAGGTGATTCATAGAAACAAATAAAACCAAATATAGAAAAACAATAATAGTGCAAAACTAATATTGTGAAGCTATATTATGAGTTTTGAAAATAGTTTTGGGATGATTTGTAATTTTGTTTTGTTTTTGATTGATTGATGTAAAAATGTGAGAGAATATGAGAGGTGAGAGAGAAAGTGATTGATTAATAATAAAAAGAAAAGAAAAAAAGCGAGGAGTTTTGAAAGTAATTTTGAGTTGTATTTTAAAATATATTTGGTTAACAAGTTGCATTCAAATTATGATTTAAAATAGAGTTGAGTTTCAAAAGTAAACCAAACGCTACTATAATCTCTCCTTGTGGGCTTGAGACTTACATGGGCTTTAACAAATATTTGGGCCATCCTTCACATACTGAAACCCAACCCAACAAACATATATATATATATACGCCAGACATTTTTTTGTTGATTTTTTTCCTCTCTTTTCATTCAAAAAGGCATCGCGTCCTAACCGTAAGATTTAATGTTTAGTGTTTTTGGTTGTGTAGATTCAAGCCATGTAAACAATCACATCTGCAAGTAAAATTATTATCAAAACTTTGCCTAAAACTTTCAACAAGATGAGGCTAAACATATAGCTTCAAAAAAATGAGGGCTAGAATCAATTTATAGGATCAAAAAATGTGGTTAGAGTGTTTTATGTGTGTTCAGATCATTCAAGAAGGTGATTCATAGAAACAAATAAAACCAAATATAGAAAACAAGCAATAGTGCAAAACTAATATTGTGAAGTCAGATAATCTTGATTGACTAGGATAACTTACATCACCACCGTGTCATCTGTAGAGTCATTATTTTTGAAGTAAGTTTCTCTAATGAGATCTTCTTTAGTAGTTCTTCTAATTGAACTGTTCCAATCGGGCAACCCCACCCTTTAGTCCTATATGCAGAGGTTTGCTAACGTTTGAGGAAACTTGATCTCTTGATCTCTTAGGTAATGAAGTGGGCTTCATCTGCAATTCAACTCAATTCAAAAAGGTGAAGGAGACTTGCACATAAATTGATCACATAATGGATTATAAAAAACTCACAAGAGTTGGATTCTCTGATTGGGTACGTGCATGTCTTGTTTTCTATGAGCCTCATAGAGTTATTAGTGTTGGGTGCGTGTAACAAATTTTGTAAGATCCATATTGTATTTTGTGTTAGGTTGTTAAATCAAGAGTTCACTAGTAATTCAATGTGTAGGGTTTTATTAATTGTATGGGACTAACATTTCTATGGTTTGCCTATAAATATGAATCTTCTCTACACTCTCCTCTCTTTTATTGATGCTTGTCCCAAAATTATATTTTATCTATTCGATTTGATCAATACAATTATTCCCTTCGCCAATAAAAAGAAGTATTGTAGAGGTGTGAGATTGAGAGGGTTTGTAAAGATGTAGGGGATATGAAAAAATTCCGGGGACAATGATAGTGAGTAAGTAAGCACGTGTAGCTTCTAGAATCAGTTAATCTTAAGTAGGGAAATGTGTAGAGTTTCAAGACTTCGGTATTGGTGTCAGATTTTAAAGGTTTTGTTTTTATTTTTGTATATACTATTATTTATAGTATATTTCTTTTTTGTATGTAAATTTTTGTGTTTTTTAATCTTTAGTGTGTGCATATGGATGTGTTTCCATTTGAATTTAGGATGTGCAATAATCCCAAAGACCTATTGTGTGAACTACGATTGTTCGTGATTTATTTTGTGCTTATAGAGTGTTGAATAAATAATTAAGTAGCCTTCAATTATGTATTGGAGATAAGAGGATGTATGGAGACAAACCTGAAAATGAAAAGTGTGGTTCTTCAGTAAAGGATGATCAAATGCAGGTTGTTTGTAGAAATCCACGCAATCATATATATCTCCATAATTATTCTGTAAATGTTACAATCTTTCCGTTAATTTTTATATACAATTGTTCAATTCATGAAAAGTTCACAATTTTCTTCAAAAATAATAATAACATATTATGTATTCTCAAGTTTAGAACGTCAAATTAGATGGTTGTAATTCAAGACAGCCATGATATTAGGCCTAAGATGCCTATTAATCTTTGCCATTTGATTTTCATAGAAAATTTAACTGGACAATGTTGGAATTGAATGTCCTCAAAACTAGTCCCAAGACATCCTAGGAAACCCGCTCAACTTAAATTTTTATTTATTATATTTGAGACAATAGTTTATTGATAGATACATGTCAACAACTTTATGTTCCGATTTAAAATTGAAGAGAGATTTTTTTAACCCAATAAATAATTTTTAATTAAAAAAATTAGTTTAATATTTTATTGTTAATTTGGTATAAATTTAATTCATTCCACATTAGAGACAAAAGGATCCCATGCGGTATATGGTTGATTATTAAGTTCCATAAGAGGTAGATACAAAACAAGACATTAAGTATGGGATATGATTGATTCTTGAGCTCTATAAGGTGATGAGATACCAAATGAGAGATTAAGAAGGGTCGCATTAGTAAAAACACCAAAATATTCTCCTTATGGTCATTATACTACGTATGTATGTCTAGTGTGATTCCGCATAAACATGGGATATGACAAGATTTTACCAATTTCGCAATCCATGAATTTCAATCGGATAATATATGCAATTGATAATATCAACATCAATTATGGAAAGTCTATTAATCAAATATAATTTACTCCCCATGAAACATAGCAAAATTGAACTAAGTGTGTTTGGATTTTAGATTTATATATGAATTTGAAAAGGAAATAGAAACATGAGTGAAAAATGAATCAAATATAATTATACTTTATCTAACTATTCCATTTCTCTATCTAAATTCGTGATCCAAACGCAGCCTAAATGTTTCAATAATATTTGAGAACAAATACTTGTATAGTCTTGATCGGCCGCTTGTTGAGATGCTTAAGTCGCCCTCCAACTCCAAATCTTCTTCTTTAGTTAAACTCCTCCAGTCTCCTTCAATTCCATTGTGTCCCACAAGGTGAGAGCACACACATAGAAATAATAATAATAGCACGTAAGTCCATGGGATGATCTCGAAAATAATAAAAAGCATAGTTAGTGATCAAAAATCACAACAATCATGCTATAATTATTTAAGGCAATTAATGAAATTACAATCATACTATATCTATACACATAAGGTTCACATATTTTATTTTGAACAAAATATATTAATAGTCCTAAAGTATGCATTTATTGTCATTTTGGTTCTTCAAGTTTTAATTTTGTTAATTTCATTATTGAAATTTCAATTTGTGTCAATTTGTTAAAATTCTAAGTGTACCTTCTAAATAGCTAACGGAATGGTAATAAAATACACACACGTTCTTTAAAGTATATGTTTCTTGTCACTCATATCACTTTGATCCTTGAAGTTTTTAATTTTGTCAATTTGGTCATGAAACATTAATGAAGAAAATAAAACATAACCATACAATATTAAAGGAAGAAATTGATAAAATTGATACTTGAGATACCAATATGACACAAAATGTACATTTTTAGGACCATAGTAAAATTTATAATTATTTTTTTCTAACGATTTAAAACATCCATTTTGAAATTCTACTAATTTGACTCATATTGACAATTTTGAAGCAAAAAGACAATTTTTTTTTTTTGATTTGCTAGAATCAATTATTAGTTGTTAGATTAGTATCTTTGTAGTTAGCCTTCTCACTTTGTAAATTCAACTCTACCCAAGAAGAGTTAAATTAGGATATTTAATCAAATAGTTGTATAGACGTAACTGGTAATCTCGATAGAAGTTGGGCTTGATAGATTGGTTGTAAATAACTCTCTTATATATTGACCCCAAAAAACCCTTAAAATTATAATAATTAAATTTATTTCCAATGAAGTAATTTATTTAAGAATTAATGAATTAAAAACTCAATCTTGCATTACTCCAATTTAATTTTAGTTGAAAACTGAAAATATCAATTTGATTTGGATTGACGGCTAACCATTGGGTTTTTATGGAGAAAATTATACAAATGAGGCAATAAATTTATAATATAGGAAAATTCATTTTAAATTAGATAGTCTTATCAAAGTAACTTATTATTTTAAAATGTCATTGTCATATTATTTTAATTAAATTATTTATGTAAAATTTATTTTTTTAAATCGATTTCTTAAATTTATTTTAATAAGAGTGTGATGGAGAATTATTATTTATTTATTTTTTGATAACTTGGTACCCTCCAATTTCATTGTTTACAAACAAATGGTCCAATTAAAGTATGGACTAACCCAAAAAATTGTTTGGGGCAAGGAGATTTTGAATTTAGGAACATAGAGATAGCACATCCCCATTTCCTCGGCCTTGGCTACCAGGCCAACTCCTTAGGTAGTGTTTCATTCATTGGAATGATTAAAGTGGAATGAAATTATCATTTTATCAAAATATTCATTCATTTGTTTGATTAAATTAAAAAAATAATAACAAACGATTACAAATAGAATTACCTTTCACAATTTTAAATAAATAGTCATTCCATATGAAAGTCTATGGAATTACAATTCATTTCTAACAAACCAAAAATAGAGCATAATGGTTAGCAATATTCTATTATGAAGTGAGTAAAAAGACATGTCAAACTCGCTAAACCAAAGTAAACCAAATAACAATGAAAATGAACAGACAAATTAAACAAGAAATATTGAGTAAATTTACAAACGCACATACAAAAATCAAGGCATAATTTGTTTAAAGTAATGATTGCCATATAAAAAAAAAAAAATGCAAATTAGAATAATGTATATTATTTGTAAGTAATTGAAGGAAAATACAATAAATTTTATTTTTATTTTTTGAGTTTAGTAAAATGGATTTAAATATACTAATTTTACAACTATTAAGCATGAATTAACACGGTTTTCTCTAACAAAGTACACTTGTAGGGAGAGATGTTGTGAAATGCAGCTTTTGCTTAATTGAATGACAAACATTTATTTAATTTTTCACTCTCTAATTTTGGAATTAGACTAAAACATCTTCACATTTGAAGGAAGTTATAGAAATTTCTATTTAAAATTAACAAATTATTAACTAGGAAAAAATATAATGCATAAATCATAAACAAATACGAAAGACAATAGACTTCTATCACAAGAATGATTTGAGACCTCAATACACATGGGAATGGGAATGGAATGGGAATGGTTCAAATATATATACTAGTAAAAAAGAAATAGATGTCTAGCAATGCCCATTATTATTATGGTCAATGCTAATAAATGTCTGGGGTATTTGATTAGCAATGCCCATTATTATTATGGTTAATGCTAATAAATGTCTCGGGTATTTGATAAGATGTGGTTAAAAAGTATTATAGTTATCAAATTTTCTACCAAACAAATGACTAAATGTCTCATGTGAATCCCACACTCATGTGAGATATTTCATCATTTGTTTGGTAAAAATTTTAGTATTCCTAGCATTACCCATGTGTTAAATAGGGAATTGGGGTGCCTATTGTGCATCAAGCAGATGCAGGCGGTATTGTGCACGCTTTGAGGCTCACTCTGAGTCTTATATTGATAATCCGAACTGTTTATAGTGTATACCATGAAGAACATATCTATAAATAATCAAGTTGATCTGACAATAGTAACTCTTTTATCAAAACACATTTGTATTGATAAAAATGCATGGCCAATGTTATTTTAAATATACAGCAGCAGTTGGGAGCTCGAGACCCCCGGCCCCGAATCCCCCGAAATTGCCATTTTAAGGCAAAAAAAAAAAAAAAAACCAGGGCAAAAAAAAAAAAAAAAAAAAAAAACAGAATTTACCAAATATAGAAATTAGGGGCATTGTGTGCACAATTTTTGTGTGCACCAATCATTTTTCTTAAATATAATATTGAATATAAATATGTTTCGATTAAAGGGTTATCGTTATCCAATTAAATTATTTTTTATAAGTATATTGTACATATATAGTCTAAAAAATAAATACTTTCAATTATTAAAATAAGAATGGAGTGAGTCTCACCATGACACAACAAAGGCGTGAGGTTGACATATACAGCAGGCATCCTAATTTTTTTTAATTTATTTTTTATCAGGACAATAGGCACAATAGGCACCCTAATTCTATTAAATAGGATAGTATTGATTTTTATTATTAATGCACATTTAATATTATATTAAATTTTCTTGAATTTAGTAATTTTCTATTTTTAATCTATTAATTAAAGGTAAATTACACTCCATAGTCATGTGCTTATAAAATTATTATTTTTATTAAAGATTTATATAGTAGAGTAATAAAAGGAAGATATTGACAATTGACCAAAAGTGCAAGAGTTGATTGTCACAATTTCATGTGTAGAGATTAAAGTGAGATTTTGTATAAAATATAGGGGTGCAAAGTGTAATTTATTCATTAATTAAATTAGATGCATGTAATAGTTTTGTATTTTTAACCTATTATTTAAAATTGAACAAATTCCAAGAATCATGAAATAAAGTATTATTGGTTGTTGCTTATCACGCGCGTCTTATAGAAGTATAATTCTTGGTAATTGTGAAATAATCACAATTTTTTAATAATTTTTTTTACTAAATAATTCATCTATAATGATTTGGTAAGGGAGTTGGGTTTTATATTATTGGATTTGTAACAAATCAAAATTGACACATGATACTATATCATTGTGAGTATAAATTTTTTTTTGTCAATCTTAAACATTTTCTTTTACCAAAATAATCTATTCCCAACGGATCAATAATACACCATATCCGATGTTCAACGCACCATCGAATGCAAGTTAAATGCATCCTTTAATCTTTTGTATCGCTATGCCTATGGAAACAGATCTTGGGATTTGAATATTTGTTTTATAATATTGTTATTGCTTGCAGGCTCCCCAGTGTAACGTTGAAGGAACTAAAAACGCATTAACATTCGTAACAAGCAAATGCAAACCAAATTTGTTGAACTTATCATCTTGTTTTGTTGTTTCATGGAGTGGATTAGGTGGTTTAATATGGAATTTCTGAATTCTCTTTGAAAGGTTATAGTTGATCAATTATGGATTAATTTTTGTTAACTCATAGTAAATTTGTTTCTGATTGAAGTTCTTCATTAGAACATGATTCAATGTAATGCCCATTTTTTTTTTTTTGGGTGTTATATATTGAAATCCAGACAAATAAATCATTAGGAATGTATTATAGTAGCTATGGTAGCATCAAAGGTTTCATGAAACCATTTTTGAAAAAAAAAGTCAAAAATTTATCACAATTTATTTTTGTAAACCGAAATTAATAATACCGTAAAAAAAAAAGAAATTGTTTTTGTAGGAACAATCATAGTTTTTTGAATGTAAGATTACGGTTAAAAAACTGCGGATAATTATAACTATAAACAATCCCACCTTCAAAGATCATGCTTAGTGAGAAAGAAAAGTTGAGATTGTTTATGAAAGATCATGATTAACCGTTATCTTTCGCTGTTTTTATAGTAGTGATAGGAGAGAAAGATTGAGAATTTTGTTAATTGTACAAATGCATAAATTAGCATATAGATCATTATCCAAGCCCATTTAATGCAAAAAAAAGTGAGGCTAGAATTGAAAATTTAGGTGTTTGGTGCAAGGTTCTAATTATAATTCTACCCTTCACGTGAACACTGCTTTGGATACAACTTTCAAAATTAATTCCACATCCGCTTTGAAACCTGTCTACCCAACATACCCTAGACGCCCCCAGGTTCGCCACAACCAAAATAATGGTTTTTTTTTTTAAAAATATTTTTGGAATTTTTTTAAATTTTTTGTGTTTTGAATAAAATTTTGGATTGTGTGCTTGATTATGAATTGTAAGTTTTTTAATCAAATATCATGTCACATCAAAAATTTCAAACTCAATTCAAAACTATTTTCAAAACTCATAACCAAATAAATTTTTCACACTCAAATTATAATTCCAAAATTTACAAACTCAAAATACAACTTTATTCTCAAATTATAATTTTAAAACTTTACCAAATGCTATCTATAAGTTTCTTAAACTGCATTTATTTGGCTTAGATTGGACCTGTTTTATTTTTATGATTTTTGTGGTTAGCTCTAGTTTAGGCTTTTATTGTTGAGAAAGGGCTTAAAAAGCTTATATGATCTGCAAACCCTCTTCCGCTTATATTTCTATCATGCCATCATTCTTATTAGAACATTAAATTTGGGGGTAATTACAACCAAAAAATAAAAAAATTCAACATTTAATTCTTATAATAAAATAAATCTTGAACTTTTAATTTTGTCAATTTAAATTTCAATGTTTCAATTTATTTTTCAATCTAAACCATTAGTTTACTTATATTAAGTAAAATCGGCGGAAAAGTATATTTTAGTTTTTAAACTCAATATAGGTATACTTAAAATGTCTAAAATACTTTCTCGAGTTGAATTTAATGAATAAAATACTATTTTTAATTAGTTTTTACTGAACAAAAATAAATAAATAATTTAGATTGAAAACAAATTAAAAGTATATGATTTAAATTACCTAAATAAAAAATTCAAGATTTATTTTATTATAAGAGTGAAGCCTTGGGATTTTATTTTTTATTTTTTTATAATTATTACCCCATAAATTTTTTCCTTTTTTTTTTTTTTTCTTTTTTCAAGAACAAAGATTGTTTCCTAGAAATTGATTTTTCAAACTATCACTTCTTTTTTTTTTTTTTTTTAATATTTAAATGCTGGTGAAATTCATATTTCATTATTTTTAGTATGACCAACTAATACATTATTTTTATTAACAAAATAAGCAAATATTATAAGTGATTAATTCATTTTTTCGCTTCTTTGCATGGGCTAAGTAATCATTTTCTAGTGCTTCTTTAAAATCTCAAGTTCAAAATTTCAAGTGTATATAATTTTTCGGGTCAATCTATACGGGCTTTATCTCGACTTTAATTGGACCCTCGCTAGTGGTCTCCTAAATTAGTTGGTCCAATGAACCGAATATAGAGTTTAAAAAAAAAAATCATTTCATATCAATTTTGACCTAGGTTCTAAAATGAAATAACATTAAATTTGAGGTGGGTAAAGAAAGAAAGCCCGGGAGATTTTTCAAAATAATATTAGCAGCTTTTTTCCAAAGTCAGATAATTTCAACTATAAAAGTAAAGTAAATGAAGATGAAACTCTTTGTATCTCATAAAAATAAAAATAAAAGTAGAAGTGATGCTATTTCTCCCTATTTTGTTCATTGTGCTTAGGTTTGTCCTTGGGCAAAGTAAAGCAATGAGACTTTTGATCCAACAAATTGAGACTTTGATTAGCTGGAATGCGAAAAGTCCAATTAAATATAAAATTAAGAAATAAGAGTGAGGATGAGTTCAAAAAAAAAAATCTGAAGTCAAGTGGCGTGAGGGGTGGAGCAAAGCATGTCTGCCAAGAGTTGTTAAAAAAAAAGGACAGATGGGTACTCCTCATTTTCTTGGCATGTAATGCTATGCGAGGCAATTTACTTGGGTAGATTTTAGATTGGTTTTCCTGGTTTTGATTACGATGATTTGAAACTACCATTTCAGCTTAAGCGAAATTGGGAACTGGCACATTTGTGTTTTCGTTATCTTCTCTAAGATTTTCGATGGCTTTCCTGAAGTTTTTGACTTTTTGTTGTTGATTGGTTCCAATTAGGAGACATGCGCGAAGGATCGTGATGAAGAGGAAAGAGATGTTAAGGAAAGGTTTGAAGAGAGGGCCAAGATTGAGGAGGTGAGTTTGAAGGGGCAGATTTAGCTAAGTGATGAAGAACTACAGAACTGGCAAATAAGATGATTGTGAACAAAATAAGATAATAATGCTAAATATGGATTGGGTTTGAAGTATTCTGTGGTAGAGATGTGATGTAACTTAAATAAGATGATTGTGACCTAAATAAAGATAATGTGCTCTGAAAATAGGCATGTGTTATTTTAGCATGGATACCAAAAACAAATATCATTGAAGTAATTTTGAGGGGATTGCAGTTAGAAGGTACTGTGTCATTGGTAGTGGTGGTTTAAATATTGCGAGAGTATAAATTAAAACAGAATGACTATGGCGGATTAGCAGATGAACAAATCTGCGATTTAGCGATTTTGATAGACAAATCACGGTGGTATTTTAAAGATTTCAACCATTATTATCAAACATTTACATAATATATATACACTAATTTGCATAATATTTTTTATATTTTCTAATTTTACATAATATGTTTCATATATATAAGTACTAATTTGTAATAAATTTCACATCTTAAGTCTCTCTCATACTCATTTTTACTTTGATATGTTCATTATTAGAAATTATATAAGTATATATACTATATATGTATTAACCATAGTGAGCCGGAGCAATCAGGAAGGTGGATCATAATGAAAATTTGAAATTCAATTAGCGGAATAGAGCAAAAGTGGATTTATTACTTAATTGGTGCGTATTTTTAGTGATTAAGCAAGATTTTGCACAATCATGGTTGTAACCATAGTGAAGCGGAGCAATTTAGAAGGTGGATCATAAATTTTTAAATTTAATTAGCAATTAGCGAATAAGAGTCTTGATTGATACGAATTAGTGCGATTTTTAGTGGATTGGCGTTATTTTGCACAATCATGGTTGTAATGAATGTATTATACATAGGCATGCATGGGGTTGTAGTAAGTGCATAGGGGATGATGTATGGATGCATACATATTGGATTGTTTTTAGGAAGTAAGTTAAAATTGACTTTTTAACCTTTTTTTTTTTTTTTACTTTTTTAAAAAGCGTGTAAAAATGTAGAGACGTGATGTGACTCAATTTTTTTTTTCTTTTTAAAACAGTCAAAAATTAACTTTTACCCTCAATTGTGTGTTTTGTTTTCTTTTTTTGAATGAATGCTTGATTTTGTGGTTCAATCCTGATTTTAATAATAATAATAATATTATTACTATTACTTATTTTTATTTATTGATTCTATTTTTTTAATTTTATTTTACATATATATATATATATTTGTGTGATACTATCTTAGTTGTCGATAGCATAATATATAATTTCCCGAAATATTTATCAACTATTTTTCTTATAAAATTCTATATCTTTAGCAAAGCACCAATATTTAGTAGGAATTTGTAAGAAATTACGTATATTATTGACGATTCATGAGATCAATACTTAGTACTTGATTACGATTTAGTGACAAGATCTTGATATAGGAAATGATGATAAAAGCACCATTAAAAGGAATAAAACTTATAACTTTATAATTTTAAGTTTTTTGCCATTGAAGCACTATGCTTCCAAAAAAGTAAGAATAACATCTAAAGATTTTTTGACCGTTACTCTCCCAACGTAAAGTTATCAGAGGGCTTTGGCGCCAGTGTTTAGGTTGGCAAAATATGGGCTAACCTTATATTTCCTTCTCTAGATCAAGCTTAACACAAATTTGAGAGTAAAATTACAAATTGAATGGTTGATTGACAGATTAGTGGATTAAGAATCATGATTTAGACTTAATTAGTATTAAAGAATACCCTAAATCAATTATCAAACATTTGTGTATAACATATAACACTAATTTCTATAATATATGGTATATAACTCAAACTAATTTTACATAATATGTTTCATATATATAAGTACTAATTTGTAACAAATTTCTTACATCTTAAATCTCTCTCTCTCATATTCATTTTTACTTGATATTTCATTGGAAGTTAAAATATATATGTATTAATTATAGATGCATGTTTAGAAGGCGGATCAGAATTTAAAATTTTAACTGTGATTAATGGATGAGCGTATGTGGATTGATACGTATTAAAAGGTCAGAGTGGATTACACATTTTGCACAACCATAGTTGTTAGAGATATTATGCACAGACATGCATAGCCGTAGAGTCCATAGGATGATGTATGTGCACATATTGTATTGTTTTGAAGCAAGCTTAAAAATTAGCTAATTTTTTTCTTCTTTTTAAATGTAAAAAATGAGACGAATGGACAAAAAAATTCAAAAATTGGCTTTTTATCCCACCTTATACATTTTATCTTTTTGCAATGAATGTTGATACCTACACTATAACATTTTTAGCTTAGACCGACCCGCTTATTGTTTTGATCCGGGGATTCCTATTTGAATGGTTGTTCATATCTTTATTCATTCTATCTGTTGAGGTATGGTTGTCGAGTGTCGAGTTATGCTGGGAACTAGTAGGAGTTAGTTTTTCAAAAAAGTTGTTGTCCGCATTCTATTAGTTCACCTGAAAGGAACTTTCACGCTTGAGCTGTTGGCTTCTGTCTGCAAACTTCACGAGGGTGTCATTGTAGTGCTTAAGCGGTAAACTTGTTGTTCACCGAGCGGTGTCATTGATTGTGTCTGCTTCATTTAGCGTGTTTTGGTCGCTCGAAAGCGCCTCAAGACATATCACCAGAAAGTCACTTTTTGGATCACTTTTTTCATTTCTTTCTCTAAACATTTCAAAACCTAGATTTACCTCTCTCTAAAACTCACCTTCAAACCTCAAATACACTTCACCCTGATCTTGCTAATCTTTGTCCTTGAGTAAAGAATACATTGAGAGCTCCTGGAGATCCTATATTCTTCGCCGAGCGTAATAAGCACGATATCGTGATCTCGACTGTGATTTTAAATCACTTTTTACACACACACACACCTTTCACTCTCTTACTTTTCTAAAACCCTATCTTGAGAGCCTCTCTGTAGAATATCACTTCTGCTTGATCTAGCTTGGTTATCTTCCATCTCGTCCCTTTGTAAAAAGTGTGGTAGCTTGGCTTAGGCTACTCTTCCATCCGGTAATCTTGAGTTTTGGAGCATTTCGAATTTTTTCATTTTCCTGACTTGGATTCCATCTTTTGAGGTAAGGATAACTACTTTTTGCGTCTTGATATAAACTTAGTCATTTTGATATAATGTTGAAGTTGGGGTAATTTTGAAGTTAGGGTTTCAATTGTTTAAAGAGGTTTTGTTCTTTGGGCCATTACATGTGTATTTCGGGTCTCAAATGAGGTTATTGTTGTTTGCTGGTTGATAGTTGAGCCTTGGTCAATGTTGAGAAGGAGGAGAAAAGCCCTGATTTTTGTCACAAATTAATTCTATATAATTAATTTGGGAATGTTAAGGGAATATGAAATTGAGTTGGGAACAATGCAGAATTGGCCCATTATATAGTAGAATGGTGAGTTTACTTATACAATCACTCACCTTGAGAAACTGTCATCGATAGCACTCTTATCTGCTGATGCATTTATTATCTCATGAGAAACAATCGCTGGGGCTATCTGAAGGATAGCCCTTGATTGTTATAGATGACCGTGATGATGATTAGGTGAATTAAAGCCAATCAATTTGAGTATG